>JAMZEH010000071.1:4490000-5007500 GCA_024699665.1 Ostrea denselamellosa
CTAGTTATGGGATGACCATGTAACCATGTTTGTTTCAGAGACGAAGTTTGCTGTGTTTCATTACTGGAGATAAGGGGAGGGACTCTCAAGTAAGTACCTGTATCTAGAATAGGCTGTCTTTTCTAAAGAATTTTTTTTTCAAATGTAAGTAAAATGACAAGTTTTAGAGATACTGTAAAAATGCAGGTTGATACAATACTACTCAGTATAATGTAAGATTTACACATTAATGATCTATACAACACAGAGACCCTAAATCAAACTTGAAACTTTGGGGGGGAAGGATGAATCACGATGTTGTAGATATGTGAAATTTGCCATAGTGGGGCTTTTGCTATATTTAGGTGTGGTGGTACAGTGTCTTATATTCACATTTTCTTTGCATTCTACATGTAGTAGTTATAATAAATTAGAAAACAAGAAGTTCTCAGCTGAAATAGTGAAATTCTTCAGATCATTAGACCAGGCTCTAGGGCATGGCTAAATTACTTTTGTAGAGGAATTGTAATTTAGCACTTCTGAGTTTGTATTCGAGAAATGTGTCGTGAATATCAGGTAGTTATGGTGTGTTTTAAGTCTTTTACCAAAAATAAGAGTATTGCATAAAACCTGCATTAAATTTTTTTGTGTGTTTAGGAAGAACAAGTTTCCTCAGCCAGACCCTCTGTACATTGATCAAGCCAAGACAGTGTTGCTGCAGATAAACTCACTAGACCTGAACCAACTCTGTTCTAAAAGGTAACCATCTTCTGGGGCGATTTCAGATCATTTGAATTGTCCCCCCCCCCCCCCCCCCCCCCCCCCCCCCCCCCCCTCTCCCTCCCTTCCAGACCACACATATTTCAAACATTTTCTAAAATCTACAGCAAGCCATACATGTATCACTTTGATAGTATTGTGTGATAACCTTTTATGACATCGCCCATTATGTGATAACCTTTTTATGTTATTGCCCATCACATGATAACTTTTATGATATTGCCCATTACGTTACTTTTATGATATCGCCCATCAGGTGATGACTTTTTATGATATTGTCCATCATGTGATAATTTTTTATGATATCGCCCATCACGTGACTTTTATGATATCGCCCATCACGTGATAACTTTTTGTATCACCCATCACGTGATAATTTATATCATCCATTGTCAAGCAATGTTGATTTATCCTGTAGGTCTCTAGGTGTTATTTTTTGTTGTGTGTGCAGCCATCACTCTGTTGATTGATCATAAACATGCTCAGTATTATTCCATAACAGTTATAGATTTACTGTTTATACACAAAAAAATGTGTCTTACTGTGGGAAATGTAAATATGTGATAAATGGCTTGTTACAGGAGTATGACCCAGAGAGTTCGACTTGTCTCGTGTCTGGAGACGAGAAATTCTATCTCTCATAGCAATGTAGGATATCCTGTGACCTCCAGTCCTAAACTAGGTAAGAGTTACAAACACTGTCCTTCATAGTAATCTAAGGTACCTTATGACCTTCAGCATTAATGAAGGTCACAGCATTTAAAGTTTTTATGGGTCACCTGCAGACTACAGCAGACATGTTTTTGAATTTGTTTATTTACGAATTCTATTGTCCTTCTATATGTCTGGTAAAGTGGCATTGTAACAAAACAGTCAATGCCTCTGTAAAACGGTATTTAAAAAACCCCCAAATAAACAAACAAAAAAAACAAAACAAAAAAACATTAGACTGAAATTCTGTAGAGATTCAATCACATTACTATCTTTTAAAGTTGATCAAGGATATTCATCCTGGAAATATAACGTAAAAAATCGTGATCAAAACCTGTATTAGCAGAATGTACATACTGTCTCTTTAAAGGTCAATATTGAAGCTTTACTCGTGTTTTAGATAAAATGTGTCAATTTGAAATTTGAAGTCATTGATTAGTCGGGATCAGGCATACCCATCGTCTAATGCCAATGAGAATATGATTGAATCATTAAAATGTGAAATTTTTTTGCCTGATATTTGTGTAATTAATTGAAACTCACTTTCCAGATGTAAGTAATTTGTTGAACAAAGGGCGACAAATACCAGTACTAGGACGGAAGGACTCGATACGGTCTGATGGATCCCTAGAAAGCAACTCTAGTGCAGGAAGTGATAGGGTAAGCAGAGCAAAATCTTTTATATCAATAAATATCAGTACTGATACGGTCTGATGGAGTATATCAGTACTGATACGGTCTGATGGAGTATATCAATACTGATATAGTTTGATGGAGTATATCAGTACTGATATAGTTTGATGGAGTATATCAGTACTGATACAGTCTGATGTATCCCTGGAGTATATCAATACTGATATGGTCTGATGGATCTGTGGAGTATAAATAAATATCAGTACTGATATGGTTGGATGGAATATATCAATACTGATACGGTCTGATGGATCTGTGGAGTATATCAATACTGATACGGTCTGGTAGATCTCTGGAGTATAAATAAATATCAGTACTGATACTGTCTGATGGATCTCTGGAGTATAAATAGATATTAATTCTGATATGGTCAAATGGATCCCAGGTAAGATAAGTATCGGCTCTAGGAGGCAAGGACTGTATACAGTTGGACTGATCCCTGGAGTATAGATACCATTACTGGAATGTGAGGACTCCATGAGGTCCAATACATTCAATGTACAGATGTTCCACTCAGTCTAGTTGTTCCACAGAAATGCTGGTATTTAGTTATTTGTGTCATGAAAGAAGCGTCATCATGGACTTTTGCTATGTCTTAGCTCCGTAAAATTCCTGTAGGTTACCAACAACTGATTCATGCTGTGGTTATTCAGGTTAGCATCCTAGTCCATGGACCCCTCATTATCTTTTGTGTGGTAAAGTTCCTGATTTGTGAATCATCAGACAATATTTTCAGATATTAAATTTAAATGTTTTTATACATTTTCAGGCAAGAAATAGAAAAGGGAGACTATTTTCAGATGGACAAGAAGAGAAACTAACAGATTTCACACTCAACCCAGCAGACAAAATCAAGTATGGCGTTCTACGGAAAAATATGTGAATGTGTTTTACTTGCTTGTGAATAGTGTTGAAGTGGGGGGTGGGGGGGGATGCTAATCCTACAAGTAGCAAAGAATGATGACAAGGTACAGAATATAAAACAAAGGATTTAATCATATGTAAATTATGCAACAGTTTTAAGGAGTACAACACCAGAGAAAATGATGTGAAGGATTTGTATTTTCAAATTGCTAACTTTCAAATTTACTTTAAGTAGTTTTAAATTTACTTTAATTAGTCAAAAAATGCAGTTTTAGTAGACAGTAATCGGAAGAAATTTAAAAACCTTGTTGGACTTGAACCCGCGATCTATAGTTGAACAGTCAACATTCTAACCTAATGAGCTACTCAGTTAGGCAATTAAACCTAAAAGGAGTAGAAAATATTGCTAATATTTATATTTTCATTATGTTTAAAAAGGAAGTCAGTCGTTCCGATGATAGAGTATACCTCCTTGTATAAATCAACTTTATTTTCAGATTGACATCAGGGGCAGACAATTGTCTTCTTCACTTCCTTCATTATGACAAGCAGGAGGGAGTGATTATTTCCCCTGAGCCTGTGTCTAGTAACACAGAAATCATCCAGAATTTCCACCGCTGTTGTTCAGAAATCAAACACATGTTTGATAAGTACAGATATAGAAGGGTGAGTTGCTAAACCCAGACAAACAAAGGGTATTGTAAATGTGGCAAAAAATGCCCTATAATCAAAGACGATGAGGGCACATTATTTCTGTCTGGTAAGCAATTATCTGTAGCTGTACAGCTTGTTTATGAAGTTTGAACCAGTCAAGATGAAACATTTTATGATAAATTTTGTATTGGGTCATGTTGCATTATACATATACATATCTGTCAGCAGATTATAAGGTCTGCCAAACTAGGGTTAAATGGCTACATACAAGCTTTACTATTCTATTCTGTGCCAGAGGAGGTCATTTGTTATGACGTCATACATTTGTGTATATGTGATTATATGTACCGTTTTCAGAAGCCACCCCCTCCACTGATACCAGAAGCGGACACTAAAGTCCCCCATATAGAGGATACAACATTCAATTTCATGAGGGAGGAAGGTGTTATGTTTACAGTCCCCACCCCAGGGGGGCCAGCCAGTTACTGGGTTGTGGGGTGAGTGGTCTGGGACACAGAATAAGCTGCATCCCATTGTTACTTTCTGATATTTCTGCCGTTTACTGACCAGACAAGGTCTCTCATTATTCCTACCATTGGACAACGTTGAAGTGACTGGCAAATATCTTTTATAAACACTTGTCCATTGTCGTTCTGTAAATATATGCTTATTTCAGTTTTCCTGGAGTTTTTTGGCAGCTTATTTTTAGATATTTAAGTGGAACATGCATAATATAGATAAATATATGTTTATGTTTTTTTTTGTACAGACGCCAAAGATCTAAAGAAGAATTTTACGTCTGTTTTCAAGACGGAATTCCACAAAACATGGTGGATTTAACATTCAAGGCAGGGTTTGGCCTCAAGTGTTGAAGAATCATTTCAAACAAGATTCACAGTTGTGGATATTTTCACAAAAGATTAATTTTACTTTTATGTCATTAAAATGACTAAAGATTGGGATTTGTCTTTTATTCATCAACAGTCACTCTAGAGTCAGCATTTAAATGACTGTGTGGTCAGTCTCAAGTTCCTAGTTTTATGTGAATAGGACGAGATTTGATAAACATTGCTCACAAATGGCCTTAAGACTTCACACTTGAATATCTGTACAATTAAAATCTTGATGCGCAAATGAACGCGAGTCAAACACTGTGTCAATTTACATTATACCACTAAGTGTGGGTGAAATTTACTTTCAACATTAAATCCAGCAGTTGACAATTTGGCTTTGCATATTCATTTAGCCAGTGAGCAAAAAAGTGCAACAACTGTGCTCAGAATTGGTGGGGAATATGTCCAAGTATATTCAAGTATATGTGACATCCTGACTCAATTTCCATTTTGTTCTTGCCCCAATATAGCACCATCTTATAAAATATCATATTTTTTCTATTTCTGTTAATCAAATTACGTCAAATCCTTTTTTTTTTTTTCAAGTTAAGTTATAAGGAATAAAAGTCTAGAAGTACCGAAAGGGAGACAACTGTTTAGTATCAAACAGTCATAGATTTAAGACCAGTTTCCGACTTGGGATCATTCTGTAACATATAGGCGTCTCTTACGACATGCAAGGAGTACTGAGGACCTGTTCTAATCCGGATCCCCACGGGATTCATGGACAGTTGACGTAGATATGGGAAATTGACGATGGGGAAGATGACGTCATCTTGTTTAACAAGAAGTAAAGGAGTTAGTTTTACATTAACGCCTACGTTCGTGAAGGCGCTTACTGCAAGTAAAACTGCAATATTTGTGTAAGTGGTAAAGTTTCAGCATCTATTGAAAATAGGTTAAACATGTATTTAACATCACATGTTAAACATACGTTGTAATTTTACCGGGGGGGGATTGGTTCTATTATGACCGATACATGATTTGTTCCGTGGCATGATATAGACTGATTGATTTTTTGTTTGTTTTACCTCCCGTCGAGGATTTTTGACGTCACCAGCTGTAGGTGAATTTAGACATATGCTTAGCGAGGGTTCTTTAACGTGCCAACGTCTGCTGCGACACTGAACCTTCGTTGTTAAGGTCATATCCGAAAGACCCGCGATTCTCATTTTTAAATACCGAGTGTTTGGGGCAATCAGTACCCGTGTTTACGTTTTAAGTTTGACGCGGCCATGGCACGATAGGGGCTCGAACTCATGACCTTCCGGGCATGAAGCGAACGCTCTAACCACTGAGCTACCGCGACTGGCGTACAAGGAGTTAGGAAACATTGAAAGAAGAACAAGAAGCAGAGGAAACTCGGACTTAGTTAAACTATTCGTACTGAATGGGCATTAAGACGAGGAAAGAAATTCCATTTGTTTGGTGGAATTACCCCCCTCCCCTTTTAATATGGAAACCTCTGGAAAGTAGAAGATATCTCACCCTATTTCAAGGCTCTTTAATTAAGGAATGGTTTTAAACTTTTGTTTAATTGCTTATTTTTGTATGCAAAATGATTTAAAAAAAAAAAAATGTAGAATCATTTCAATGAAAGGAAAATTACTGCAAAAATTCAATCTCACACTCCCCCACCATACTACACAGTGTGTGTGTGTGTGTGAATGAAATTAGAGAAAAATAAGTGATGAATCTGATTTATTTGTACACTAATGGGGGACAGAATGCGTTAATTATTCAATAGTTAGGTGTTCGATTCCAAAGTAAATAATGATAATAAAAATAAAACATATCTAATTTTGTCAGATGTTTTCATTGAAATGAACGACTTCAAGATGGGAACTTCTGGATGTCCATACAAGAAAAATTAAATGGTACCACCTCGGTCCCATTTGTGTCATCACGTGATGATAGTCGTGGTTGTTCCTTTCATCTTTGTTGATATTGTAAATTTCGGCAGTTAAATTTATCCTCTGTTAATTTATAAACTCGTAGTCAAGGTTACAAAAATACAGAGGGAGAAGACAGACATAACCTCCGATCCTCGGGGGCACAAAAACCACGGCATTATACTCGCAGATACTACACATAAAAGAGCAGCGCTCTAGACTACAACACGGTTTTTCCTAATATTTTATTCATAATCCACAGCATAACAAATAATCCAGTAAAAAGCATAGACGTGTACTTTGTTTTTCCACATTTTGAAAGCGTCGAATTAAGGTGTGGTTGACAGCGGTCAGTATGTAAAGCAGAGCAATATTGTGATTTTAACACTTGAATGGTATGAAGTCATTGAGGTCTGCCTTTCTGGTGGGAGTCTGGACCCACTGCAGCATCTGGTCAACAGTCACGATCCACACATCCTGAAAATCAGTCATATGTACAGCATAGGCGCAGTTTGCTTGGAGTAATACTGTATGTTGTATGCAGCCTTAATTTTGCTGTAGTTTAATGATCGCTATTTTCACTGTTGGTAAAATCCGTGAAATGTACACTGCAGCGAATATAACTCGGCCATAACATTTCAATGTAATGGACATAGAAACCGTGAATTTAAAGCTGTCTTGAGAGAGGAAGAGAGAGATTGCTGTTTTCCGCCACACTCAAGAATTTTTCAGTTATTTGGTGGCGTCCAGTTTTCATGGGTGGAGGAGAGAACCCAGATACAATGTACCCGGGAAGAGACCACCGACCTTCCGAAAGTAAACTGTCACACTTTCTCACCTATAACGGAGAGAGAGAGAGAGAGAGAGAGAGAGAGAGAGAGAGAGAGAGAGAATTTACTCTAAGCTGTATACAGTGTTACATATGGCTAAATGATGAGAATTTCTTCCCCAAGCTTTGTTGGTTTTTATATTAGTACTTCCTGTAGCTAATGATGAGAATTTGTCTTAAAGGTCTGTGTATGACACGCTGTGCATTAGTTTGGGGGTTGGGGTTGAGTATCTCCACGTCAAACCAGTTGATGAAGCAGATGAATTTTATACACTGACTGATTTCAGACACTGACGCCTTTCCGAGTACCTGTGTAGATGACTTACGTCAAAAGCCGACCTTATGTATCCAACGAACTCAATAGTGCCTTCCAGTTTGTAATCCGTCTTCATCCAGACAGGATCCAGGACAAGAACGTAGGGCTCCTTGTTGCCTTCATAGTGTGAGGCGAAGCTGAAACACAGATCAGACGGTGCACGATGTGGTTCATGTGAATGATGCGATGTTGGATAATTACTTTTGTTATTAATGTACATCTAATTAGTATTGCTAATTGTCAACGTTTACGATTTTAACCAAAACAAAAAAAAGTATCACAAGTGCCAAGGGCTATGAAATCTTTTTTTTTTAAAATCCTGTTCTGCATGTCTAAGCTGAATTCCAGTATAAAACAGGTTGTGGCCTGCCCTGAAATCAAAACCGTACCCGCCGGGATCACGAAGTTTACAATTTTGATAAAGAACAACCTACTTACTCCTTTTAAATATTTATTTAGTTTCAGTTTAGTATCAATAGCATTAAAGATTTTAAGTATCAGCATTAAAGATGATGCAACTTAAATGTTTTACAGATATACACTATATAATACTTAGTTTGGCCCCACCCTGGGGCCAGAATCTTGTGCTCGGAGATCATGAAATTTACAATTTTAATAGAGGCCTACCTGTTGTATAGCACTACACATTTAGTATTTCTTACACATTTGAAGTTGTAGAGAAGATTCTGAAAATTGGTCACTTTTTGGCAATTTTACACTATTGTTTAATTAATAGTAAAAATTTTCCCATGAACACGGCAAAATTCTTTCTTTTTTATTTGATATGTCCAAAATCTCGGTTATATTATAACCTTAAGGTTGCTTGATGCAATTATCAAAGCAAGAGGCCCATGGCCCACGTCGCTCATCTGAGTCACCTTGGCTGGTATTTAAAAAAATTTTCCTATATTTTCGCATATAAAAACTTTGATCTCTTATTGTGTCCCTAATCTACCCCCGGGGTCATGATTTTATCAAACGTGAATCTGCACTATGTGAGGAAGCTTCCATGTAAATTTGAATTTTACTGACCCAATGGTTCTTGAAAAGATTTTTAAATGACCCCACTCTATTTTTTCATTTTTGTGATTATCTCCCCCTTTGAAAGGGGCATGACCCTTCATTTGAACGAACTTGAATAGATTGACTTACTTGTTGTACAGAAGATCGAACACGTCCTTCTTGGTGCCTACCTCAGGGCATCCGGCCGGGGAAGGACATTTGCCATCCTTCCACGTCAGGTCTGCAACAAGCACCTGCCATTTACCTGAAACACGACCCTGGCTTCTGTGATATATATATATATATATATATATTATGATACATCAATAAGTTTTTCAATCAAACTGAAATTAAATCATTAATTGATCCACTCGCAGATCGCTACATAGTGGCAAACTGAAATTAAATCATTAATTGATCCACTCGCAGATCGCTACCTAGGGGCAAACTGAAATTAAATCATTAATTGATCCACTCGCAGATCGCTACATAGTGGCAAACTGAAATTAAATCATTAATTGATCCACTCGCAGATCGCTACATAGTGGCAAACTGAAATTAAATCATTAATTGATCCACTCGCAGATCGCTACATAGTGTCCAGGTCTGCTTGTAATCAGTTTTTGTGCAAAAGACGAATGTTCGAACATCCGAGTCTCTGTTTATAAAGGGTTTTGGCGAATAGTTCTAAGCTCACTTATACAGAAGACCTTGGCTTTCACGGCACTTGATACATTCTTTTTTGAAAGTCCATGAAAAGGAAAGTCAAACTTATGTTTTTATAAGTGAAATGAATGCAATTTGCCGTATGAAATTCACCCCCATGATTTCTTAATTTAGTCCAAAACAGTGGGTAAAATTTATGTAGTTATACAGAGAGAGTAATATATTTCAACTTTTGAACATCAATTTTAAAGTCCATTAATTTTTTAAAGGATTTCTTAATTGTCCCTGTTACATCAAACTATGGGGAAAAAACCTACATATCAACTCATGCATCCATATTTTAGCTCACCTGAGCTGAAAGTTCAAGTGAGTTTTTCTGATCACCCGTTGTCAGTCGTCAGTCCGTCTGTCTGTAAACATTTCACGTTTTTGACTTCTCTAGAATCTCTGGGCCAATTTCAACCAAACTGGCAAATCGTCCTTTGGTTAAGGAAATTCAAGTTTGTTCAAATGAAGAACAACGCCTTTCTCCAAGGGGAGATAATAATGAAAAAATGAAAATACATTGACAAATTTTAAAAATCTTCTTCAGAACCAGCCGGTCAATTTTAATCAAACTTGGTACAAATCATCCTTGAGTGACGGGAATTCAAGTTTGTTCAAATGAAAGGCCATGCCCCTTTCAAAGGGGAGATAATCATAAAAATGCAAAATAGAGTGGGGTCATTTAAAAATCTTTTCAAGAACCACTGGGCCAGTAAAATTCAAATTTACATGGAAGCTTCCTCACTTAGCGCAGATTCAAGTTTGATAAAATCATGGCCCCGAGGGTAGGTTGGGGAAACAATAGGGGATTAAAGTTTTATATGCGAAATCTATAAATACCAGCCAAGATGACTCAGGTGAGCGACGTGGGCCATGGGCCTCTTGCTTTGATAATTGCATCATGTATCCTTAAGGTTATAGGATAACCAAGATTTTCGACATATTAAATGAAAAAAAAAAAGAATTTTGCTGTGTTTACGTGAGAATTTGTTGATGGTAAGTTGGTCATTAATATATGAAATGCAGCATAAAAAGACGTATTTAAAGAATTTCAATTTTTGGGTAATGTTTTTCCATTGAATCTTCAAGTATTAATTTGTGAAAGAACGCAAAAAATAACGGTGCCTTCTTATGAAAATGAGTATTTAACAATATCAAAACATCTGCTAATAATTTTACAAAATTATATACCAAATATCTTATCAAATATTTCTAGAATTCCGCCATCGGTAGAAATATAAATGGTGGGAAATGGACGCCGTTACCTGGGTACTTGAGACTTGGAGATGTCCCGGTGGTACACAGGTTTTCAGTTGGCGGGAAATCATATGTGAAGGGCCACTTGTAATTCAACTGTTGGTCATACTGATCTGTGACGCATCCAGCATCGTACACATAACCAGTGTTGCCCATGGCTGGAACGAAAAACGCAGTAGACTAGAAAAGTTTTTCTTATTTTTCCCGTTTTCAATGCGCGGTATCAAACTACATAGATATTTATATAATAGCTCACCTGTGAATTCTGTATTGCCGGAAGTTGATAGTTGCGGTAATCTGACCCCTTTAACGGTACTTTGGTTGATTCCTGCCGTATTTAGTTCTTGCTTCACGTCTGTTAAAAACAAAAAATAAATAAATTTTTAAAAAAATCCTGACTTAAGTCATAAGATGGCTACTGGGTTTATTTTCCTCGTTATTATAGTAATCAAGGCGGATTTTCTTTCGGAAACTGATATCAGTGCTAATATCAAATCTAAATTTCGCGCAAAATTTTTCAGTATTTCCCTCAATTGCAATTACAAAGTCTGACAAAGTAAAGTGAAAAAATCCGATCTAATAGGCTGTCCAACTGAATTTGAAGAATACAAAAAAGAGGGGGAAAGTTTTTAATCTTCACAAACTGTATTAAAAAAAATATAAGTAAAGCAATGTGTACATTATTTCACTAATAAACATAAACAAATAAAATTATTTCTTCTAATGAAAAAGTGAAGATAACAGTGATCAATCTCGTAAATCCTGTAAAAATACAGAATTATGAGTATAGGGCAAACACGGACGCCTGGACACAACAGAGGTGAGATCAGGTGTCTAGGAGGAATAAGCATCACCTGTTGACTGTTCACAGCCCTATCCCATGATCAGAGACACGGAGTAATTCGTAGTCAAATTTACACACCATGTAGTTTATTACTTCACCACTTGCACCTCGATTCTTGCACGGAACGGTTGTAAATGGTGTAAATAAAACCATGCAAAAATTGTATCTTCATGGAATGATAGTTATTCAGCTTATATAATTATTGATTTATTGCTCTATTAAATTCATTCAAACTCAGAATGAGATAGTCGCGTTTGTTTCGCTAATTTTATGTCATTAAAATACATATGTGCAATTTGTATATTCCAGGTCGCTTATCAAAGACAGATATTAAATAAACCTACACATATTTATAAACGTGTATTACGACAGATACGCCAAAATAAAATATTTAAAAAAACTTGTCAGTTAAGACAGAAACATATTCTTGGGCGGAGAGGGGGTCGGGGGGGGGGGTGCATCTAGACGTCGTACTAGCCAGTCGATAAGAACCTGTTACCTGTGATAAGAAGGAACAATAAAAAAAGAAACAGTCGGAATATGAATGACTTAGTTTGAGAAATAAATCATATATAAATAAATGAATAAAACAAATAATGATAAACTACAGTAAGTATCAACATATTCCTTCCCGTATTATCCTTAATTCTGTTTCTTGAAGTATTATCACTATATTGATTTATTTAGAACACATTTCGTGCTATTGCTTTCTGACATTGTTGCTCAATTGTAAATCTAAAGAAAACTATTTGCATATTATTTGTTTGTTTGTTTGTATGGGGTTTTTTTTGGGGTTTTTTTTGGTTTTTTTTTTAGTTGTTTTTTTTTTTCCTTTTTTTTTTTTTTGGTTTTGTTTGTTTTTTTTTTTGGTTTTTTTTTGGGGGGTGGAGGGGTGGACCATTGTTGAATGTTCACCTTAAAGAAATATTTGAATAATTGCTCGAATTCCCAACAACAATGTCTACCCGTCCTAGATCCCATACCGAAATAACTTGCAGGTTTTGCACCGTCTGTAAGTTTCAAAGATCGTGGTATGAACAGTCTGCACGTTTCTATGGGTGTGGTTTAATCACTTGCACGAAACGATTTGCACGGAAGGCTAAACGGTCTGCAAGTAACGGTGAACGCTTTGCATGGAAAGGTGAATGGTTTGCACGAATTGACACGCTTTAGAGCACGCTTCAGGGTCTGTAGTAAGGAACAGCCTAAAATTTTTGAAAGTTTAAAAGACAGCATTCAAGACAGGTTGTATTTGTCGTTATAATGACCATAGAATTTACGAAATGCTGACTTTAAACGAGACTTTTGGAACCCCTGTAACATCAACTTCTTTGTTAATACCTACCTCGATTTAAAACTGATCATACTCAGAACATGCTCTTGCATATAGAATCATATAATACACAAATATATACATAATGCTCATCAGGCAGAAAAGGTAGATGGTATATATACTTCTCATCATGCTGATCATGTCGCCCTCTGTGACAGGAATAGTTCCATCTATAGAGTTGACCCCAATTTCAAACCTTCCGTCATAGTAACGCTTGACCAGCCCAAGATTCGATCCTTGGTTCTGGATAAAAAAGGTTCCCCTGATTTCACAGCCGTTAGGGTTGTTGACCACAAAAATCTGATTATACAATGGTTCGTATTCCTCGTTGAGGACATAATCCATGGTCAAAACCACTAACTGGGGGACGTCCGTCAGATTCAACCCCCCGGGAACAGTGGGATCCAAAAAACAACGACAGTTGGGAAGCTGACAGTTAGTGGCGGGATCACAGTTTCCCTGGGCGGAGACTCCGAGGGTTAGGGCAGCCAGGATTGTAAGAATTGGGATCATGTTCATATTCTTGGCGGACCGGTAGTGCAATGATCTCAAATGTGCTTGTAGAGCAGATTCTTATCTCAGACGCAGTCTGAAATAGAGAGGAATTATAGGACTTAGGATTGTAACTATTGATCTTTTGCAATATCAACCAATAACAAAGAATATGTCCGATCCCAATCCACAGGTTGCGATTTTGCTAATGATGGTGATGATAAATTCGGTCATTGTATGGGGGACACTTGACCTTTTGTTTGAATTGATATCCCATGTAGTAGCCCCAAATTTGACAGTGCTAACTGCATACATATGGTGACCTAAGGCACAAGATATGATGCACATGTCTCCAGTAAGTTCTGCATTGAAGTACAGATAAACTAAGACAGGGCATTACTCTTCAGAACTACATTTGGAAAAACGTACACGGACAGGCGCTGTTCTGACCAAGGTCTTAAATTACAAGAATCAAATGGATCAGATTAACACTTTGGTACGTAATGGCGTTGGAGTTTTCGTCTCATCACGTACTTGTATATCTATGGTGCAAATAGTGTTTGTAGGAGTACTGAGTAACAATATATTCCAGACTTTAGTTTTTATCCTTAGCTATTCGCCTGGATTGTTTCTTTTTGCCGATATGTCATGTTTTACCATATACAACTTATTCCGGCCTTATTTCACGGTGTATGACCAGTAAGACCTTTGTTGAACAGAGATGCAAACGGCAAACTGACAACTCAGCTTTATAACAAACGGGTTGACTTCAGCTTCTCCATCGTCAACTTCCCATATTTATGCAACAAAATTCCATTATCACCTGCATACAGTGTTTATGTCTGTCAACTGATTCGATACGCGAGAGTATGTTCTGAGAATGTTCAATTATTAAAACTGAGGCAAACTACTGATTCATTTGAAGTGAGGATTTTGCAAATTCTGCGGTTGTTAAAATGTTCTTGATTGCAAATACAGCCTGTGAGTGGATTGAATGGTGTCTGACGTGTTTCATACCAATTATTAGGCCATTCTTTACATACTTATTTTGCCTACATGTTATTCTATTTACCTTATGAACATAGATGGATAACAGCAGATGTGACCGGTCAACAAGGGATGCTTACTCCTTCTATACACCTGATCCCACCTTTGGTATATCCAGGTTTCATGTTTGCCTTACTCTTAATTTTGTATTCTTTACAGGAGTTACTTCTCTACAGCAGTTATGAGATTGATCATCGTTCATTATCTTCATCTTTTCATCAATGGTGCACTAGCCACACTCGTGCCATGGCCGTATCAATCCTAAGACATAGACAATGAATGATCATTAGCCAAAAGCTCGACATTTAGAAGTGAGAGTCTTTCGGATTTAACCTTTTAAAAGGAGGTCCCGCGTCGCGTTGGCACATTAAGAAACCTTCACAGCTTCGACCCTGAGCGCTAAGCATAACTGAACTTATGGCACTTCACCTACAGCTGATGATGTCTTAATATGAGTGAATTTTTTTCAAAGATACGGAAACCAACCAAAGGACCGAAAAACGGATGGAAAACTTGAAATAAGGACATAATCAGACAAAGACAAAGAACGCGGGTAAACCATCTGTGAAAATGCTGCCCAACATTCATCCTGGTGAAGTCATTGAACTAGTTCATGCTGTCAGAGCATCCAAAACTGTTCCTTCTTTTCTCTCTGAAACAGACCAACATCCCTCTCGAGAATCAGTCACGCATATGGAGACATCACCATTACCGGTGAAGGGCTGCAAAATTTAGGCCTATGCTCGGCGCTTCTGGCATTTGAACAGGGGGGATCTTTAATGTGGCAAACCTGCTGTGACACGGGGCCTCGTTTTTTTTTGCGGTCTCATCCGAAGGAACGCCCCATTTAGTCGCCTCTTACGACTAGCAAGGGGAACTGAGGATCTGTTCTAACAACCCGGATCCCCAGATTGTGATCAGTAACCAAAACAGAAGTCCATCTCTGATCATCAGGTGATCCCCAACTGAATCCCTGATATTCTTTGTCGTTGGATAGAGAACTGGATCACTGCTACGGCATTTACCATGAGTTCGCAGACGTAGTACTTGTTTGTTGTAATGATTATATAACATGTTTATTGGAGTTGTCCTGGAATGTTCCAGAAACTTCATTTTTATTATTGATACAGTGTGAATTCTGTTATATTGAGCTCTCATAGACAGGCACTTGAACACTACTGATCAAAAGCACTTTGGTTATATCTGGAGGACTACAGAAATTACCTTGATTGGAATTGATAGCCCATTTGTGACCGTTTTGTGTGTGAATTCAGCTTGGCATTCAAACCCGCAATGACACTATTATTGTATACCTATCGCAAGTTAGTACTTTGTTATTGTTATATTTTCTTTCAATAATGCTTAATATATCGTGTTAATTTTCTAATTGAATTTGTGATTTATTTTTGCTGGTAAAACGGGGATTCTGACCCATAACAGTGGTAATGCAGATAAATGTGATTGGAAATGGTGACTTTACCACACCCAGTTATTCTATACATTGACTGTAAGGTGTATGATTAGGAGCTGGCTTAATCCAAGTGATGTTCTGCAGTTTTCATTTTTGAAAATACAATTATCGCTTTCTTCTTCTGTTTTTTAGCAAATAGAAATCATATTTTGTACTATTATTTTATGCTTTTGTGATATTATTGAACCTTGGAATCTTCTGCTATTGGGGTTCAATGAAAGAAACTACACAGAGTTATATATCACATACAGAGAATGAACCTCTAGTCATATCTATCAGTACAAGAAGCCTGTTACGTAATTCCATTAATGGTGCTATTGTATCTCGTAGTATCTGCAAGGCTCTGTTTGGCGTATTTAGATAAACTGCTGGCTGGCTGAATAAACATAAAGGGGCATAACTACTCACAGACAGGTATTGTAATTATTATTCATTTCATTATTGTTGTAGCTATATTCAATACAAACATTTTTTATCTGAAAAATCTTTATAAAATTTTTATTTATATATATATATAGCATACGAAATAATTGAAAATAACATACTGAATATGCATGATATTGGTTTTACATACACTGGAAGTATAAAAATTCATGGAGACCTAATTTCGTGGATAGATAAGATTTTTCGGTTTTGGCGGGATGTAATTTCGAGTATGTGGTATCTGTAAAATGAAACAGAAAAATTGCGCATTTCGTGGAATTTGATCTGGATACGGATACTCCCGAATTCGGATATCCACGAAATATAGGCTCGGCGAAATATGATGACCCCGAAGTATTTTCTCAAATTTTCAAAGCACCTAACTATTGCTATTATGGTCTATAATCGAAATAAAAGTGAATACGATGATACACGGGGGATTTAACACTTGAATGGTACGAAGTCGTTAAGGTCTGCCTTTTTGGTGGGAGTCTGGACCCACTGCAGCATCTGGTCAACAGTCACGATCCAAACATCCTGAAAACGAAGAAAAAATGCTAAAAGGTCATTTTTCTTTATCATAACAAATATCACGCACACAGGTCTTTCTGCACTAACCAGCGTACATTTCACCTTTTTTTGAATTTGATTTTATTTTCTCTAGATCGCTATAAAACAATAACTAAAACTAAATACATGTTCGTTCAGCTGTACCCACATGCTTATACCAGCACGTGTATATTTCATGTAGTAGGACGTGTAGGATTACCGGAAGAGACTGGTCCAACGCACCAAATTCTTTAATGAAGGAATCAATTCAAAGGTGACTTACATCAAAAGCAGCCCGTATGTAATCCACAAACTCAGACGTGCCCTCCAGTTTGTAATCCGTCTTCATCCAGACAGGATCCAGGACAAGAACGTAGGGTTCCTTGTTGCCTTCGTAGTGTGAGGCGAAGCTGGAACACAGATCAGACGGTGTACGATGTGGTTCATGTGAATGAAGCGATGTTGTATAACTTATTTCGTCAAATATGTATATTTTCGTGTAAACCGGTCGCGGTAGCTCAGTGGTTAGAGCGTTCGCTTCGTAACCGGAAGGTCTTGAGTTCGAGCCCTGCTCATGCCATGGCCGCGTCAAACCTAAGACGAAAAATAGATAGTGATTGCTCCTTCGCCAAACGCTCGGCATTTATAAGTGAGAATCACGGGTCTTTCGGATATGACCTTACAAACGGAGGTCCCGTGTCACGGTAGGCGTTGGCACGTTAAAGAACCCTCACTGGTACGGCCCTGAGCTCTAAGCATAGGTCTAAATTTGTGGTACTTCACCTACAGCTGGTTAAGTTTCAATATGAGTGAAAAATTCTCGACGGGACGTCAAACAAACAAGCAATCAATCAATATATTTACGTGTAATCGTTACGTCTCTAGTAGATTATCATATACCGTAAAAATCTTTGATGCGCATTCGACAAATGACTTTTGCGAGTCACGGTGAACCAGATCAGCATTGGTACAATAAATAGCACCTACCGAGAACACAATAATTGCTTCTGGTGAACAATTACAGACATAGAAGTGCTTTCATTACCTTATTTGACCCCAACTGCTATAGTGAAAGTTTTGTATTTTTCACATTTTTGATTTCTTAAATTTTCAAGAACAACTGGATAAATTTTATATGACACATTTTTGATTTTTTAAGAACTGGATAAATTCCATATGACGCAAAGAAACCCTGTGCCTTCCAAAAGCAAATGATGAGGACATATTTCAAAACGTTCTTCTAAGAACCAAACTCAAAATTGAGGTTACCGTATGTACAAGGGCATAGCTGTGACATATAGCAGTATAGGAGAAATAACACCTCTCTTTTAGCGTCTACCCGTCAGCATCCAAGATACAAGCAATAAAATCAACGAGTATAAAGTGCGCAATTAAATGCCGAGCGTTGGCGAATAGCATTCACTTTTTTATGTCGTAAGTGTAACGTGTCCAAGGCAAAGTAAGGATTGAACACACGACTTTCCGGTCACGAAGCAAATGTCCTAACCACTGAATCACCACGACAAACGGAAAGAAAATGACGATTTGTACACAACAATAACTTACTTGTTGTACAGAAGATCGAACACGTCTTTTTTAGTATCTATCCCGGGACATCCGGCTGGGGAAGGACATTTGTTATCCTTCCACGTCAGGTCTGCAACAAGCACCTGCCATTTACCTGAAACATGATTCTTCCGCTATCAATCAAATGGACTGTTTTCATGAGATAATAAGATTCTCAACCTTGCATCCAGCATCTGATTTTTCAAAGTTTGAGAAGATTCTCACTCTTTGGATGTCATAGGACGCATACGGCAGCATTTGTATACACACTGCATGCTACTTGACATAAAGATCATTTGGCCTTTGAAATGATTACACTGGTATATAAGGGGCCACCGTGGCCGAGTGGTTTAAGCACTGCGCTCAAAATCACAAGGCCACTCACCTCTAGTCGGCGCAGGTTCAAATCCCGCTCGCGCCAATATATGTGAGAAAGTTTGCCAGTTTACTTTCGGAAAGTCGGTGGCTCTTCCCGGGTACATTGTATCTGGGTTCTCTCCTCCACCTACAAAAACTGGACGCCACCAGATAACTGAAAAAATCTTAAGTGTGGCGGAAAACAAACAATCAATCAATCAATCAATTACTGGTATATAAAGGGATGTGAAATGTGGTAAATGATCCCGTTACCTGGGTATTTTAGGTTGGGAGATGTTCCGGTGGTACACAGGTTTTCAGTTGGCGGGAAATCATATGTGAAGGGCCACTTGTAATTCAACTGTTGGTCATACTGATTTGTAACGCATCCAGCATCGTACAAATAACCAGTGTTACCCATGGCTGGAACCATAAAACAAGTCTTACATTCTAATATGTTACTAATGGGTCGAACATTAAACATACCTTGCATATGTAGTGTCACTTACAAAACACATAGTGCATTTACAAGTAGCAAGACTTTCTGCTACACATGTCTGGATATGTTATATATTTGTGAAAATTCTTATGTAAATGTGTAATTTCTCAATACTATTGTACTATTGGTAAAGAGAAATAAAGAAAGTTGGTTAAAAAAGTTAGTTGGATCGACAAAACCATTGAACATAGTGTCACATATGACAGGATCGACAAAACACTTTGTACATAGTGTTACACTGGATCGACAAACCACATTCTATGACTTGATCGACAAACCACATTGTACATAGTGCTACATATGACTAAATCAACAAACTGCATTATACATAGTGTTACACATGACCGGATGGACAAATCGCATTGTACATAGGGTTACACATGACTGGATCGACAAACCATCGACCTAAACAGAAAACCACAGTTACCGGTGAATTGGGTATTGCCGGAAGTTGATAGCTGCGGCAGTCTGACCCCTTTAACTGCACTCTCGTTGATTCCCGCTGTATTTAATTCTTGCTTGATGTCTGAAAAACAAGACAAAGTTTATTTTTCATTTTATTTCCTGAAACGTAGACCGTATGGAGGCAATTTAGTCCACTTTTACGTCCTTAATTGTTTTTCGAAAATTGACTGTTATCAATTATATAGATTATTGATATACATGTACAGCAATACTGATATGAAATCTATATTTTCACCTCTTCTTTCAGTCTCGTAAAAGTGCAGTGATAGTATAGCGTCTATATGGATCTCTATTTTAAAACTTTCATGCCTGTTGACAAGGTTACTGTAAACCAACTTTTATTAGCGAGAGAGAAATTTTCGTAAGGTTCGCCAGAACATCATAATCGCGAATATTTCACCTACGAAACAGTCTTTAAATGTCTCTTGTATATGTTTAAGATAAACTAAACTGGGTCGCGAAAATTAGTCCCCACAAACCAATTCATTACTGATGAATCGCGAAATAAAGTCGTTGCGAATAAAATTTGATTTACAGAATCGGTATTTTCGAAGATATAAAGAGAGAAGAAAATCCAAAAGTATTCCAGCTTTAGTCCACCTGAATGGTAAGCTTACTTCTCATCATGTTGATTAGGTCTCTCTGTGTGGAGGGAATAGTTCCATCCTCAGAGTTGATCCCAATTTCAAACCCGCCATCAAAATAGCGCTTGACCAGTCCTATATTTGAACCTTTGCTTTGGATAAAAAAGGTTCCCCTGATTTCACAGCCGTTAGGGTTGTTGACCACAAAAATCTGATTATACAATGGTTCGTATTCCTCATTGAGGACATAATCCATGGTCAAAACCACTAACTGGGGGACGTCCGTCAGATTCAGACCCCCGGGAGCAGCAGAGTCTAGAAAACAACGACAGTTGGGAAGCTGACAGTTAGTGGCGGGATCACATTTTCCCTGGGCGGAGACCCCGAGGGTTAGGGCAGCCAGGATTGCGAGGACGGGGATCATGTTCACAGACCGACCGATATCAACCTCCAGTGTAAGTGTACTGACAAATGTTGTCTCCAACAATGTCCAAGACATGGGGGATCAACGGGAACCATTATAGAAACTGATCACTTTCCCATCATTGAGGCATATCAACGAATAGATTCCATCCGACTCAAAAGTGGATATTTTTCTAATGATATAGTAAATAAAGATTCTGCCCCCTCCTCCTGGGTATCAACAATTTTATGTGAATACCCCGTATATTGGCCCCATCACTGCATGGTGACCTGGGGCACAAGATAAGATGTCTGTATCTTCAGAAAGGTAACGAACATATGTTCACTACAATCTATGTGACTATGTACGCGGAAGGTCACCGATACTGCACTTCTGTAGGACATTCAATACATTGTATCTTATCATCCATGGCGACTCTTTAGACTGTCAAATGGTCTGGGCAGATCGGAACATTTTGGTACCTTGTCTCCTTCTGGTTTGTTTGTTTTCATCAGAAATACATGGCCAGGTGACCCTGCGTTTGTAAAGGTTTTATCCCATTCCGCACACCCGCCCCGTTTTACGTACAGTTCATTTCAAAGTTACACCACATGTCATTATATCGCTCGAGGTCGAATTCACTATTAAAGAGTAAAAGTATAGAACTCTAAATGTAGGGTACCCAAGTTTGTCGACGAAAAATCAATAAACCAAATGGTATAAATTTGTACTCTGTATTCAAATATAATTCGAATCCAAGCGATATAGTGGCCTGCGAGTTATCCGCGTGCATCTTTCTAACTCAAGTGTAGCTAGAGGATATTAAGTGTCCATTTTCCACTTTGGCATTCCTAGAAATAATTTTCATAGCATGGGATCTTGGTATTTAAGGCCCCGTCCGAATGGTCTGCATACATACACTGATCCGTTGCCAGTCGTGATAGCGATTCAAACGACTTGCCGATCAAAAGGGTTAAACCACTGGACTAGAGGTCTGGTGAGGACCATTTGTTAAAGCAGTGTGGTCCGATGTTCACTTTTTATAAAAAAAAAAGTGTACAAAAATACTTAATGCAGCTGAATTTGTTTTTAAAGTCATTAAGGTTTCCCTTGATTACATGCTTGATAACATTTGCATGTAAAAGAAACATCTGCACGTAAACGAAAACAGTGAGAAGATTATTTAAAAGGTAAATACGGTGAGAACCCATAAATACATTTGCCGCTCGTGGTGGAAACTCCTGCGCATGTGTATAAATTCGATTCAAATAGTGAAACATGTAGTTCAGTATATAGTTGAATCATATCCAGTTCATTCTGCTATCTCAACTCTCCCCCCCCCCCCCTCTCTTGTTTAAATGTGGTCTGTTCTTTTAGGACTGGAGTCATTTCTCGCCGATCCGTAGCCATGTTTAGGTATGCGTCTATAAATAGCTCCACGTGCATGAGTGGAATCCCAACATGATGAACATAACTCAGACGCAACTGTCTAAATTTAGGTTAGAAAGAGTGTAAAACAAAGAAGATATTTAGGAATTACTAAGAAGAATTTAATAGTTTTATTTCTCGTAAACAAAAACGTGAAACATTTATGGCACGGTATTGTACGTAATAACAAAATACACTGCTTGACATTTTTAGGTTCTTTCAGCTCTTCCAGGTTTGTTCTTATTTCGGATCTCCAACAATTTTGACCCGACCACCACTGAAGAGACATCACTTGTGGAAATGTCATCCGGTGCACCAAAATTGGTACCGTCTGTGTTTTATAGATAAGATCACCGATGATCTGACTTCGGTAATCTGAAGGGACGCAGTCACTTGATTTGTCTTCTAAATATGCATTAAAAATTAGAAGTCTCTTCCATCAATAAAGAAACCTGGACGCCACCAGATAACTGAAAAAATTTTTGAGTGTGGCGGAAAACAACAAACAAACATAACAAAAACAAGGTGGACAAAATTTGTCGAAAGTAGGACTATACAGCTTTAAAGTTGTAAATACAGTATGGTTTAAATACATTACATAATGTAGCTAATCCTGAATTTGCTCTGTGTTCAACTACTTTTCATGTAGTTTAATTTTGTAGAAATTTATGTCATATCTTGTGATCAGCTATCCATAAAAATACTTTGTTAAACACCACTCTGAGTCCACGCACAATACTCTGAAGTTGAAATTAAAAAGATGCTGGAGTTCCTCATTGACAATATCTATGTAGTCTTTGGTGATCAGGTCTTCCAACAGTCTTTTGGAATTCACATGGGCATGAATCATGCTCTTTTATTAGCTGACCTGTTTTTATATTCTTATAAGGTAGAATTTATTCAAAAGCTTCTACATGAAAAGAAATAATTTCTTGCTGTGGCCTTCAACTCGACATTTAGGTATATCGACGACGTTTTATCTATTAATTGTAATCATTTCCATTCATATTTCGATTCGATATATCCCAGTGAACTCGAAATAAAGGACACCACAGAGTCTTCCACATCTGCTTCGTACTCGGATGTTTTATTGAAAACAGATGTTAACGGCAAACTAACAACTCTACTTTATGATATTATTGGGTCAAATTCCGACTGACGTGTTTCATACCAACTTTTAGGCCGTTCTTGACACAGGTTTTGACTACGAATAACTCATTTAACTGATCAAGATATAGGGTTCACGTGGGTATGACCGGTCGACAGGGGATGCTTACTTCTTCTAAGCATCTGATCCCACCTCTGGTATATTCAGGGGTCCGTGTTTGTCAAGCTCTCTATCTTATAAGATTGAGATTGATCACTGTTCATCATCTTCACCTTTTCATGCCTAACTGTATAGACAGTGTCGAGTAATTTTCCATTCCTTATCTGTTGCCTTAAAACTAAAACATTGTGAAACTCGTCATAGAAGCATACTCTGGAAAATCAGTTTAACATATTACATTATGAATTAATTTTCCATGGCCATGAACAAATAAATAATATGTAAGCCTTTCTCCAAAAAATAATAAAAATGATATAAATTAAAAAAGTCATTCTTTATCAGAACGCATCATCTGTCCCGCAGAAACGCACGAGACTTCTCAAATCTTTATTATTATTATTATTATTATATAGCGCATTATCTAACATTACAACTATTACTCCAAGCGATTTACAACATTCATAAAACATTATATATCACATAAAACAAGCAAAGTTACACAAAAAGTGCTAAATATGGTATTATAAACAAATATCAAATTTAATATCACAAAGATAAATAAGAAAACTAACATGGTTCATTTAAACATTCTTTAAATTTCATATCACATATACATCACACATCACATTTTTAAAAAAAAAAAATATATATACATTTTTTCTTTTTCTTTTTCTCATACTTTTATATAAAAAAATGTCCGGTACATGTAAAACGTACTCATAACTTAAAATCACAATCATAAAGATAAGTTTTAATAGTATTTCATACATGGTAAAAGACAGTTAAGAATCTTGATATACAAGTCTAAAAAGATATGTTTTGAGAGATTTCTTAAAATCACAGATAGATTGTTCATTTCTCAGTTGACTGGGCAAGTTGTTCCAGAATGTGGCAGCTGACACGTACGAGGGACACTTTTTAAGTTCGTAGAGTAGGGCGGTCTTTTTAAAACCGATTGATATATCAAAATTTTATTTATCTAAGACCTTCGGAATATGCCCCGTCTGCCTCAACACACATTTACACCGATTTACCCATTTCCAGAAAGCCGCACGGTACTCCTCTTTAGGTATATGTTGCAGACACTGGAAGACCGTACTGCCTATACGACAACGGGATTCAAAACGTTGCCCTGCCAGCATTTCCTTTAGTTTTGGGAACAACCAAAAGTCACAGTGGGACAGGTCAGGGCTGTATCGGGGATAATCTAAGACATCGAGCCCGGATTTTTTCAGATATTCCTGTAACGTAGCGGAATTATGGGTCGATGGGTTATCATGGAGTAATTTGATGCCGCGGACACCGGTGCGCGGTCTGCGTTTCTGATAGAAATCAACAAGTTGAGTAAGAACACTTTCTCTGTAAAACTTTCCAGTGACAGAACTACCTTTCGGGACTGGAATTTGAAGGACTGGACCTTTCGAATCAAAGAATATCGCATACAACATGCGATTTGATGTTTTGCAACGGTGCGCAATGAAAGGTCTGTCGCCCTCAGATGAAACCCAAACCTTATTTTTAGCCTTAGAGTCGGGTTGAATATGATAGATCCAGGTTTCATCACCTGTAACTATCTCTTCCAAACGATGTGGGTCACATTTATTATATTTTTTATAACTTGCAATGCAAGTCTAACTCGACTTTGTTTCTGCTCGTCAGTGAGCAAATGGGCACCCAGCGTGCGCAGATCTTACGTAGTCCAAGTCGTTCACGAAAGATCTTCAAAACACTTGACGAATGAATGCCACTTAATTCTTCTATCTTGTGCACGGTATAACGTGCGTCTTCCTCAATTAACGTTTTCACAGTAGCAACGTTCTTTTCCGTCAAAACGGAAACCGGCCTACCCACTCGAGGGTCATTTTTGACTCCCGACCATCATTAAAACGACGTACCCACTTGCAAACTGTAGCATATTTTAAAGCACCATTACCATTAACCTTTTGCAAATCAGCATAAATTTCCGTTGACGGAAACCCGAGGTGTGCTCGAATCTTACAATATACCCTCTGTTTAGAGATTTTTCCATCCATATCAAACGCTATATTTTATTATAGCGTATAAAACCACGTGTTGAAAATACCCAGCGCAGAGCGCACATGGACCTCGTGCGCCGCATACCGTGATACCGTTCGAGAGAGGAATGATTACGCAAGTTCTGTGTAAAAAATCGTGCAACTTCACAATTAAAGAGTTATAGGCTTACTCTACGAACTTAAAAAGTGTCCCTCGTATTGAGTAACAAGTTCCTCGACGGTACCATTAGGATTTTGAAACAGAGGAGAATTGTTCACCCCCTGGATAAATTCAGCTTTAGATATTTCACTAAATTTACGAAATTTAATGCTTCTCTATTTTTCAGATTCTTGTTCAACCGAAGTTTATTTCATATATCAAATGGACACGGCCCATAATGACCTTAGAAATGGAGTCCCGTATCGCGGCAGCCGCTGACACGTTAAAGAACCCTCACTGCTTTATAGCGTTAAATTGTGGCACATCACCTACTGTACAGCTGGTGACGTCACAGTATGAATGAAAATTTTAATATTGGAAAGGGCACTAAACAACAAAACAGTGCAATCGTCTAATCAACCAGCAAGTTATAGTTCTCTTCTAGTCAACCACGCTATACGTAAGCTATGTCTCTTCTAGTCAACCAAGCTGTACGTAAGCTATATCTCTTCTAGTCAACCAAGCTGTACGTAAGCTGTGTCTCTTCTAGTCAACCAAGCTGTACGTAAGCTATGTCTCTTCTAGTCAAATATCAAGTTATAAGTCTCGTCTAGTCAAC
Source organism: Ostrea denselamellosa (assembly GCA_024699665.1). Lineage (NCBI taxonomy): Eukaryota > Metazoa > Mollusca > Bivalvia > Ostreida > Ostreidae > Ostrea > Ostrea denselamellosa. The sequence continues at coordinate 4,516,104 of JAMZEH010000071.1, forward strand.
CAGCAAGTTATAGTTCTCTTCTAGTCAACCAAGCTGTACGTAAGCTATGTCTCTTCTAGTCAAATATCAAGTTATAAGTCTCGTCTAGTCAACCAGCAAGTTATAAGTCTCTTCTTGTCAACTAGCAACCTATAAGTCTCTTCTTGTCAACTAGCAATCTATGAGTCCTTCTTGTCAACTAGCAATCTATAAGTCTCTTCTTGTCAACCAGCAATCTATAAGTCTCTTCTAGTCAAAACAAACCTCATATGAAAGATGACCCTAAAAACGGAGTCTAGTATAGGGTCAGGCGTTGGAACGTTAAAGAACCTTCACTGCTACCACCCTAAACCCTAAGCATAGGTCTAAATTTGTTGTATTTTCCCTATAGCTTGTGACGTCTCAGTATGAGTGAAAAATTCTCGACGGGACGTAAAACAAACAAACTCATGGAAAGCTTTAACACCTACTCGGATGACATTAATGGTACACAGATTTCTTCATCAGGTTTACCGATGGCTTCTTGATTTAACTTCTCGAGACCGTGTGATATACAAAGGATGCCGTCTCCTAGCAAGTAATCCCACTTGTTTGTACGTCAGGTTAGGCGACAAATTTTATATTGGTTTTGAATTAATAAAAGATTCGAAGTCTAACAGAAAAGTTTCAGTGATCGGTTACTACATAAAGCTGCGCCTTAAGGGTGGGACATAGAAAGATCGATTTGATTATATATATATATAAGATTTTCTTATACAAGTAGCCCGACAGAGTGCGTATTCCCCAGTCTTAGGTCTCACTGTGTTAGATCTCATTGTTACACATGTGCGTTAGATCTTACTAACTGTGTTACACTCACGTGTATCCACTCTTGGAAAATGCGAAATTTTACTTTTTCACGAGTACGTGTTTTAATGTTGTTTTCTGTTCTACCTCTGTCGTATGTTGCAGGTAAGATTTCAAATTTATCTACAATTAAGAAATAAATTTCAATTTGCAAAACACATGAGGGCATGAACTGCGACGCTATAAGCTAGTACATTTCCTGGAGATCATTAGTTTTCAATGAAAAATGTTGGCATGCAGTTCATACCTTCATGAATTTTACAAAAATGAAATTCATTTTTCACATTTTACTCTCATTTCTTCCTTATCATTAAAATAGTAGTACTATACATGTATTTATCAAGATTTGTTTATATTCATGAGGAAATGGCTATCAGATATTGAAGGTAAAAACATTGGAAATGTGAACATGGGTTGTTTTTCAAATTTGTATGATAATAAAACTCCACCAAACAGTACCGTTGAACTTGATATTTTATTGTATTTTTTTTTTTAAATTGACTATTCCTTTGTTTCAGAGTATCTCGAGGCATCATTTTCAAAGGTATCATCTATAAGTAACAAAATGGCGACTACAAACCTCCTGTGGCAGAAGTCTGGAGGAATGATGCCCTGTTTAGCGGCCTGTGCCAGAGATAGCAGGTGCCTGTCCTGCTTCTTGGACGATCAGTCCTACTGCAGTGGGCATAGCGCTATTTATAGAATCAGCAGTACCCTGCAAGATTCACAGGGCTTGCGATACTACGAAGTACAAGGTGATTAATTTGCTAATCAAACAACCATGATGGTAGCTTTGATTCATCGAGGAATTTGATAAGAATGAAAAAGTGAAAGATATATACAACAATATTTTGAAATTGAAAACTTTTTAGATTTACTTTATTTAGTCAAAAATGCTGTTTTATTAAAAAGTAATAAGGAAAAAATAATAATTAAAAACCCATACTGGACTCGAACCAACGATCTACAGGTCAGCTGTCGATTAAGCTTCCCTGCTAGGCATTCAAATCTAAAAGGAGTATACAAATATTGCTGACATTGATATTTTCATTCATGTTTTATTTTCATTCAAGGACTGGTTCACGTTTTTGGAAAATAAATCTTTTTTGATGTTAAACATTAAAAACATAACTCAGTTAATATTTTGACCTCGTGAATGCAATGATAAAAGCAATGTTTTAGCCATAATTCTGTGTTATGTAAACAAAGACTCTAGTCTTTTTATGTTTACAAACGAACTAGTGAAATGTTAAATTTGTAATTCAAATCATCTTAATTCTAGTGAAATATGAACTTTGTAATTCAAATAATTTAAATTTTGCACAGTCGCAAATTTAACTTTTAGATAACACATTTTACCTAAAGAAAACTTGAATGTGATATATATAATAAACTTTGATCGAGATCCATTTCTTTTGAAAACTTCATAAACAATAATATACCGCAATCTTTGTTTATGTCTCTTTTATTTCTTATTTATATAATCATGTCTACGTGTATGAACATGTATATATTAAAACTAATACTAATTCTATGTTTGTATATATGTTTTAATGCAGGACCACAATGAAAACTAGTTGTATGCTAATTGTGTTATCCTGGGTAAATAAAGATTATTACTGTATAAGGTTATTACATATACAGTCAAACTTGTCTTAGCGACCCACCGTATTAAGCGACTTCCCGTCATATGTGACCGTCAAATTTCCCCCCAAGACAATTTTCTATCATCTACAACTGAATTAAACGACCTCCTGTCTAACGCGACTAACGACCGTAATTTTTGGTCCCAAAATGCATGTTTTCATGTTATTTTACCTCCATTTAGCGACCTTGTATTTCCCCGAGAAATATTAAAAACGGCGTTTTCCTGAGCAGAAATGTGAAGTTGAACTTTCGTTATCGTTTCTTAGTAGGTAAAGGGCAGACAACAAAAGGTGTTGCTTCAATTAAATCAAATTATGTGCTCATCGTTATGTACTTTCCTGTTCCATTCTCACTAAGTAAAGGACCGACAACAACAAAAGGAGCTGCTTCTATTAAATCAAATTATGTACTCATTCATCGTTATGTACTTTCGTTTTTGTTTCTCGGTACGAAAAGGGCAGATAACAAAAGGCGCCGCTCTTTGAACATTGTCGGTAATTAAATGACAGGCCAGAAAAGGTGTTGTTTCAATTAAATCAAATCAGGCTCTCGATGATCATTATGTTCTAAACATCTCAATATTATGTTCTCAATGTTCTTTTATTTAAAAGGGTAGACAATCAACAATCACCGACTTCTTCTCTCCAAGAATAGTAGAGTAGACTTTTTGTGAAATTAACATTCCTTTTACACTTACATATAAACAAGAAACATTATGCATAAAAGCAAAGTACATGTAATTATTTGTTTTCAATAGAAAATACATGTAGTTTTCATATCAATCTGTAATAAATGTCATTAACTGATGATGTCAAAATAAATGTACTACATGTTTAAAACATATCAGTTTTGTTTATCCTCTGAAAAATGGGCACCTGAATTAAGTGACCACCTGTCATATGTGACCTTTTTTCTTATGTCCCTTGAAAGGTCTCTTAATACAATTTTGACTGTATAATCAATCAATCAATCGAAAATGTCTTTCCAAACGGTTTCTTATCACCAATTTTTGTAGAATATACTGATTTTCTTAATTTTAAGTCACGCACTTTTTACAATGCAAACGGGGACATGAATTACACTCATTAATATTTACACATTTTTAATAAATAACGAGGGCACAATGTAATGCCTTTAAAAAATGAAAATGTTGATCGTTGTAAATGTATTGTTTGCTGCAGCAGAGTCCAAAAATGCATTGCCCATGGGTTTCTTATCACCAATTTCAGTAGAATATATCGATTGCTCTATTCTTAAGTCAACAACATTTTACATTGCAGTCGAAGATATATTAACTTATTAATTGTTAAACGTTTCAGTAAATCTTCTTGTCCAACCGGGGACACAATACAATCGCTTTAAAAATGAAATTGATGATCCTTGTAAACGTCCAAGCATAAATATTTTAGTCAACCCTGCATAAAAAATAGTTCAAAAGGAAATGTAACATTATAAAATATGTTGTTAAAGCTCGTTTTCTATTTCTAACACGAATCGCCTAAATTACATTCTTTTCGTTCACTACTACGGAAAAAAATAGTGCGGGGGGGGGGGGGGGGGGGCAGACATTTTTATATCAAAATAACGGATGTTTGTTGATAAAAAGGATTAACCACCCCCCACCCCCACCCCCACCCCCACTAAATTTTATGTGCTTGCATTTGAGCATTTGTGCATGCTTTTCCTAAGGCTGGTCAATAAATAATTAACTAAATCAACTCTCTGAAATTTTCCTTTATTATACATTTAAATAAAATTGTTTTTCAGGTCTGAAAATTTTATTGTTCTACCTAGAGGTTAGTTCATAGTGCCATTTTATTTATTTCATTGAGAGACAAATTTTGGTATAAAAACAATAATAATACCTTACAAAAAGAGCTAAAAAGCTTTTATCATCGATTCCTGTAGCTTAAATCACACCGACCACCGATATTATGTACTGACAACTTCTGTTATGCTTGATTTGGCGCGCTTGGCCGCGGTGATGGTTAGGGGCTACCTCGGGCCACCCCCTCAACAAGCAATTCAATCAAAATGTGACGACCTCAAGTGGGCGAATTGTGCACTGGGTATACACAAGTACACAAACGTCAGCGATACAAAATTCAATCAGTCAGCAATGCAAACAAACAATTGTTCAAATCAACAATCAAAGTATCAATACTGCAAACTATAAGTTCATGAAATAACATGAAGTTGCAGAATATTGGGTGCACTCCTCCATTTGTGTTGGCGTGCGCCGAAAACGCCACTTGCACGTGCCACAAATGCCCGTGAAACAGGAGCATTTGTGGGACTCCAATCGCTGCCAAGGGAGTGACCAGTACCGTGATGACGGCGGCAGTATCCCAACTTATACAGTCACCGCTAACGGGATTGCCACAATTCAAATGAAATGCAATAAAAAGCTTTTTGCAAATTATTCGAAAATAAATCATTCCCAAGATGTGACAAATGCACACCGTCAGAATGAGACAGTTGGGCTTAGCGTCAAAATGTGGGTGTTCAATGTACGCCTCACCTCTTGTAGCAATTAACCTAATATCCTCCCTAGTAATCCTAGCATGGCATTTTCCATTGCTTTAACGTGTAGAATAACACTAAATTCATATGGGCCGACGGGAGGACCACACTCACTTTAGACTACGGAATGGCCGGTGTGGTGTATTTCAAACACAGACTACTGAAGTATTTTAACCAGCGACCATAAGTTGGTGCAGAGTATGCTGTGTGCAAAACAAGTGGACAATGATAAAATCGGGGAGATCTTGCACCATTAATAGTATTTTAAATTTAGGAACCAACTCGTGCAAATTCATACCGCCATAACCTTGCCACCAGATACACAACAACCTATGCTATCTTCTTAATAATGGAGGATCTGCTACTCAGACTTAATAATGGAGGATCTGCTACTCAGACTTAATAATGGAGGATCTTCTACTCAGACTTTAGTTTGACCTATAAAAACTTGTGTATATCAATACAAAAGGATATATATATATATATATATATATATATATATATATATATGGTAATAATTTGGCGAGAGTGGACAACAGAGAGAGGTGTCACCTGAAGACGAGTAGGGTCACGGACAAGCAGTGTGACCAAATTCACGTAGTCCCCATTCACAACTTTGTTATCAACATGATAGGACGACACAAGACTAGAATTGATCATAGAAGGTTGCACGGTATGGAAAAAAAAACCCATTAAACTGAACAGGACTTAATATCCTTGCATGCGGGTTCCCTTAAAGATACCAAATTCTTTTCTCAAAATCTGATGGAAAGTTTCTCAAAATTTCAGCCAACAAGTAAAATTGTATATATAGGTAATGTACATACAAACTGCAATTTCCACTAATTATTGTTACTGTGTTTACATCCGGTCATAATGCACACCTCATTAAAAACATTTCAGTTGCAGTGGGTGACTCACAAATTAATCCTTCAACCTGCGTTCGAAATCTTGGTGTCATATTTGACTACAAGATGGATATGGAGCTACAAGTGAACTCTATTAGTAGATCTTGCTATGCACAGCTGCGGCAAATAGGCCACATCAGAAAATATTTAACAACAGAAGCAGCTAAATGATTTGTGAATTCCCGAGTTACATCAAGGTGAGATTACCGTAACGCTCTCCTGGTTGGTGTTCCAAAGACAGTTCTGAGCAAGCTCCAACAAGTTCAGAACACTGCCGCACGTCTCATATCCAGGACCTCTCGTTACGACCACATCACTCCAATACTACGAGTTGCCTGTGCAGCATAGGGCACAGTTTAAGATATTTACTTATACTTACAAGGCCTTACATGATGAGTGCCCAAGTTATATCAAACGATTACTAGAGGTATATAGACCTGCCCGAAATCTTAGGTCTATACAACGATCGGTCACTCTAGTAGTTCCTAAAAGTCGACCTGTTACGTACGGGGATCGGTGCTTCATGTCAACAGCTCCGAAACTGTGGAATGCCCTCCCAGAACATGTGAGGGATTGTAAATCACTGTGCGCCTTCAAGAAGTCATTGAAAACACATTTTTTCCCATCAGGTTTTCAGTAACTAGCCTCCATCAAGTTGAGATGGGTTTTTTATATATAGTTTTAATTCATCCACAGAAAAATATCCCATCAACATTATCTCATCATCTTTACTTCAATATGCCCTGAAACTGATGTTTTGTACTTGTTTAGCATATGTACTGTATCTTATATTTATATCATTGTATTCCAATGTTTTATTTAATTGTTTTATGTACTGTAAAGCACCTTTGAGCATACAAATGTATGAAAAGGGTGCTATATAAATATGGTATTATTATCATTATTATTATCTATTAGGTAAATGTAAAATATATTGCATCCAGCGCGGATACCTTTCCGAAATAACAAGCCCCCCCCCCCCCCCCCCCCCCCAAAAAAAAAAAAACAACTTTCCTTTACTAGAAGACAGTCTCTGAGATAAATGCACATATTCCAGACAGGCTAGAGTATGCGATATTATTTTCATTATTAAAAATGTGTAAGTCCACATAGTGATTTTTGGGAATGGAATTTTTATTTTTCATCCTAGAAAAAAATCCAAACGCACCATTTTCTTTGTCTTATTGGAACAATGAAAATGGTATCAAGCACATTAACATAGCTCAATCAATGAAAATTGCATGGCTTAAAAGCTATTCATTTCCTAGGCCGGTCAATAAAAAATTAACTAAATCAACTCTGAAATTTTTATTTATTATACATTTAAAAGATGTTAATAGCAATTTCTTTGTCTTGTTGAGACAAGGAAATATAAATAAGATTTCTTATATGATGTATAATAAAGATTTCTTCCCTGAAATTGTGATGATGGACTTTGTCTTTTAAAGTAAGCCAATAAACTTGTTTTTGAGGTTTTAAAAATTTATTGTTCAAACTGAAGCTTTTTTCTTGGTATTATTTGTCTCGTTAAGAGAAACATTTTGGTATAAAAACATTAATACGCTGCAATAAATATAAGAAGATTGGAGTGTTTATCATTACTAGATGCAAAATGTCTAAGCTATTGTCTAAAGAGTGCAGGTTGTTGGGTTTTTTTTGGGGGGGGGGGTTATAAAATTTTTACTTTTCATCCTAGATGAAATCCAATTGCAACTTGTTCTTTGTCGTGTCGAGACGAAGAAAATAGTATAAAGCACATTAACAAAGCTCAATCGATAAAAATTTCAGTGCATGAAAGCTGTTTATTTCCTTGGCGGAAAAATAAAAATCACTAAATCGAGTCTGCAATCTTTATTAGATACTAGTCAGATTTCTTGGAACTATGTATAAAGGTTTCTCCCCCTGAAAATGTGACTTTGGACTTAATAAAATTGCTTTTTGGGTAAAAAAAAATTTTTTTTTTCTAAAAAGCCAATCGTGTTTTTTTTTCACTACTAACCAAAAAGGAAGGACAGACAAACGGATGGACGGACAACCAGATTCCAGCATACACCAACAACTTCGTTAAAATTCTTGCAATGTTAACTTCAATAGGATCAGGAATTATTTAGCAGGATTCAATAAATTTAAATACACAAAACTATGTGAAAAATTAGTCGAGTTAGGACGTTAGGCGTCATGTTATTTTAACTTACCGGTTTTTGCAGAGCGGACAAATTTCGACCATGCAGGGCATATTTCATCCGTGGTTTTTGAAGTCACCGATGATGGTCAATATATCTAACTTTGGGTCAGATTCAACGGGATCATGGTTTCATCCATGGAAATAATCCAAAGTTGCGATTTTTTTCTTTCTTCAAAAACCCAGGAAACAAATGACCCCGATTTAAAACACCTTTGTTTTGTTGTCCATTTTCAACGTAAAGAATAGTTAATTCTCGAATAATTTTTCAATTTTATATGTCAGGCGCATTTCGATTGATTGATTGTATATTGTTTTACGTCCCGCTTGAAAATTCTTCTCTTCGAACATGATTATAATTCAGGTAAAAGTCTTACATATTACGTCAATCTGTGCCTTGGGTCAATGACTACCTATTTCATTAGGGTCACTTTTAGTAAACATTTATTTATTTCTGTTAGGTAATCTTTTACATCGTGTTTCCTTTCTAGATCCAGCCAGTAAACTTGGATGTGTTGCGGTACCAGGAGACACCGGATATTGCGTCAAGCTATACGTCACCAAGTTGTCCTGGCCAGACCAAGTGGCGGCGTGTCAGGCTGACAACATGAGGCTAGCCTCACTGACCAAAGATGTCAGGGTCAATTTTGTCAGAAGCTACCTGTTAGGGATCGGTATGCATCGGTGTCATTTGATGACTGCTTAGTTTAGTTTGTGTGTTTGTTTGTTTTACGTCCCGTCGAGAATTGTTCACTCATATCGAGACGTCACCAGCTGTAGGTGAAGTACCACAAATTTAGATCTATGCTTAGCGCTCAGGACCATAGCAATGAGGGTTCTAAAACCTGCCATATATATAGCGAAATGTCTCCCATTTTGCAGAGAAATTAACACCCCACTCTCGTAAAACTAGACAAGAGAGTATACATTTCGTAATAAAAATATTGAAGATATGAATAATGATTAAATGAAACTTAGGATAAAACCATCATTTGGTTTATTTGATTTGGTACGTTAATGTATCAGTAAATGATTTAGAGATCCTACATTTAAATACATGTATAGTGCACAATAACTGAATTAATGGTTAAAATATGGCACGCAATGACTAGAAGTTGTCTTCAATTCAGTGTATGGTATAATTATTTCATTAATGGTAAGGAATAATCATTATTTTAAATAATTGACGATATAATTAATTCACTTCGGTTTGAATTCCTTTGAATATACGTCTTATTCAAAATAAACTCATTTAATCCAGTAGATGAACGACTGGTAAAAGAAGTTACCCGTTCAATTAATATATCAAAGATATTGATAAAATACCAGCCATCCATGAATATGTTTTGTAGGGGAAGTTTTACTTCTAGTAACATCTCCAAATGAGTGAAAGATTCTCGAGCGAGACGTTAAACAATATTTAATCATTTAACCTAGTGACTAGGGGATACAACCACATATCTAAGGGGGATAACGCACTAAAAGTCATAGCCGGTGGAAATTTAAAAATAAAATCCAAACCAAGCACGTAAGGGTGAAGCCTCACTCTCTATTATGTATTCCTTGTAAGAGTTGTGAGATTGATCGCTGTTCGTTGTCTTCACCTTTTCATTAACTAGTCCAAATTAGTCTACGATCGTTTTGATATATGATATAAAAATGTGGGGTGTATAAGTACGTCATAAACGGCGTGAAGCGTCGCAGTTCATACTCCCATGTATTTAAAAGATTATATTTACATGTATTTTTATATTTATATTCTACTTTCATTTCTGTCGGAATTCCCAGCTGTTGAAATAAACGGACTAAATTGTTCACATCTGTAACGCATTCATGAGGAAATGGCTACAATTTGTAGAGATATCAAAGGCAAAAACATTAGAAATTAGAAATGTAAATAGATCTGTATGTAAACATGTGCTGAAGAGATTTTTTTTATTTCCATACAGGACATGCACAGGCCGTCACTGTTGGAGCGTCCCTTAATTCCGGGACATGGAGCTGGATATCGGGGGACATTCTTTTATTTAATTCTCCCCACTGGGGCCCAGGAGAGCCCACGTCAGGGCCGGGAGAAGAGTGCGTTATAATGGCGTACGGTATTAGCTATCAATTCAATGACGGACAGTGTGGCACGCTGAAAACCTTCCTATGTGATATGGTATACATAGCAAATTAACGCCATTCTTAATCAATTTTATGATTTAAGCGAGATTATCTAGAAGGAAACACAAACTGTAATCATTTTCTCACCAGAGGGCGCCTTAGGCAAGTCCCACCTACATGTTGGTGAAGTTTGCGTAACACGTGAAAGATTTTCAACTTTGTGACTAAGGGTTGTCAAAATGACACAACATTCAATGTCAGTGTAATAGAATAAGCAAAGCATGGTATCACTGCTAGATAGCGATTAAAACACGACTTGAGAACGTAAATTTCCCGGCCATGTATATACTAATATCTGTAAAATATAAAAGTCCAGAATCGCGTTATATACCATTTATTAGGCGTTCTTTACACACTGAATTTGACTACGTATTACTCCGTTTACCTGATCAAGATAGAGGGCTCACGGCGGGTGTGACCGGTTGACAGGGATGCTTACTCCTCCTAGATATTTGATCTTCTGGTGTTTCCACGGTCCATACTTGCCGTACTCTTAATTATGCACTATTTATTGATCATTGTTTTTTATCTTCACCTTTTCATGTTTGGCTTTGTGTGCGCGTTCAGAACATTTATTTAACACGTGTTACAATGATGACAAATAAAAGAAAAATGTTATTGATTTGTGTGTAAATGCCATAGATCAAGGTCACGCCAGTAATGGTGTAGACACCAGAGAGAGAGAGAGAGAGAGAGAGAGAGAGAGAGAGAGAGAGAGAGAGAGAGAGAGAGAGAGAGAGAGAGAGAGAGAGAGAGAGAGGCTTATATTTTGCGGTCAAAAATCAAGGTCGCATTCAAATGATCGAGCGTAAACCTTTTTAAAGATTGTTTTCACAGTACGGAGATAATAATCCGGGTAAACAAATCAAAAGTAGAACTATCCATGGTCAGTAAACTACTGAGGATATAGATTTTCAGACTCGTACACGGTACATACTGTGTGGAGATTCCATCAAGTAGGGAGGACAAGATTCAAGTCATGTGTACGAACTCTGTCCGACAGCGTGTCTTTCAACAGTAAACTAAACATCAAACATCGTGCATAAGCCAATCTTCTTTTTGTTTTAGAAATCTAGTACTGTTCTATAAAAATACGGGGGTGGGGTGGGGTGTTAGATTATGTTAATGATTTAGAAATGTGTTTTCATATCGTGTATTTGTGTAGTACTTCTTGGATCTAAGAATGTCATGACTTGATTGTATCTCGAATAATTAAAACGAATTCCTAGAATTCTTTTGCTTGTTTGTTTTCTCTTCTGGCTTGGGTGTTGAACTGTAAATCTCTTTAAACGTTGTGTTTCCTAACACATTCATTGTCCACTTTCACGACCGTAGACTGTAAATATTAATTAATAACCTGGATTTAATATCCGTAATTAGTTTCTAGAAGGAAATTTACACTGAAGTGATAAATTAGATTAGCATACTTGAATAGACTAGGATAGATTTATGGACTGAAATCAATACGTCTACCTCGGAACACTCAGACGTGCTAATAGTATTATTTCATTGGTATTTCTTGTGATCGCCACACGAAAAACATTTTAATTAACTCACCTTTGGTTATTGGTCGTGTACATTATTAAGTACTGTTTTAAATTGAATCTATACTTGCCGTGTTAATGAGCGGGTGTATTTAACATCATGGTCTTGATTTATAGAGGCTCTATTGTTTTATGGCTCTCTCGGTAGCACTGTAGTCCTAAATCAAGATCGGTGTCCCCGTAGACCAGATTTCTAGATCGGGATTACTGTCAATCCGATTCCTGAATTAACACAATGTCTGTAGCCTCAATTTCTAGATTAACAGCGCCGCTGTAGTTCCGATTTCTAGATCGGAATAACTCTATAGTTCCCAATTTCTAGATCGGAATAACGCTATAATCTCGATTTCTACATCAGAATAACTCTATGGTCCTAATTTCTAGGTCAGAATAACTTTATAGTTAAACGGACAACCAACCAATCGATTTTTAAATAAAAATGATCATACGTAGAACATGCTTTTGTTTATTGAATCAGTATAGAGACATTAACACCTTATGCAGTTGATAATGGAATATTGCTACATAAATATGGGAAGTTGACAATGCATTGTTGGTTTTACGTCCTGTCAAGAATTTTTCATTCAAATTGAGACATCATCTGCTGTAGGTGAAGTACACAAATGCGCACCTATGTTTAACGAATTCGGCCACAGCAGTGAGCGATCTTCAACGTATCGACGCCTGTCGTGGCATGGGACCTCTGTTTCTAACGTTATGTCCAAATGGCCCGTGATTCTCACTTCTAGATACAGAGCTCTTGGCGAAGGAGCAATCACTGTCTATGTCTATGTGTTAGGTTTAACGCGGTCATGGCATGAACGGGGCTCGAACTCACGACCTCCCGGTTACGAAGCGAACGCTCTACCATTGAGCTACAGTGACCAGTAAGCTGACGATGGAGAAGCTGAAGCCATCGCAGTTGTCATAAAGTTTTTCTTCTCATGTAGAAGCTTATGAGTAAATTCTGTTTTATGATACAAACACTTCAGCTAATAAAGCAGCACAATTCATTTACAAGTGATGAAGGTGACAACTGTGCAATATCATTGTAACATTAACGTAATCTCGAATCTCGGTCAAGCCGCCCGCGTGGCGCAGTGGTTAGAGCGTCGGGCTCAAGGATCTGATGATCCTTGAGTCGGGGGTTCGAATCCCACTGTGGGACTTGGGTGCCGGTCTTTCGGATGAGACCGTATAAACCGAGGTCCCGTGTCGCAGTAGGTGTGGCACGATAAAGATCCCTCCCTGCTCAAAGGCCCTGAGTGCCGAGCATAGGCCTAAATTTGCAGCCCTGTCACCGGTAATGGTGACAGCCGCCGGATAGCTGAAAAATTGCTCAGGCGGCTATAAACAAACAAACAAACAAAACAAAAATCGAATCTCGGTCGCGGTGTTATGTGAGCAAGTTTGCCAGTTTACTTGCGGAAGGTCGGTGGTCTCTTCCCAGGTACATTGTATCTGGGTTCTCTCCTCCACCAACAAAAACTGGATGCCACCAGATAACTGAAAAATTGTTGAGTGTGGTGGAAAGCAATAAATAATCAATCAATCAATCGAAATCGCGTCATCGTCATTGCAATGTCGACATCTTGTTACAAGCATTCCCATTTTAATGTCAGCACCATGTAGTTGTATTCATATCAATTTGATCATGTCATCACATATCACCGTCATCAGATATAACTCTCATATCGACATCGTGTCATCGCCATCTTATCACTGTCATCTCGATTAAGGTTGCTTTCATTTATATCTAATCTTGAACTCGACATCATGTCAATGTAGCCGTTCTCGCCCTCTGGCTCAACATCGCAATCATTGAGATTTATAAGACATATTGTCACATGTTATATCATATGAAAAATTAGTCACGTATTGATTGGCTTTATTCAAATGGATTGGTCGCAACAGCTCAGTGGTAGAGCGTTCGTTTCTTAACCGGGAGGTCGTGAGTTTTCAACTGAGCCCCGCTCGTCCCATGGCCACGCCAAACCTAAAACGTCAACATAGATATATGTAAAGGTGAAATATAACCACAAAAAGTACATTCTATTCATACTGAAATGAAGGTTCCAGAGCAGATAAACAAATATTATATCATCTTTATATTGAACTCTGAGAAACATCGTTCGAAAAATAGAACGACTAGAATCTTGTCTAAGTCATAAGTGTCAATCAAGTACAAATGTATTACACAATTGTATTACACAACAATGTTTTTGTTCTTCTTCTTTCAATTATAGTACAGCTGGACATACCATTACTGGTTGATGTCGATATAGTTGGAAATAGCGATCTGAGGTCATTTATCTTAAAGGTCCGAAATTCAGAGAGCCGCGATCTTTTAACCGGCGACAAAATTCCATATCTATAATGAATTCTATCGTAGATTATGCCAGATAATGGAATAAATGTTAAAAGGAAAAACTTGATACCTTGTCGGAATGGTTGGTTGATTGGCTGTTTTACACCCCGTTGAAATTTTTCACACATATTAAGACATCACCAGTAGGTGAAGTATCACAAATTTAAACCTATGCTTGCCCTCAGGGCCGTAGCAGTGAGGGTTCTTTAACGTAGCAACGCCTGCCGCGATGCGGGACCTCCGTTTTTAAGGTCGTATCCGAAAGACCCCTGATTTTTACTTCTAAATGTCGAGCGTTTCACGAAGGAGAATTACTTAATATGTTTGCGTCTTAGGTTTGATTCTTCAAAAGTTTTAAACACATTCAACATCGCAGTTAATGGGACGAATGAATGATTTCTATACCTATACTGGATTCCAAAACTTCACAAAAACCCTGGATCTATTAAACGTTCTTCCAAGACGTAGCCGTATTTCTCCTCAAAAAAATATTAATTGCTTTGAAGGAGAAACTTAAGACGTATTGTACTACGGCATATGTAAGAAGTGATGTAAATGAAATGTGCATTCTAAAACATTCCAAAGAACTTTTAGTTAATTTGAAATAACATTTTTTCCCAAATTAACATCGAAACGTATCACTTTTTATTACTTTAAACGACCATTCCTCATGATAAATTAAAAACTAGGCTTTTTGACATCATAACTAGCTGCTTCCTCAATAATAATGGAACTCATAAATATTCCTATCTTGTGATCAGTTATTCAAAAACATCACTCTGAGTCTACGCACATGTTCTCTGGAAGTTGATATTAAAAAAGATGCCGGAGTTCCTCATTGACAAAATCTACGTGGTCTTTGGTGACCAGGTCTTCCAATAATCTTTTGGTTGATTGATTGATTCGGGTTTTACGCCGTGTTGGCAATATTTCAGCCATTTTACGGCGATTAAACAACTGAAATATGGTTGGTATAATCTTTTGAAATTCCTATGGGCACGAAATGTACTCCTTTATTAGCTGACCTGTTTTTATATTTTTATAATATAAGTTTTATGAAGTAGAATTTATTCAAAAGATTCTACAGGAGAAGAAAAACTCTTATTGTGGCAATCAACTTAACATTGACAACGTGTCTTTTATATTATTATCATTCACAATATTCATTTTCATTTATGTGTCGATTCGATATATTCCAGTGAACTCGAAATAAAAAAAACCCCACCACATAGCCTTCCATATCTGCTTCATATCTGGATATTTTATCGAACAGAGATGTTAACGGCAAACTAACAACTCAACTTTATGAACCCCGTGAGGATACGGATTGTTAGAATAGAGCCTCAGCACCCCTAGCTTGTCGTAAGAAGCGACTAAATGGGGCGGTCCTTCAGATGAGACCGCAAAATCCGAGGTCCCGTGTCACAGCAGGTGTGACACGTAATAATAATAATAATAATAATAATAATAACTTTTATTTACCCAGGATAACACAATTAGCATACAACTAGTTTTCATTGTGGTCCTGCGTTAAAACATATATACAAACATAGAATTAGCATTAGTTTTAGTATATACATGTTCATACACGTAGACATGATTATATAAATAAGAAATAAAAGATTGATTGATTGATTATTTATTGCTTTCCGCCACATTCAACAATTTTTCAGTTATCTCTTGGCATCCAGTTTTTGTTGGTGGAGGAGAGAACCCAGATACAATGTACCTGGGAAGAGACCACCGACCTTCCGCAAGTAAACTGGCGAACTTGCTCACATAACGCCGCGGACAAGATTCGAACACGCGCCGACAGAGGTGAGAGGCTTTGTGATTTTGAGCCCGATGCTCTAACCACTCGGCCACGGAGGCCCCTTAGAAATAAAAGAGACATTGCAGAGAAAGAAAACATACTACAATAGTACTAAACCTCAGTGTATTTTCTAAACATGGTATGAAATTATAAAGGACAAGAATAAAAAAAAAAACATAACATAAGACAAATATGTGAACAAAAACATTTTTAAGAATTTCATCTAAAATATTCCATGAGATACATAGATTTAAAACCACCTATTGAATAAGAATTTCGAACATTTTGTGACAGTTTGTTCCAAAGAAATGCACATGGATAACTGAATGAATGTTTAAAATTTTCAGTTTTAGCCCTCGGTAAATAAAGTAAATTTGACGTAGCATTGTTTGATCTGGTTGTCCGACTACAGATATCTCTTGTAAAATTGAATACTTTTAAATGATTTGTCAATTGGCTGTTTAAAACCTTAAAGAGAAAGACAACCTTTCTGTAAATATAATAATCTTTGATTGTCATCCAGTTCAAACAAGAAAATAAAAAGCTGGTAGATGTTCTAATATCACGGGTATTTAAAAGAATTCTTGTTGCCCTCTTCTGTAGTTTAAAAATTTTTTCTAGATATTTTTGGTTTTTGACACTACACCAGACAGTGCAGCAGTAAGTAAAATGGGGGAAAACAATACCGTTATAAACTTTTAAAAGAGCATTCGGTGGCATAAAGTAACTAACTCTCTTTAGGACAGCAAGTTTTCTTACAATTTTCTTTGAAACAAATTCCACGTGTGCATCCCACGATAAAGTATTGTATATATAAACACCTAAAAGTTTAGCTTGTTTCACAGATCCAATTTGTACACCACTAAAATTAATGTTCAATTGTCGACATTTCAGTAGCCTTTGAGAGGTACCAATAAGCATACATTGTGTTTTCTCGATATTTATACTAAGCTTGTTTCTAAGCATCCATTTGGCACTCAATTCAAAATCCTCTTGCAATTTTGATTCAATCATATCAACTGATTTATCGCTTACGTCCTGAGAGGTGTCATCCGCATACATGGTAACTGAAGAGTGTTTGAGACATTTTGGATAATCGTTTATGTACAAAATGAAAAGTAATGGTCCTAAAATCGACCCCTGGGGAACGCCTATTGATACACATTTTTCAATAGATAATGCACCTCTCCAACTGACACATTGTTTACGATTTGAAAGGTAAGATTGAAACCATTTAAAAGTATTGTTACAAATTCCGTAAGACAATAGTTTGTGTAAAAGAATTTCATGGTTGACCGTATCAAAGGCCTTGAGCAAATCAATAAACAGTACCCCTGTAAGTTTACCATCGTCCATGTTCTTAAACCATTTATCAGTAAGACCATTCAACGCTGTCTCACATGAATGACTTGGACTAAATCCTGATTAATTTGTTTTTGGATAAATATTCATAAAAGGAATTAAATATGTGCCGTTCAACAATATTACGGACAACAGGTAAAATAGAAACTGGTCTGTAATTATTAACCAAATATTCATCCCTAGCCTTATATAGTGGAACCACCCTGGCCATTTTCCAAGCATCAACAAATGTACAAGATGAAATAGATTTGTTGAAAATGAAATGTAAAATATCATTTATATGATTAAATGACAATTTTAAAAGTTTTACAGACAAACCATCAATACCTGTAGGTTTCGAAGATACCATTTTCATAATTTCGTTTGCAATAAAATCAATAGTAATTTCTGGAATTTTAAAAATTTTAAAAGAGCCTGCTGGTTGTAATTGTTCGACCTCTGGTAATGAAGAATCAAAATGTTTACCAATTTCATGCCCAATATTACAAAAGAAATCATTAAAGCAGTTAGCCATAGATTCAGAAGATGTTATGTTTCCCTCGTCAGTTTGTAAGTGTGTACATGTTGTGGAATTCTGCTTTGATGGTAGGAATTGTTTTGAGTTTAGACCACATGTCCTTTGGCCGTGTGGAGCATTGATCTGTCGCTTCTTCCACAAAGTTCCGTTTCGCCTCTCTGATTTTGGATGTTACACGATTTCTGCTTGCTTTGTACAGATCCCAGTCAGTTTCTAAATTGGATTGCAACGCTTTGTTGTGTAGATAATCGCGATTCTGCATTTCATTTAAAATTTCATCATTTATCCATTCTTCTGATTTCACATTTATACGTCTTTCTTTAAAAGGTATATGTTTGTCAATGACTTTTAAAAAAATACGGTCAAATTCATTCCATATTTCATTAACACCATTCATTTGTTTTATTCTATCCCAATCGACGTCGTGGAGATCACAGTTGAATTTCTCCTCATCTAAGCTCCGGTAACATCGGTATTTCATATTTACATGCGAGTTTGTACCAGACTTTATTTTCACCACGTACAGCATACACTAAATGATGGTCACTTATGCCTATCAGTATGACGCCAGATTTACATTTAGATGCCCAAACGAAATTCCTTTCGGTAACGAGTGGGTGATATCGTCTACAGATTTAATACCTTCAGGTAACGTTGAAGCCTCAGTATTATAGTTAGTTGAAATTTCACTAATACAATAGTCACATATCCACTCTACCTGATTAGGAATTTCCATGGAAGTTTTCACTGTCTTCTTGCACCCAATGCAGGTTTGAATTTGAACATATTTTATTGTCAAGATGTTAATAACAAAAGGATCAGGTACAAGTTCTTAAAACTTAGAACACCATCTCCTATGTAACAATTAATGACAAACATAAAGTTTTATAACTACATGTAATTACATGCAATGGTATCAAAGGTCATTTCAATATAAAGCTACAATGAAAGTTCTTACAGTAGATATACATATTCAAAAGTTACAGTATTGTTTATATGAAATGTAAAACAGATTTGACATCAAAATCTACCAGATCGTTTTATAAACAATTGTACATTAAAAAATAGTTTTTCATTGTCATCAATACTAATAGAGTTGTCTCCCCATAGTAACACATGTGTATCCACAATATGCAAATTATCCATTTTAAAAACAGCATTGAATAAATCGTTTCTTGCAGCAGAATATTTAGTACAAGAAAAAAAGAAGTTGTAGGCGTCCTCTGTTTTTCCACATGAACATAGAGGACTATCTATAATATTACATCTGAATAAATCATTATTCAATGCACATTTATGCCTTAACCTTGTATGGATTATATTCCAATAGCGTTCTCCATACGAAAAATAAGAGGGTCGAGGTTTTATTGGTACATGTAGACTTTGTTTAAAAGAATTTATAGAACTTGATTGTCTTATTTCCATCGGTACTGAATTCCATTCGTCTATCGCTAAAGGTACAAAGGATGACTTATAAATATTTAATCTACACTTGGGAATACTATAATTTTGCGATTGTCTTGTGACATAATTTGATTCGTGTGACCGTATGCTTGGTAAAATATTTTGAAGATAATCTGGTACCATATTATGATAAATTTTATACATAATTGTTTTTAATTTGACCCTTCTTCTGACAATAAGTGGTTCCCACCCAGGTTCGAAATAGAGTGAGTCACGTGATGCCAACGAAGTAAGACCTGTGACTATCCTTGCAGCTGCTAGCTGTAATTTTTCTAGCTTTTCAGAGTCTTGATTTGAACACCCACCCCATACTTCAGATGCATATTCCAGAGATGGCCTTATAAAAGTAGTGTATAAAAGGGATAAAGTCTTAGCGCTGACCTTAAATTTTAATTTTTTTAAGCAACCCCAGTTTCTTATTCGCACTGGCTAATAGCGAATCAATGTATGTTGACCAGCTGAAATTATGTGAAAAAATAATTCCTAAATGTTTTTGTGTTGTCACAAAATCTAAGCTACAGTTTTGAAATTCTAAAGAAGGTAAATCTACATTTTTTTTAGTACTAAAAAAGACAGCTTTTGTTTTTGATGGATTAAACTTCAATAACCATTGCTTGGACCACGCATTAAGTTTTTCTAAGTCATTATTCAACTGTAGTTGGATAGTTTGGGTATTTGATGAACAGTGCTGTAAAGAATTATCATCGGCATATAGCCTACATAAACCTGACATATTTTCTGCTACATCATTGACATATATCAGAAATAATAGGGGACCTAATACCGAACCTTGAGGAACACCAGCTTGTACAAATTTTGAACGTGGTACTGTGTTTCGAAGTAAAACTCGTTGACTTCTATAATTCAAATAACTTTCAAACCATTGTAATAGATGACCGTTAACACCATATGACTTTAACTTAAAAAGAAGTCCCTTGTGCCATACTCGATCGAATGCTTTTGACAGATCACAAAAAACCATGCAACAATGTTTTCCCTCATCTATGGCTTTGACTATACTATCATATGTTTCAATGAGCTGATACACAGTTGAATGTCCAGGTAAAAAACCTGCCTGATACTTGTAAAAAAGACTATTTGTATGAAAATAATTGTACACATACTTGAAAATAACACGTTCCATAATTTTACCTACACAACTTAATAGTGACACAGGCCTATAATTGGACAGCTCTGAAGGGTCACCATTCTTGAATAGAGGTAATATATTAGCAACCTTCCATTGCTTAGGAAAAGAGTGATCCTTTAAAGACCGATTAAACAAAATACACAAAGGAGTTGATACATTAAAAATAGTGGCTTTTAGCATCTTATGGCTTATACTATCTGGTCCGATTGCCTTGTTAACTGATAAAACAGAAATTATATCAATGATATCTTGTTCTATAATTTCGATATTTTCAAGTACATTATTGCAAACTAAAGAAAAATCAGGCAATGTGGGTTCGTTGTCAAGTAAAGACGATATCGACGCAAAATAATTATTTAACGCTTCAACTTTGTCGAAGTCACTGTATGTAATATGTGCATTGCCGTTTTCCTTAACCTGTAGTGGTGGTATTTCGGTCCTAACTTTAGATTTGAATACATCTTTCAAAAGTTTCCAATAAATTTTGGAACTTTTAATACTTGCGTTGATAAGATTTGACTCGATGTTATTATAATAGTTTGCCATAGCTATTTTTTTCATATTATTAACTTTGTTACGCAATTTTTTGTAATGACTGAAATCCAAAGTAGTTTTTGTTTTATGGGCTTTATTTCTCGCACGATTTCGCAAACAAATTGTTTTTGGCAGAGCCGAATCAAACCAAGGTTTGTCTTTAGTTCTTATAGTTATTGTTTTTTCAGGAACGCATTGTTTAACATGGTTTAAGAAAGTTGTAGAAAAGTTTTTCTCTGCCTGATCAATATCACTTGCGTCAGTAAGTAACGAATTCCAATCGGTGTTATGTACAAGCGAATTCAGTGTTTCAAAATCCGCATTTTTATATACCCAAACTTTCCTTTCATATGACTGGTTTTGTATTGCATTAGATTTAAGAGAAACGTATGTGCCTTTGTGGTCACTAAGAGACTGTTCTATATCTATTGTTCCCGAGTCCGCTATTCCTCCGGCCATGGTATCGCTAACTAGAATTGGGTCAATGAGAGTGTTCGTGTGTGTCGTGATTCTCGTAGCCTCGTGGATTATGTTTTTAAAGGAATGCTTTTGGAGAATTTCATTAACAATGTGTGTGCTTTGTAGAGTTAGGAAATTTACATTTATGTCACCTCCAATTATAACTTTTTCGGACTCATCAAGTGCTTTTTCAACGGACCATTCCAATTTTTTCCAAAATGAACTGTCAGTGGTCGGGGGTCGATATATGGAACAAAGAAGAAAATTAGAGGTAGGATCACTTATTTCTACCCAGATACATTCCATGTTCGTAGGTTCTAGATCGAGACGCCTATTAACACGTAATGATTCCGATGCATATATAATTACACCACCACCGTGAGAATTTCTGTCTTTACGGAAAATTGTGCTAAATCCATCGATTAAAATATCTTCGTTCAAAATATTAGCATCTAGATGAGTTTCTGTGAAACATAAAATATCAAATTCTGTGACTAGACTCAAAAACATGTCAAACTTATTTCTTATACTTCTAATATTTAAATGAAAAATATCTAGAGTAAATTGTGCAGCTTGACATGGACCTGGATTTGTTTCTATATCTCCTGATAATAATAATAATAGTGTAAACATTATTTGAAAAATGAAATTCATAAATAGTGCATCTTGTGATAACTTTGCCAACAAACGACCGTTGTACAATTTAAGACATTTCAACAAGAAATAAACAAAGTCATAAAAAGCAAAGACACGAAATAACAGAGATCTGGAAGTACATCTACATTTACAATAGTATAATCCGATTGCAGCTCTGTATTGTTCTATTGAGTCAACCATTGTCTATTGGTACAAAAAAAGTGAGTTTTCAGTGAATTGGCTGCAAAGAGACCTGTTGTCTACATGTATTCTGTATTTGCTAGCTATTCCATATGACCTTTGATAAAGATTAAAAGGGAGGTAACAAAGTAAACAAAAATCAACAAAAAATAACAAAAAATGTATAAAATATAACAAACACCACCAAAACTTTTCATGAGGCAAAAGAAGCCTCGTACAATCAAACTGATTGTATGAAGAAAAGGCTATGTACAAGAACACATATGCTTTTAAGAACAGCATTTATGAAAGGAAAAATAGGGGTAATTTCAATAATCTGCAAGAATGTGAATATACAAACATACCTTCATATACAAGTAGATGTATATACGCCTACAAAGATACATATACATACGTCACAAGTTAACAGACATGATTAATCAAATGTTTTTTGATAATATGAAGAAAATGAGATAATAACCTCACCACACAATTTATATATATACGTCTATATACGTCTATCCATGTGCAATACGGTCAAGGTCGTTGTGCGAGCGGATAAGTTGTTTTGGACCATTCTCGTGAACTTTCACAAAAATCCGTCCGTCATTTGTCCAGAATGAATGGACTGATCTTGCACGTTTAGCTTTTGTTAGCTCCTGCACAATGCCCTGTCTATATCTGGTCAGATCCTCTGTCATGAATATAGAAGTGTGTCTGAGCTTGCGTTTTTCGAAGTACACTTTATTTTTCAACTTCCAATTTTTGAAGCGACATATTATTTGATAGTTTCCATTTTTGTTTGGTTTGCCTATGGTGTGTGATCGAAATATGTCATCTTCTATCAGATCAATGTCGAGTTTTGACTTGCACAAGTTGATCACTATATTGTCAGTATCCAGTCGTTCAGTTTGGTTGACAGTGGGTGTAGGACAATTATGGAATCGTAGAGAATTTCTTCTTCCATATTGCTCGAGATCATCTAGTGATTCCTCCAAATACCAAATTTGGTTTTGAAGGTCAGACTTTGACTCGTTCACTTCATTCAACTGTTTTCTTAGGTCACTTATTTCTTCTGCTTGTTTTTTAATAGTGCAGGTGAGTTCTTGAAAGGCTGATTGTACTGCCTTTTCAATAGACGGTGTAATTGCGTTGGCCAAAATGGGTACTAACTGATTCATGAAGGATGAATCACACATGGATGAATAAATGAGACCGGGCAGACTATATGTCTGACCCTCAGATTGAATAAGAGGTGTTTGAGGAGTTAGGCTTGTGACAGTGTTTGTCGTTGGACTAGTTGTAACCGTTGATGAGGCAGTGTTACATGTAATTGAGAGATCAGAGTTGTCTTCCATTTTCTTTAACTGACCACCAATGTCATTTAGTTTGTTTAACTCTGGAAGTGATGAAGATAGAAATCTTCTGCGAGTGGGTCTAGTTTGTGCTTCAACGGGACTGTTGTGTTTTCTCTTAGTATTCTTATTACTTTCTCTGCCCGTACTTGACTTGACATGACATGACATGAGCACTTTTCACATACACCAGCAATATCACAACGAAAATGGACTTTATGATTGTTTGATCAATGTTTCACATTCTATGACTCCTCACACTACACAACAATGCATTTTCTTAGAATATCATGTCATTATACCCGGAGTTTGCACACAGAAATGCACACAGAAATTGGTTTTGTTTTTTTAGTTTCTTTGTTTTTCTGTTTGTTCTGTTTCCTTTTTTGTGGATTTTTTTTGGGGGGGGGGTTGTTTTGTTTGTTTGGTTTTTTTTTAATTTGACTACGATTTATTCCGTTTACCTTATCAAGATGGAGGGCTTACTGCAGCTGTGACAGGAGATGCTTGCTTCTCCCAGGCACTTGATCCCATCTCCGGTATATCCAGGTCCGTGTTTACTGTTGATTTTGTATTCTTTATGGGATTCATGACATTGATCAATGTTCATTATCTTCGCTTTTTCTCGTCCGACCAGTGGACTTTCCTTTATTTAAAACAATAAATAAATAAAAATAAAAATGAATAGATAGATAGATAGATGAATAAATAAAGGAGTTACATTGGTGTTGCAGTAATATTTATCTATATCTCTTGCTTATTTCAGCACCATTCTAAATACATCTTTATCTATGAGAAATAAGAAAATTGTTTAACAGGATATGTATATATATATATATATATATATATATAACTTTTCCAGAGGGACAACTTTCGCCATCAGCATTACATACATAAGTATCGGTTATTTTCGGGATCCTTGATTTGTTCATGTTGTATCATTTGATAAAAAAAAAATGAAAATGAAGCTTTGCACTAATCTTTCCTGGAAGGGGGTGAGTGATTGACATTCGGGGAAATTTCCCTCTTCCGGGAAATGTGGATCCGTTTGTGAATATTTCCCCATTAATTTTGTCACGTGACGTGTTTAGGTCAACATGGCAGCCGCCAGACGTTTCGGCATGGAAGTCTCAGCTGAAAACGCGAACGACGCGTGGCCGAAATGGAAAATCGGACTGGCAGTGGGTGTTCCCGTAGCAGTAGTATTGGGTGGTCTATGGTATGCCAAACGGCGTGGAAGAAAACAATCTAAAGCGAAGAAAGACGAAAGTAATAGTAGAACCGAAACCTCCAAAGCGAAAGCAGCTAATTCAGCCTCACCAAGTGGCGCTGTTCCAGAGAAGCCTGAAAAGGTTACAGTCTTCAAGTTGTATATGTTTTTAAAAATATATTTTATGTAAAAACTGTGGCATGAAGAGAAGGAAAGTAACATGATACTGTGACCTTCACCAGTCAACAACTGTGTGTCTCGTTTTAGAATGAAAGCGAGAATCAATAGGTCTTGTGGGGAGTTGTACACTAGAGTCAGAAACATATAAAAACGGAAATCAATTTAAATCGCGTACATCATTTCAATTATCTCAAATATCGAGTTCAAACCTTCCAAATCCTATCACAAAAACATTCAAGATAATCCACTTTCAAAGTAAAATGAAAGTATTTCAGTAATTGACGTATAACCCGAACTCAGATTTAAGGAAATCTTTATGATTTGCCTATTTCTAAGTAGTAAACATCAATTGAGTTGTTTATCTCTTATATGTCTCTTGGAATTGTTGAAAGTCAAGCAATTAGCAAGTTATTGGTCATAGTAACCAGGGTTTTGTATTTTACCTGAAAATAGCATGACATTCTCAACAAGTGGTATGTTTACCTTCTTCCAAATACTAGACTGGGTTTTCATATTACAATATCTCAGATTGACTGACCATTGATTATTATATATATATTTTTTCTTTTTTTTTTTACTTTGATGCTAATTTTAAAAAGATATAATTTGCAAACTTTTACTTGGTTTTGAAACTCGAATCTGAAAAAAGGTAGAACTTTCAAAAAATATATAAAGTGAAGCTGATGTAGAATATGGGAATTCATTCCTGAGCAATGAACCTATAAAATGTATCCAATAAACTGTCCCAACAAATGGCAGGCATAAAAGAACCATCTGGCAGAGTGCTCCCATTTGATTTTAATGCATCTTTTTCTCTGTCAATCATCAATGCCAAATTCACAAAATATGCACCTGGATACTGGGCATAAACAGAGAAAGCCCAAAGAACTTCGAAATACGACAGTATCACATGGGGAATATATGGCTGAAAGGTTAGCCAACAGCCATCCTGGTGAACCCTTTGTTGCCTTTCTTTCCTTGAGTCGTGATCAATAACCCAAACTGTCATTTCCTCCATCCATGGCTTTGACGGATTATCTTTGTTTCAGTGGTGGATCAATGGTTATTGACACATCTTTGGTGGTGTCCTGTTTCCCCAGCATACTGCTTCTGGCAAACCCTTTTAGTTTAGCTTAGATATTGTGCTGTTTTTGTGCAAGTGTTTAATTTTCACATGCAATTACCTTGCTTTCTTTTTCTTGAGAAAGGATAAAGGATAGGTTGTCCTGAAAATTTGTCAATTTTCATTGTTTGTGTCATTAGTAGGTCCCCCCCCCCCCCCCCCCCCCCCCCCCCCTTGCATTACTTTGTAGCTCCAGTTCAGTATAGGAGTATTGTTGATGTTTAGTGATATTAATATACAGCATGCAAAAACAAAAGTAAAATCCAATTGGAGACAGAAAAGTGCTATATTTGGTATTTTAAATGTTGAAACTGATGTTGCGATATGGTTCACTGTAATTTCACTCACTTTCGAAGAGAAAGGCCTGTAATATAAATAATAGTTACTTAGTTCTCAGCTTATAGGAAATTTTATATTGGAACTCTTCAGTTGAGGAGATATGGAAGAAATCCAGACTTACTTTGCCTGTGTCATTAAAACCTATACACAACTTCTGTACAACTGAGATTTTTTTTGTATAAATGTGTTTAAAAAGTCCTTGGGGCTTAGCTATGTGGAAATAATATAAGCAAATTGCTGAGTCCAGGCTGAAGAAATTATAAGTAGTGAAGAGACTGAGTTACTTAAAATCTGGTGGTTTATTTTAAAGGAATTGTCACCTAACGAGCAGGCCCAGGCAGAGAAAAACAAGGGCAACAAATACTTTAAAGGAGGAAAGTATGACCAAGCCATTAACTGCTACACAAATGCCATCAAGACCTGCCCTGAGAGTGAAAAAGAGGCGCTGGCCACATTTTATCATAATAGAGCTGCCGCCTATGAAAAACTGGTAAGACAAACCGTAATAAACCATTGAGATGGGCTGGTAAGACAAGCCATAATAAACCATTGTGATGGGCTGGTAAGACAAGCCATAATAAACCATTGTGATGGGCTGGTAAGACAAGCCGTAATAAACCATTGTGATGGGCTGGTAAGACAAGCCATAATAAACCATTGTGATGGGCTGGTAAGACAAGCCATAATAAACCATTGTGATGGGCTGGTAAGACAAACCATTGTGATGGGCTGGTAAGACAAGCCATAATAAACCATTGTGATGGGCTGGTAAGACAAGTCATTGTGATGGGCTGGTAAAACAAGCCATTGTGATGGGCTGGTAAGACAAACCATTGTGATGGGCTGGTAAGACAAGCCATAATAAACCATTGTGATGGGCTGGTAAGACAAGCCGTTGTGATGGGCTGGTAAGACAAACTATTGTGATGAGCAGGTAAGACAAGCCATAATAAACCATTGTGATGGGCTGGTAAGACAAGCCATAATAAACCATTGTAATGGGCTGGTAAGATAAACCATTGTGATGGGCTGGTAAGATAAACATTGTGATGGGCTGGTAAGACAAGCCATAATAAACCATTGTGATGGGCTGGTAAGACAAGCCGTTGTGATGGGCTGGTAAGACAAGCCATAATAAACCATTGTGATGGGCTGGTAAGACAAGTCGTTGTGATGGGCTGGTAAGACAAGCCATAATAAACCATTGTGATGGGCTGGTAAGACAAGCCATAATAAACCATTGTGATGGGCTGGTAAGACAAACCATTGTGATGGGCTGGTAAGACAAGCCATAATAAACCATTGTGATTGGCTGGTAAGACAAGCCGTTGTGATGGGCTGGTAAGACAAGCCATAATAAACCATTGTGATTGGCTGGTAAGACAAGCCGTTGTGATGGGCTGGTAAGACAAACTATTGTGATGAGCAGGTAAGACAAACCATAATAAACCATTGTGATGGGCTGGTAAGACAAGCCATAATAAACCATTGTAATGGGCTGGTAAGATAAACCATTGTGATGGGCTGGTAAGACAAGTCATTGTGATGGGCTGGTAAAACAAGCCATTGTGATGGGCTGGTAAGACAAACCATTGTGATGGGCTGGTAAGACAAGCCATAATAAACCATTGTGATGGGCTGGTAAGACAAGCCGTTGTGATGGGCTGGTAAGACAAGCCATAATAAACCATTGTGATTGGCTGGTAAGACAAGCCGTTGTGATGGGCTGGTAAGACAAGCCATAATAAACCATTGTGATTGGCTGGTAAGACAAGCCGTTGTGATGGGCTGGTAAGACAAACTATTGTGATGAGCAGGTAAGACAAGCCATAATAAACCATTGTGATGGGCTGGTAAGACAAGCCATAATAAACCATTGTAATGGGCTGGTAAGATAAACCATTGTGATGGGCTGGTAAGATAAACATTGTGATGGGCTGGTAAGACAAGCCATAATAAACCATTGTGATGGGCTGGTAAGACAAGCCGTTGTGATGGGCTGGTAAGATAAACATTGTGATGGGCTGGTAAGACAAGCCATAATAAACCATTGTGATTGGCTGGTAAGACAAGCCGTTGTGATGGGCTGGTAAGACAAGCCATAATAAACCATTGTGATGGGCTGGTAAGACAAGCCGTTGTGATGGGCTGGTAAGACAAACTATTGTGATGAACAGGTAAGACAAGCTGTAATAAACCATTGTAATGGGCTGGTAAGACAAGCCATAATAAACCATTGTGATGGGCTGGTAAGACAAGCCGTTGTGATGGGCTGGTAAGACAAGCCATTGTGATGGGCTGTATAAGACAAGCCATTGTAATGGGCTGGTAAGACAAGCCATAATAAACCATTGTGATTTGCATAAAAGTCTGTAGTAGAAAAGTTTAATGTTATCTTTCAACCAT
Source organism: Ostrea denselamellosa (assembly GCA_024699665.1). Taxonomy (NCBI): domain Eukaryota; kingdom Metazoa; phylum Mollusca; class Bivalvia; order Ostreida; family Ostreidae; genus Ostrea; species Ostrea denselamellosa. The sequence continues at coordinate 4,544,995 of JAMZEH010000071.1, forward strand.
AGATACTCTGCCAGTATTTTTGAACTGATCTGTTAAAATGTAGATTTATATTTTAGGATTCATATATATATATATATATATATATATATATATATATATATATATATATTGGCAAATATTGCAGAATACATGATCTAGTAAGAAACCATAGCATATATTCTAAACAGTGCAATTGAATGGATGTTGTAAGTCTATAAGAAAATCCCATTGTATATAACATTTTGAAATAAATACTTTTGTGGATGTTATGTACAATGGAAAAAAAACAGATGTAGAAAAAATTAAAAGATTGTCAATATTTACAATGGTAAAGAAAATCTAGAAAATGTTACTGTACAGACAGATTGTGATTACATCATATTTTTTTTGGAGAGTAAATACATGTTTTTAACCTATAATTTTTAAAACTTGCTTCAGAAAACTCATTTAGACCTTTTGTAAGAACTTGCTGAGACCTTATGTGCCGTAATGAAAGCTTGTCTTTTATCTTTGTGTGCTTTTCAGAAAAATACAAAAATGGTGATAGAGGACTGTAATGAGGCTCTGCGACTCAATCCAAAATATCAGAAGGCTCTGACGCGGCGGGCGACGGCATGTGAACAGAGAGGGGAGTTAACTCAGGCCTTGGAGGGTAGGAAATCTTGAAATGAGAGGTTGGATGTTTGCCACAGTAAATCAGTGTTGGAAATTATAGCCCACTCAAGCATGATGGTCTATTTCTCAGGCAGACAGGGATGAAATTTCATTGATAGCCCTGTTTAAAATCACAAGGCCTCTCACCTCTAGTCGGTGCCGGTTTGATTCTTGCTCGCATTGATATATGTGAGAAAGTTTGCCATTTTACTTTTGGAATGTCGGTGGTCTCTTCCAAGGTACATTGTATCTGGGTTCTCTCCTTCATCTATAAGAACTGGACGCCACTAGATAAATGAAAAATTGTTGAGTGTGGCAGAAAACAACAAACAATCAATCATTGATAGCCCAGTGGTTGTGCTAATTATATCTTCCACACGAAGTTTTTTTTGGGGGGGGGGGGATTATACTGGAATCACATTGTCCATCTGTCTGTCCAGAGGATATCGTTATCACCATTGAACAGATTTGATTAAAAGTTTATGTATATCTTAAATGAATAATGAAGTTGTGCTCTTGCTATTTTGATTGAGATTTTTTAACATTCGAGGAAATTATAGATATTTTTTTTTCATTTTAAGGGGCCTCCATGAACGAGTGGTTAGAGCACTAATTTAAATCACAAGGCCTATCACCTCTAGTCGGCACGGGTTCAAATCTCGCTCGTGCCGATATATGTGAGAAAGTTTGCCAGTTTACTTTCGGAAGGTCGGTGGTCTCTTCCCGGGCACATTGTATCTGGGTTCTCTCCTCCACCTACAAAAACTGGACGCCATCATAACTGAAAAATTTTTGAGTGTGGAGGAAAACAACAACAATCAATCATTTTGAGGGATTTTATCATTTTTCCAGAGTATATCTTAAAAACCAATGAATAGATTGGATTCAAGCTTTGTGTATATATCGTGTATATAAAGAAGTTGTGCACTGTCACTATTATTGAGATTCTCTAACATTCTAGGAAGTTATGGATATTTGCATTTTACAGGCATTTTTTTCAAATTATTGACTTAATCCTTTTCTTTAATCGGTACTGCTGCATTAGTTTAGGGTATAATGGAATAATGGAATCATCAGTCCATTTGTTTGTCTGTCTGTCCATCTGTCTGTGGATAAAATTTTGTTAATTAAAGATGTGTCATTCACTGGCTCGTATATGAAATAATATTCAGAAGTTTTATTAAGCATAACTTAAATATTCTGAGTCATGCTCTACTGCAGAATATATAGTCTTGCATTTACATCAACTGCTCTCAAGAAAGCAGAGCTCTTCATGTCAAAAGGATGTGTTTATTCTTCAATCAGCACAAATTCAGTATTTCTCATCATCCAACGTGCCCAGCAGGGGGTATTAGTCCCATCAGGACAGATATAGTTTTAACAGCCAGTGTAGAAGAACAAAAATCACAAATAAGTTTTACTAGTAAATTCATTTATGTATAATGACAAGCATCAAAAAGCTAAAAATCAGTCCAAGCAGATTTTGAATAGGGCTGCAACTTTTGAGTGTTGTCATCCCTCTGACAGACTCAATTGCATTCAGTTTCCAACCCTGAACATTATCTGATGCTTGTCATTCAGAATAGCTGCTAGGACTGAAGTAATTTGTGGTATGTGTAATGTTTCATTGATGAGTTTGGAATTATTAAAATATCAATATTTTTATTTTTACGCAAGACGTGACAGCAGTGTGTATCCTGGAAGGATTCCAAAACCCACAGTCCTTGATGACGGCGGACCGAGTCCTGAAATCTCTGGGTCAAACCAAGGCCAAAGAGGCATTCAAGGTCAGCTTAAACTGTGCTTGTGGCTTAGGTGGCAATTGAAAATTCAAATTACTATTCTAAAATCAGGATTGAAATTGCAAGGTAAAGTTGGAATAATCAATGACAAAATGGTTAGGCCAGGATTTTCGGAATATTACTGTCAATATTAATGGTGAACTGGAAAGAAACTGATCCAAAACAATATTGTAGTAATCCTAAATTTGTCAAAAAGGAATTACGAGTCATTATTTTTGTAACTGGAGGAACCAGATAGGAAGAAGTTAACATGTATTACAAGAATACATTTAACTACAAGATCATCTTCCTTGTGTTAAATGAAAATTATGAAATTGTCATGCATTTCTAAAGCAATACTTCATACCTAGCAGTATTGACTCAGTAAAATTAGACAATTAAAAAATAATATTGATTCAGTTTAAAATTAAAACAATGAAGAAAATTATTTATGGAATCTTATGATTTACAGTCAATAAACATCTCACAAGACTACATGAAATGAATCCCTAGCATATATTGAATGCATGATTTAAAATGTCTGATGTTGTCAATTGTCCTATGATGTACATCTTGTAAACTGAAAACATTTTTGTTACAATATTTGTGTTTTGTAGAAGAGAAAGCCTATGATGCCTTCTCGACATTTTATCCGTACTTACCTAAGTTCCTTCCTGAACGACCCAGTAATAAATGCTGCTAAAGCCCTTGCAGCACAACAGAATGGGCATTCTGAGGACAGTAGCACCTACCAGGTGGCGCTACAGAAGCTGGCAGCAGAGGAGTTTGATGAAATCATTGATCTCTGCTCAAAGGAAATTTCAGGAAGCCTGTCTAATGAGATTGAGGCGCGGCTTCTGAGAGGAACAATGTATTTCCTGTGTAACCAACAGAAAGAGGCCATGCAGGATTTTAACCAGGTGTTGGCCGCAGAAACCCTGGATAAAAGGGTAAGTTAACGAAGTCTTGGTGCAATGTCCGCAGGAGGGAAAGGGTGACAAAGGCCATCAGTAGTATTCCAAACAGACTACTGATACTGACTACAACACAATGTATGTTGTTTGTTGTAATTAATATCAGCGGGAACAGTTCTGGATATTGAGTTGTTTAAAGCATTTGTAGTCTAGGAAATCACAGCAAAGAGCACTGGAAATACTCGAATGTAAATTATTGCTCTCCACACAGTTCATAATGACTTTTACAAAATGTGTTTTAAACCTTTAATATCTGATACAACATTAATATCTCATTACCATTGATTATATCTCATAAATCAATGATTATATCTTGTATACTCTATCATTAATTGTATCTCATGCATCATTAATTTTCTTGCCATTCATAATATCTCATTGCGATTGGTTATATCTAATTGCCATTGATGAATATTTCAATGTCAGAGATTATATCTCAATGCCATTGATGATATCACATTGCCATTGATAATATCTCATCATAGCCATTGATGATATCTCATCATAGCCATTGATAATATCTCATCATAGCCATTGATAATATCTCATTGCAATTGGTTATATCTAATTGCCAGTAGTAATATCTTGATGTAATTGATAACATCTCAGTGCCAGTGGTTATATTTTGTGCAACATTAGTTATGTGTCATGCACTATTGATTACATCTCATGTATTTCTGATTATATCTCGTGTATCTCTGATTTTTTTCTCGCGTACCTCTGATTACATCTTGTGTACCTCTGATTATATCTCGTGTATCGCTGATTTCATCTCGTGTATCGCTGATTATATCTCATGTACCTCTGATTATATCTCGCTAATTATATGTCATGTATCACTGATTATATCTCGTGTATCGCTGATTATATCTCGTGTACCTTTGATTATAACTCATGTACCTCTGATTATATCTCACTGATTATATCTTGTGTATCGCTGATTTCATCTCGTGTATCGCTGATTATATCTCATGTATCTCTGATTATATCTCGCTGATTATATGTCATGTATCTCTGATTATATCTCGTGTATCGCTGATAGTACAGAATGTAAGTGAACATTTATTAGGTGAAGGTGAATGCTCTGATCAAGAGGGGAAGTTTGTACATGCAGCAAGAGAAGCACACCGAGGGACTGGATGACTTCGCGACTGCTGTCAGGATTGATCCAGATAACGTAGACGTATACCACCATCGGGGACATGTAAGTCTCATCCAGTAGATATCAGTATAACATCTGAACATGTAGGGAGTTCTGTAAAATTTTATTATTTTTACATCAGAACATGTAGGGAGTTCTGTAAAATTTTATTACTTTTATGTCAGAACATGTAGGGAATTCTGCAATATTCTGTAACTTATAAATCACAAGGGTGTAGTTTTTCAAGTTACAAACACCTGCAAGTGGTGTGGATTCAAGATTATTTTCACCATGGAGAAGCCACAGCACTTTCTATGGCATATGATACTTATGTTTCCTGATTTTGATAAATTCTATCCATATCAAATTAGGATTAGGCAGAGGAAGGGCCCCTTTTGATTTGCAGAATTGTCGGCTTTGTCTTGATGGAGTTACAGGACTTACAGACTTATTTGATACTTATAAGATAATGGCACTTTCTGTGGCATGCAATATCGTGATATTATTTGAGATGATTTTTGTAGAATTTGAATAAATCGGTGAGAAAGCCATTCTGTTTTCGCTTTCATTAGGATTGGGAAGAGGAGATTCTTTTCAGATTGATTAGTTTTGTTAATACAGAGTTTTGGGACTTAAAGTTTTTGATATTAAGTAGATGATGGTACTTTCTGTAGCATGTGATATATTTGAGTCCAGAAAAATTTGTATGTACCAACCATGCCAATTCAGCTACCAAACTAGATACACATAGTTCAGTTATAGAGCACCTGTTGGATGTATATAGTCATTGTGGGTCCCTTTCTGATGTGTCGGTGTTCTAGTCCTCTCAAGTGAAAATTTAAGGTTGTACACATATTTTTGCAATTTGATATTCAATTTGTCAAAAATGAAACTTGCATCATATTGAAATTCATGGTATTCATTTACTTTGAGTAATAATCATTTGACCCATTTTATCAGCATATTTGCTTTCAGTAATACTCATGTGACCCATTTTATCAGCATATTTGCTTTCAGTAATACTCATGTGACCCATTTTATCAGCATATTTGCTTTCAGTAATACTCATGTGACCCATTTTATCAGCATATTTGCTTTCAGTAATACTCATGTGACCCATTTTTTTTTCAGCACAACATCCAAATGGACAGAATGGATGATGCTATCAGGGATCTGGAGAATGCCATCAGTAAATGTACATCCTTCGCTCCCTCTCATGTCCAGAAATCATTCGCCGGTTTGTAGTCGCCATTAATAATTATTCTGAACCACCTTCTCCCTATCACACCCACATATCATATAACGGTAAGGACTTGTCCTCTGTTAATACCGATTGTACGATCCCAGCTTCCTTTCAGGTTATAATCCTATAGATTTAGTGTTTTCATTTAGCGGCTTATTTGCCTGACACTGGAGAGGTACTTGAGTACCCCCCCCCCCCCCCTAATTCTGATGATTTCTTGTTAATACAACAGAATTTATAACCAGTGATTGTAATGTTTCGTGTAGAACACAAGAAAGCAGCCTCTCAGATGGTAGGAATGAATCTTCCACTCCCCCAGTCTGTACTGCAGTCCTATAAACAGTGTGTTAACATGTTCCCTGAATACGGAGATGCCAGAGCACTCTATGCACAGGTAACTATCTACTGTTGTGTAAATACTTGGTGTAAATACATTTTGTTAACAAATGATGACTGGACACGTATTATGGTCATGTTTGGGGGGAGGGGGTGGGGGCAATTAAAAGCATGTTGAATAATTACTCCAGTGAACTAGAAGTTCAGCAGCAATACTTTTATTCTGTTGTCATGTATATTATATGTTTGCTTTTGTTTATATTTTTATAATGTTTTATTTTCATTTCCATGGCCGAGTGGTTAAAGCATTGCGCTCAAAACCACAAGGCCTCTCACCTCTAGTCGGCGCGGGTTCAAATCTTGCTCGTGCCGATATATGCGAGAAAGTTTGCCAGTTTACTTTCGGAAGGTTGGTGGTCTCTTCCCGGGTACATTGTATCTGGGTTTTCTCTTCCACCTACAAAAACTGGACGCCACCAGATAACTGAAAAATTGTTGAGTATGGTGGAAAACATCAGTCAATCAATCAACCATTTTACATAAACTGAGAAAAAAATCATATGAGAGATTAGTTCTGGACATTTTAGAGGCAGGGGTATTGTAGAGGAAAATGCTATGATAATAATGCACTTATATAGCACCTTATCTAAATATACTCTAAAGCGCTTTACACTATACTAAAATGCAAATCAAAATTATACAGAATACATAAAATGCTTAATAATGCCAGATATCACTGTCGCACAATGAACAATTGAAACTATGAAAGAAATAATCTAGAGAAAGTTAGAAATTCATATTATAAAAATCATAAAATATGTGCTAGAAAAAACTTTTTTGTTTTTTTCTTTGATACCGTTCTTCGGCATGTTGCATAAAATACTAATTATAAAATACATCAGATCAAAAAGATCACACATTAAAAGCGTGACAAAAGAGATGTAGCTTTATTGTGTTAACATTGTATTATTTGGTATATCGCTTGCATTAACCACTTCATTGTTTCAGGCTCTTGGTGATGCTGGGAAGTTTGAAGAGGCAGACCGGGAGTTTACCAAAGCTTTGGAGCTGGAGCCTGATAACGCCACAGCACTAGTACACAGGGGGTAAGGACTGTGTTATTATGATCCTAGTACACAGGGGGTAAGGACTGTGTTATTATGATCCTAGTACACAGGGGGTAAGGACTGTGTTATTATGATCCTAGTACACAGGGGGTAAGGACTGTGTTATTATGATCCTAGTACACAGGGGGTAAGGACTGTGTTATTATGATCCTAGTACACTGGGAGTAAGGACTGTGTTATTATGATCCTAGTACACAGGGGGTAAGGACTGTGTTATTATGATCCTAGTATACAGGGGGTAAGGACTGTGTTATTATGATCCTAGTACACAGGGGGTAAGGACTGTGTTATTATAGTCCTAGTACACGGGGTAAGGACTGTGTTATTATGATCCTAGTACACAGGGGGTAAGGACTGTGTTATTATGATCCTAGTATACACGGGGTAAGGACTGTGTTATTATGATCCTAGTATACAGGGGGTAAGGACTGTGTTATTATGATCCTAGTACACAGGGGGTAAGGACTGTGTTATTATGATCCTACTATACAGGGGGTAAGGACTGTTGTTCATGGAGTTTAATGCTAAGCGTCTTTTTTTGTATAGAAAGGTTACAGACTATTTTTACCTGTGTCTAATGCTTTTTTGGTAACGGTTTCTACTTAGAAGATGAAATCGATCAGTATACAGTATATATACAAAATGTATTCATGAATGTAATGAACTTAATTTTCATTTCTTTCAGATTGTTGCAGCTACAGTGGAAGCAGAATATACAGGAAGCGACTGCCGTGATAAATAAAGCCATCGAATTGGACCCCAAATGTGAATATGCATATGAAGTCTTAGGAACCTTGGAAGTGCAAAAGTAAGATTGATCAGGATCAGATGTGTGGTTATTACACTGACACGAAAAGTGATTTAATTGGAGACTTCCAGTTGCATACTGATATTGCGCGCATTTTTTTTTCATGCGTGTGAACAAGGTATAAAGCTATATGTATTAAGATTTTCCCTAGACACCAATCTGATGTATTTGTTTTTCAGAGGTCCAGGTAGCATGGAGAAGGCCATCGAGCTGTTCCAGAAGGCAATATCTCTCTCCAGAACAGAATCGGAAATGGCACATCTCTTTTCCCTGGCTGATGCCGCAAAAGCACAATTAAATGTCGCAAAGAATATGGGCATCAATCTGCCGAATCTGGCTTCCATGAATAGTTGAGTTATGTAACTCAACAGGTCATGATTTAAAACCATTACAATTCTGTGATCTTTTTTTTTATTTTGTTTGACATTAATGTGTGACAGTGAAGAACGTCGCTGGCAAAACGTCACTGAACAAGAGGAGCATTTCACTGTAGGTTTGTGTGTGATGGTCTCAATGTATCATTTCCATACTATGTTAGTCAAATTTTAATAGTGATTCACAAGTTGTACTATTCCAGTTTTTTGTTTATATGGATTCTTTCAAAATCAGTTACAACAAATAGTGTTGACAGTTTCATCACCAATCATGCAATATTTGATCATTAGAAGAGGCCACAAAAACCCGCAGAGGTCTGAGAGCTTTTATTATGGGTTTTTTGGGTTTTTTTGTATGTAATGAATTTGTGCGGAGAAATAAACATCGTAACACCAGTGCCGTGACTTTCTGTGTATCTTTGACAACTAGTACCAGAGTCCAGAATAAGATATGGAGGATCCAGCACTATACAGAGCTCCCCCCCCCCCCCCCCCCCCTTGCATGAAATCTATAGTAGGGTGGTGGTACATAAAGCCACCATTGGGTATCCGTGGAATTCCACAAATCAGTGTATTTATTATAATCAAGAAACACCTGTCATGGCTAAAATGGGAGCTATTGCTAATTTTCCAATTCCACCAAACGAGATTTTTGACAGAAAAGTTTGTCCAGATTTTGTTTTCGACAGTGGGTCCCATTACCAACCTATTGTACGAGAGAGTGAAATTTTAATGGCCATAGGACTGTGACACATAATTTTGTCCTTATGAGGAGTTTTTCCAACTCCAATTGTAAGAATTGATGCTTTGTTTCAACAATTGACTATGTAAATAGAATTTTTTTCTTATTTTAATGAAACTTACAAAATGTCAACAAAACTATTCAACGTTTGAAAAATAATACATTGCTTTGTTGTTAGCTTTACAACATTTGAATTTTTTATTTAGATGTTATTGTACATCCAATACTTTTTCGGAATTAAATCTATCTCGGATAAGTGATCTACAGTATGTAGCATATAAGTCTTGTCAGCCGTTTTGTATGTTATAAAAACTGTCACAGCATTAGATTCGCGGCTATTTACACATCCGTTTGAATACCGACACAACAGAATCAACGACAAGGTACAAGACCATCAGTCCTATCACCATCCAAGGGATTAAGACAAACCAACGGGCGTAGTAATACAACACAGGGTGACTGAACTCGGGGGCACTGGACGGCGTGGCCACCCACTCAAGTCCATGGATACTTATATTAGCTGGAATATTTCAAATCACAAATATTAGAAATTACACTTATTCAAATTATATGTAATTGAAAGACGCTACAGATTGTGTAGTGTCAAATACTGGAAAATGTTTTTTAAAAAAATATCCCAGTATTCAAAATTATCCTTTTTCAAGAAATTAAATTATATGAACGATATTACAAACTGTATAGTGCCCATGAAATAATAGTTGCAATAATATTATGGGCAGAATAGATGAAATAAGTCTGGCTGTTATCTTATATATTTCTACAAAGAGATTACGAAAACGTTTGCTCGGAGAGAATCCGTGTTAGAGTGGCTCCTACCGTATATAAATAGGCCGAATAAGGCAAACAGTCCTATGTTGAAGACGTATTGTTTAAAAGTTTCCTTTTCTGACTTTGAATCGGATTTTTCACCCAGCATTATAGTAACCACGACAATGGTCAGCACCCCATCCACAATCAGGTAAACTGGGATAAAGATATTTACCGGACACTTGTACAAAAATATGGAGCCTGAAAATAACCCGATTTACGTGTACATTATCAATCCCACCACTGTTGTAGCACTATCTTTTTATTTAAAGAAAGTGAACACCCTAAATAAAGGAAAAAGAAACTCGTATCTTTCATACTTCAACGTCCGTCTCTCAGTCTGTGGCATTTAATGATAGGACAATCTTGGACCTCAATGGTCTAATCCTTACAGTGGGAAACTGTAAAGGCTATAAGTTTAATATCTGAAGTCATGTTTATATTTCCAACGATTTTCTATGTCATAAATTATTTGTCTCGATTTAAGAATTAATCATATGCAAAACATGCTTTCGAATCAATTGAGACATGAACATAATATGCAAGTGATAGGGAAACCTGCCACATAAATATGGAAATTTAACGATGGAAAACCTGGTCATTCCGTTTGTCATAAAGATGAGTTGTTAGATTACCATTAATAGCTATGTTCAATAAAACATCCAAATAAGAAGTAGGTGTGGAAGAATTTGTAATGTCTGTTATTTTGAGTTGACTGGAATTTGAAATCATAAATTTACATTTCCAACTGTTTTCTCTGCTATAATCCTTTGAAGCTCCAAGCGTGTCAATTTCCTAATATATAACTGGATGTTTCACTTGCATGTAAATGAGCAACTTGTCAGGATGTCAGTGGGCGGGGCAGTGGAAATTAACATCGAATGCAATATATATTTCAATTTCTATTAGACGGCGTTTTAATATGTCGATTTTATATTTCCAGTTTTATCCTAATCAAAATCCGCCAAAGCTCCGCCACGTCCGTCTCTCAGTCTGTGGCATTTAATGATAGGACAATCTTGGACCTTTGATGTTTACTTTTACACCACTCATCAGAAACAATGCTTTTACTTTTGAATTAGAAAAAAATGATCTAAATTCGTGCGAGTGTAACAATACCTCGTTTTGTACGACCTTGTGATCTTTAGCAAGGTTAAACGTTGCTATTTATTTATCATTATTCATTGCCTTTTAATGGATATCAATAAATAAATGGTAATACTTACCAAATACAATATTTGATATCATTATTGCAAATATCACGCTCAAGATGACTGCTAGAAACACTGCAAAATAAGTACTTTTTTCAAGCACATACTACTATTATCTTCACCACAGGGTTTTTTTAAATTCTATTTTTCTCCACTTCTCTCTGTCACTCACCTTTTGATTTGCTGATGGTGTTAACACGTTTTGCAGTCCCTGTTGTCCCCACTGACGACTGTATACGACCAAATAACGAATCGTAGGCTGGAGGTGACCCTGCTATATATACATGACAATATTTAGATTGAGGCCAATATTCTGAACTTGTTTCATCAATTGCGCATGTCAGAAACTATTACAATAGTAAAAATAAATCATTTTATTTTCCTGCTCATCTTCAATCCAACTGGGCATGTCATTATTGGTATGTCGATATAGATGAAAATGACGACCTGAAGTCGCTTATTTTAAAGGTCCAAAATTCAGAGAGCCTTTATCTTTCAATTTACGATCAGAGCATCATCTTCATAGTGAGTCTGTCAAAGATTACTCCAAATGATGGGTGAAATATAAAGAATTTGGATAAAAGAGAAATATGAAAATCTCGTATTAGACACATTAAAACAAAAGTGCGTACCATCTATCCTTCTGTGTTTAGTAAACCAGAAGTAATGAAAGAATTAGATAGGTTACAAGAGGAATTGGTTCCAACTGAAAAGGCCTGTAACAACATTGTCTTTCTTTGTAAGGCTTCATTGTTACGAGACAACTGAACAAAATTGGCTTTAATTCCTCGTTTGGTATTCCAACTTATTCAAGTTCCCTTTCCCAATACGACATTCTCAAAATCACGTTCCAGTGTTGAATACATTATATATTCCAGTCAAACAATATGAATTACCATACTTAGACTGGATTCCAAATCTACACCAAAGTCCTTACAAACATTGCAGGATCCAGTAAATGCGCTATCAAGCCCGTATCTGTTCTCACGAAAATATTAACGGTTGTGAAGGAGAAACTTCATATAATATATGGAACTAGTAGTGTAAATCAAATGAATGTGAATTTTTAAAAATTCCAAAGAACTTTTGGTAAATTTGAAATCAAAACTTTTCCCAAATCATTAGTATCGAAACATTCGACAATTCCTCTTGATAAACTAAAGATCAGTTTTTTGACATAATAAACATCCACTTCCTACATAAAATTCGAACACGAATATATTCATATATTTTGATCAGTCATCCAAAACAAATAACTTTTGTTAAACACCTCTCACTGACAATATTTACATACTCTTTGATGATCAGGTCTTCCAACAGTCTGTTGGAATTACCATGGGCACAAATTATTAGCTGATCTGTTTTTGTATGCTAACTAGGAGAATTTATTCAAAAGCTTCTGGAGGAGATTGTTTGATTGGTTGTTGTTTTCCGCCTGACGTCCAGCCTTTTATTGGTGGAAGAGAGAACCCAGACACAATGTACTCGGGGAAAAGACCACCGACCTTCCGAAAGTAAACTGGCAAACTTTCTCACATATATCGGCGCGCGAGCGAGAATCGAAGCCGCTCCGACTAGAGGTGAGAGACCTTGTGATTTGAGCTCTAACCAAAAGGCCACTGAGGCCCCTCTAGGTGAGAAGAAAAAAATTCTTATTGTGGCTTTCAACATATCGACGACGTTTTATCTATTAATAATGCTGATTTCAATTTATCGATTCGATCTCCAATAACACACAACACGGTCTTCCACATTTGCTTCATATTTGAATTATTATTCCTCATAGATCATAACGGGAAACTAACAAAACTTCTTCATGACAAACGAGATTACTTCAGCTTCTTTACGCGAGGATCCGGGTTACAATAGGTCCTCAGTAGCCCTTGCTTGTTGTAAGAGGAAACTAAATGGGACGGTCATTGGGATGAGACTGCAAAAACCGAGGTCCTGTGTAGCAGCAGGTGTGACACGATGTAGATCCCTCCCTGCTTAAAGGCCGTAAGTGCCAAGCACAGACCTAGATTTTACAGACCTTCACTGGCAATGCTGACATCTCCATATGAGTAAAAGATTCTCGAGTGGGATTTTAAACAATATACAAACAACCAACCATTGTCAACTTCCCATATTTACGTAACAATATTTCATTATCACATGCATGTGGTGTTTATGAATCTTAACTGATTCGATACGTGAGAACATGTTCTGTATATTTGTAGGTAATACAGGGATCACATATAGGCTACCTGGGTGTCCAGCTGTAATCTATTCAGCACCTTTAATTTCCAGGTATCTTTATTCATTCTTATTAAGAAAGGGGTCTACTGGCATAACATCTACAATGGACGGTCCTTTCAAAGTTTGACAGATTGGAGTTTGTCATCTACAGTCAAATAGTAATACAATAAACACGTGTACACAGATTGGAGTTTGTGATCTACAGTCAAACAGTGATACAATAAACACGTGTACACAGATTGGAGTTTGTGGTCTATAGTCAAATAGTAATACAATAAACACGTGTACACAGATTGGAGTTTGTGATCTACAGTCAAATAGTAATACAATAAACACGTGTACACAGATTGGAGTTTGTGATCTACAGTCAAATAGTAATACAATAAACACGTGTACACAGATTGGAGTTTGTGATCTACAGTCAAACAGTAATACAATAAACACGTGTACACAGATTGGAGTTTGTGATCTTTAGTCAAACAGTACAAAATAAAGAACTTCATGACGGAGTAGGTAAGAGAGAGAGAGAGAGAGAGAAGACAGAGAGAGAGGGAGAGAGAGAAAAAAGACAGAGAGAGAGAGAGAGAAAGAGAGAGAGAGAGAAGGCAGAGAGAGAAAAGAAAGACAGAGAGATAGACAGAGAGAGAGAGAAGAGAAAGAGGCAATGAGAGAGAGAGAAAGAGGCAATGAGAGAGAGAGAGAGAGAAGGCAGAGAGAGTTTAGCAGCATTGTGATTGTGTTCCTTACCGTTTCTCTTACTCTCGGCAGCCGCTTCCTCGGGATTTGCTACGGTTGCCATCCTCTATCATTTTGCTTATCAGATATTAGATATAAGCCTGCTTAACTTGAATGAATGTACGTCATCATGATAATGGAGGGTACTTTCACTGACAATTCTCTATCAGGAAAGCTTACTTATCTAGATTATGCTGTATAATTAATGAAACAGTAAAAGCTGATACGTTTTCCTCTCTTTTCATCATAATTTTCCATGAGGATCAACTGATGGTTGTTTTTGGAAATTGATTTTTATTACATATCATCGATATTTGTCAACTGTATCAGGAGATTCGTATCTGGTATGCGTGAAAAATGTGAAGTGAAATAAGGCAGTCTGAAATCTGGATATTAGACATGCAATTATCAAAAAGTTTAGGTAATGCTAAATCTGCAGAAGGACGAATTTTTGTAACTTTTATTAGAAACTAATTAATGCTTTAAAGTTTCCGCACCCTTATGTAACGTTATAGGTTTTAGTAAAATCTTTAATTAAACTTTGTGCATGATAGTAATATATATTTTGTAGGAATTGTGTTGACTAGGTACAATAAAAAAAATTAGGTAAACTATATATATAGTTAATTACCTCTGGTATGACCAGGGGTCTGTGTTTGCCCATCTTTCTGATTTGTATTTTCTATAGGAATTACGAGATTGAATACTGTTAGTTATCTTGGCCTTACCATCTAGAGAAAATGTTATGAAGGACTGTATCTCCTTTGCTGGTATTTTTTCTATTGTGTGAAAAGGCGAAATCAGTGATCTATATATAACACAACGACTTCTCTGATATTCACAATTAATTTATATGTATTTTTTTATTTACTTTGAACTCATGTGGTGTCACATAGGCCGGAGTTATCTTAACACACAGATATAATATCATGACTCTCTGTATCACATAGGGCGGAGTTATCTTAACACACAGATATAATATCATGACTCTCTGTATTACATAGGCCAGAGTTATCTTAACACAGATATAATATCATGACTCTCTGTATTACATAGGCCGGAGTTATCTTAACACACAGATATAATATCATGACTCTCTGTATCACATAGGCCGGAGTTATCTTAACACACAGATATAATATCATGACTCTCTGTATCACATAGGCCGGAGTTATCTTAACACACAGATATAATATCATGACTCTCTGTATTACATAGGCCGGAGTTATCTTTACACACAGATATAATATCATGACTCTCTGTATTACATAGGCCGGAGTTATCTTAACACAGATATAATATCATGACTCTCTGTATCACATAGGCCGGAGTTATCTTAACACACAGATATAATATCATGACTCTCTGTATCAACAGTTTCATAAAATGCACTCTGATTCTGACTGCGGATTACTCCGTTTGCTTGATCAAGATAAAGGGCTCACAGCGGCAGGGAATGCTTAATCCTACTCGGCAGCCGATCCTACCTCTGGTATGTCCATGAGTCCGTGTTTGCTCATCTCTCTGATTTGTATTTTCAATAGGAATTATGAGATTGAGCACTGTTCGTTATCTTAGCCTTTCATTTGTCGCTTTCAAAATTTGACTATAAACACGAAAGTGTGATGATAACAAACAGTGATCAATCTCACAACTCCAACAAGGAATACGAAAATAAAGATTTGGGTAAACACGGACACCTGGATATATACTATTCCAAAAAAGAAGGAGATACTATATTTTATTATCAAAATGTTCATATATACAAAGGGATACGATACCATGTTGTATAGGTCCTTAACGAGGAAGCATTTCCAAAGAAATTCATCACCCACACACATCAATCACTCTCTCACGATCTGCACGGGATGCTACTGATGATCAAGGGTGTTGTGCCACAAATTTGCATGCCTCTGAATTGGAAGGTTAGAGCTACTCTAAAGGACGATTTTGAAGAGAAAACATCAGATCATCAGTTGTTGAAGTCGTTAATTAAACAGAGACCATGCGCCGTCTAACACAGGATGAGAGGTTACGTGCCCTTGGCATGCTACAGGTTGGCACAAGACAGGTCGCTGTGGCAAGAGCAATGAATGTTTCCCAGTCTGTTATCAGCAAATTATGGTCCAGACATCGTGCTACAGAGTTTGTTCAGGATAGACCTCGATCAGGTCGACCAAGGGCAACAACTCAGGCTCAGGAGAGACTCATCCGCACTATTGCCTTGAGAAATCGTCTAGTAACAGCAAATCAGATAAGGTCTCAACTTCAAATGATAATGGCTTGGTAGTGAGTGGCCAGACCATCACGAATCGACTGCACAGATTTCACGTACACGCCCGACGTCCTCGTGTCATTCCCTGTTTGAGGGATCGCCACATAAGGGTCCGACTCCAATGGTGTCGTCACCATCAACGCTGAGATAATCGCCGATGGAACCACGTAATGTTCTCAGATAAGTTGAGGTTCACTGTGGACTTCCTGGGCAGACGCATGAGAGTTTGGCGCCGACGACGTAATAAACGTTTCCATTACGTTAACGTCATTAGACATGATCGGTATGGGGGTGGATCTGTAATGGTGTGGTTAGGCATCACTGTTGCCAGCAGAACAGACTTGCATGTTGTTGATGGACGTGTCACAGGGCAGTACTACCGGGAACACATCTTGGCACCCCATGTTGTGCCGTTTGCACGTCGTTATGTCCGCCGTTTCATTTTTCTAGATGACAACGCCAGATGCCATAGGGCCAGGATCATTACAGATTATCTCCAACAGCAGAGTATCACCACATTACCATGGCCCGCGCTCAGTCCGGACCTTCCCCCATAGAGCATGTCTTGGACATGCTTGAACAGCGGCTACACCAACGTCAACAACCTCCTGTCAATGTCCAAGAACTTGCTGCAGTATTGCAACAGGAATAGAATAACCTTCCCCAAAATGACCTGGGACGTCTGGTTAGGAGTATGCCACTCCGAATCCGAGCTTGTCTGGCCAACCGAGGGTTTTTTTCCCCGCTACTGACTCTGTTTCACAATGGTGGTACATTTGCTGTGCGACCCTGTGTTGGTGTCGACCCTTATTCTGGAGAATCTGTCCTTTTCTGACTGTACACAGGGTTTCGAATAAATTGACAAATGGTTCCTTAATGTTTTTCTGTCATTTGTTTCCTTCCTGCCCTCATGATCTGCATTTCATTGTCCTTGTAAATTTAATATCCATTATTTTTTTGAATAGTACGTTAGAGGTGGGATCAAGTGCCTAGAAGAAGTAAGCATCCCCTGTCGACCGGTCACACCCGCCGTGAGCCCAAATACCGATCAGGTAAACGAAATAATTCGTAATCAAAATCAGTGTGCCAAGAACGTTCCAACAATTTGTGTGAAATACGTCAAACAGCATCTGACTCAATGACAAGTTGTATTGCCAAATTATATCGTTATGACAACCATAGAACTTGCGAAATGCTAACTTTATATACGACGCTGTTGAAACCTCTGTAACATCAACTTGTTTGTCGGTAGCCTGCCTCGATTTAAAAACTGATCATATGCAGAACAAGCTCTTTCGTGTCGAATCAGTGGGGAGACGTAAACACCATATGCAGGTGATGATGGAATATTGTTACATAAATGTAGGAAGTCGACGATGGAGAAGCTGAGATAATCCCGTTTGTCATAAAGTTGAGCTATTAATTTGCTGTTAGCATTTACGTTCAATAAAATATCAAAGTGCGAAGTAGATGTAGAAGACTTTGTGGTGTCTATTATTTCGAGATATCGAATCGAAATATGAATGAAAATGATTATTGTTAATCATGAAAACGTCATTAATATATCTAAATGTCGAGTTAAGACCACAGCAAGAGATTTTTTCTTCTCGTTTAGAAACTTTTGAAAACATTCTGCTTCATAAGAATACAAAAACAGGCCAGCTAACAAAGGAGTATAATTCGTCCCAATAGAAATTTCATCATACTGTTGGAAGACCTGATCAACAAAGACTATCTTTTTAATATCAAATTCAGGATGCTTTTGCGTAGAATCAGAGTGGTGTTTAGGAAAGTAATATTTTGAATGACTGATCACTAGATATGAATATTTCCTTTTTCCATTTTTGTTAAAGAAACAATTGTTTACCATATCAAAAAGTCTAGTCTTTTATTTATCGCGAGGAATGGCCGTGCAAAGTGTTGAAAAGTTGTACGTTTTAATGTTGATTTGAGAAACGTTTTGTGATTTCAAATTTAGTTCTTTAGAATTTATTAGAATCCACATTTAATTTACACCATTTCTGGGATATGTTTTGGCACAGTTAGTTTGAGGTTTCTCCTTTACAACTGTTAATATTTTCGTGAGGAACAAAGATAGAGACTAGTTAGCTTGATTGATTGATTGATTGTATATTATACAGTTGTTGACTGGGGTAGAGGGAAACAGTCGATCTACGGCCTACGGCCTTGGGCAACAGCTCGCACTCCGGTCAACAGATCGTCTCTTTCCTGAGATCCCTGTCAACAACTGTTTTGTGATAGCTATACTAAATCAAATTTATAAATTTAAAAGATGTTTTCACCACATTTTTTGTGTTTTTGCTGCCCCTGCTTTCAAGCAATACCTGGATTTCATCCTCATTCGACGCATCGAAACTACCATCGGCCATTTCTGTTTTCCCAAACGACAGGGGAAAAAGTCACTCGGCACACCTCGGCTAATTACATCTAATTGACGGTTACCAGCATCAGCCGGGGTATGCCGAATGAGGAGAAGCTGACTCAATTTAGCGCCACATGACGTCCGCGAGCAATAGCCTTTTTTTAACAGCCTATTTTAACAGATCCTGGACTAACAGTCGGGGAAAACACTCGAACTGTTGGACATTTTTTAGTAAAGAATTATATAGGGACTATTTAGTATGGGTATAACAATGTTTAACGTCCTTTTTGAGAACCTTTCACTCATATGGAGACGTCACCATTGCCGGTGAAGGGCTGCAAAATTTAGGCCTATGCTCGGCGCTGGGAGGGATCTTTATCATGCCACACATGCTGTGGTCTCGGTTTCTGCGGTCTCATCCGAAGGACCGCCCCATTTAGTCGCCTCTTACGACAAGCAAGGGTTACTGAGGACCTATTCTAACCCAGATCCGATTAAACAAGATGAATTTACCGCATGGGTGAGTGTTGGACTCGGTGTCCGTTACGAAAGACTAACTCACAATTTGCGTATCGCTGAATTCAAGCCAGGTTACCCAGAAAACAATGCTGAGATTGTCTCAAAATATTTAAATTTCATAAACATATTTTTAAGTTCTTTTTGGAAAGATCGTATGAAAAGTAAATGTAATTTTAGGCAACATTTTCAACTACGTGCATATTCAAGATTTATACCAATATGAATTTTCGTAATCTCAGGAATATATAACGGTGTCCACGTCTCTTCCATTTCTATACGGAACCTCAATATTTATATTCCCAATGATATTTGCCTTCTAAATCTTTACCATCTCTAGTAATGGCCATTTTGTCAAGAATGCGATACAAATGCGAACAATATGCTTGTGAAGCTTAACAAATATACAATGTTTATTTTAATGGCAGAGAACACGGACAGAAATCAAAGAAAAATGTAAATATAAGAAATAAATTTCATTTTTGAAAATGCATGAGGATATGAACTGCAAACGCCTACATACATTTCACGAAGCGCTGGTGTAATGCGTCACAGTTCATGCCCTCATGTATTTTCAAAAATGAAATTTATTTCTTAAATATCTGTTAATCGTATCGGAATTGAAAAATCAGTGTTTTTCATTGAAAAGAATATTCAGATGGTAAAAAAAAAAACTAGGCGACTAATAAGTTTACAATTTCAGGTAAGTATTAAATATCTCCTAAAAACCGTGTTGGAAATTGGAAGATATAAAGAGTGTTTATGAGTATGGGAAATGGTTGTCAAATATATCCTGCCTATCAAAACCACAGGCACTGAAGTTTACATTACCTTACATCGACAACTGCACCACCGTGGAAACAGGCGCTAGTCGATATCGATGTATTAATTCTAAGACAAGGTAACTTTTAAAAAGCATTGTGTAACTGTACGAGTAACATAATGATGCGTTATTACTTTGTTGATGATATAAGATGTTTACTGAACCTACAACCAGCGACGAATTATTTCTCATTAATGAGGCAATTTTAGTTAAAAATTATTTGAATAGAGGAACTTCATAGATACTCATTAATAATTTCATACCAAAACTATATGCTACTTACCTTTTTATTCACATTATTGGCTTCACATATCAAGATTGATTGATTGATTGTTTGTTTGTTTTACGTCCCGTCGAGAATTTTTCACTCATATTGAGACGTCACCAGCTGTAGGTGAAGTACCACAAATTTAGACCTATGCTTAGCGCTCAGGGCCGTAGCAGTGAGGGTTCTTTAACGTGCCAACGCCTACCGTGACACGGGACCTCCGTTTTTAAGGTCATATCCGAAAGACCCGTGATTCCCACTTCTAAATGCCGAGCGTTTGGCGAAGGAGCAATCACTACCTATTTTTCGTCTCAGGTTTGACGCGGCCATGGCACGAGCGGGGCTCGAACTCACGACCTCCCGGTTGCGAAGCGAACGCTCTAACCACTGAGCTACCGCGACCGGTGATGATATAAAGATATGGTTGATATAATGAAATCATTTAAAGACCTAATGTTAAGTACAGGAGATTTACCTGTTCCAATTTTATCCGGATACGGCCTGTCAGACATGGAATTGCACAATTCAATAGAGGATATTATTGTAACTAATGAAATAGGACGAATGCAATTATTGTAGTGTGTCTGTCAGAGGGGTTTGATCACCGGTGACCGGATACTTCAGTGGGTAGAGCACCTGACTGGACATTCAGGGGACCCAGGTTCGAATCCCGGACTGGTCCGTTTCATTTCCCACCTTCCTGTTACAGTAATTTTGAACCATATAATCATACTCTCCGTGTCTTCGTAGACTTACAGAATACGAGTGCTCTTCGATATGTTATGTGTATTGTAACACAGAGCGATAACGCTTTGCACGATTTCGTGGTTGATAATACTCTTGAATAGCTCTATTCAATACCTTTCCAATGATATAAACGCGAGCCTTCAACTCCACATAGCTTTAAACTTATAGTCATTTCAATAAAGCCAGTCGTTGACCACTGTTGTAAAAATGGTTGGGAAGCGGATTGAGAATTAGAGCTTATATAAAAGTTTGCATAAAACCCAGTCATTCGGTAAAACAGATTTTTACTGAAATGGGGGACGTTTATGGGTCTGATAAAGTGTCTTATGAGTCAATTCGTAAGTGGAGAAAGAAATTTCTGACTGACACAGAGTCCGTCAAAAATGCAGCAAATTCTGGTCGACCTGTGACTGTAACAGGCAAGGCAAATGTCTCAAAAGTCAGGGAAATAATTGAAAGTGATGGCAGATACACGATACATGATATTGCCAAAGCTGTTGACATATCAATATCGCGGGTGCATTTCATTCAGTTGAAGCGTATTTTGAAAGTACGAAAGATTTCTGCCAGATGGATACCGCATATATTGACAGATGACCAAAAACGGGTAGGAGTACAAATCGCTAAGCAATTGCTCAAAATGTTTCCCAAATTCAAATAAAGACAATTTGCAAACATTGTTACTAGTAACGAAACATGGGTTCACTGTTTCGAACCAGTAAGAAAAAAAAACTGGAAACAAAATATGGCGAACTAAACACGGTAGAAGGCCTGTAGTTGCCAAAAGAACTATAAGCACAAAGAAGGTTCTTTGTTGTATATTCTTCTATGTGATGATATAGCCATACAAATTCCGGTGCCGAAAAGTGTTACAGGTCGGTATTACCGAGATGTTCTACTAAAAAAGCTCAAGAAATATTATCATAAATGACGTCCTCTATCAGGATTTAGGCATGTTCGTCTAATTCATGGTAATGCTCCATCACACACATCTGAGCTTGTGAAGCAATTTTTGAAGTCTTGCCACACCCACCATACTCTCAAGATCTAGCTCCAGGCGACTTTTTCATTTTTCCAAAACTTAAAAAGTTCTTATCTGGTCGTCATTACAAGTCCCGATAAGCCCTTGAATCAGCCATCAGTCAGTGCCTCAGAGGTCTACCTAATTCAGCGTATCGTGACGCATTTCAGAAATGGATTCAGAGATTGAAATTGTGTATTTCAAACCGCGGAGAATACTATGAAGGGATGTATTGTTTATTTCACTATTTGAGTCGAATGCTTTTGAGATATCGTACAATACACATTACATATCGAACAACCCTCGTACGTCATCTCTCGCAGCGTTATACATGTAGCTATTTCTACATTGTGACGTCACGGTTGTAAGTCAACACTACGGGAGGTGTTGCGTTATCCTTTTTTATTAAACGATACGATCCTTGGAAGCAGGGATAGAGAAATGTTCAAACTTAGTATATCTCGTTCTGTCTGAAGCGTGTTACATGTCACATTAAACTAACAAACTCTACGAATTTTGAATGTTTATTACAGAAAATGACTGAAAATGTATACCATACAAGATTAGAAACACAAATCTGATTGTCAAACTAAATACATTTACAAAAACAACTGCATTTAAAAACAATAATAAAATAGATATACAATGTTGTAACAAGTAAACATTTTGCATTTAACTGCAATCAGTTGTTATTACTCAGAAATCCACAGAATCTCTGAGAACCAACGAAGTTGTTTGTTTGCTCAGCGTTTACCATATAAGTAGCCACTAGAAGATCCCACACCTAACCGTCCAAAGCGTTTGTTTGGGTTTCCATAAAAGAAGCCTCTTGACCCTTTCACACCGAGTCTCCAAAACCGCTTTTCTTTTTCACCGTCCCGTTTTCCGTACAAGTAACCACTTGACCCACCTAATCCCAATTTTCCGAATCTTTTTTCTTCGTCGCTCCGTTTCCCATACAGATAGCCAGTAGATCCGCCCATTCCTAAACTTTTATATCTTTTATCTACGTCTCTCTTACCATACAAAAATCCTCTGGATCCTCCGATGCCGAAACGACTATAACGCTTATCATCACTGCGTTTTCCGTACAGAAAACCACGAGATCCGCCAAATCCTAAGCGTCCATATCTCTTATCAATGTTTCGTTTTCCGTATAGGTATCCACTAGAACCACCCACTGACAGAGCCCCATATCTCTTATCCATCTCGTTCTCCTCATTATCTTCCTCATTATCTTCCGGTACGAATTCTTCTTCACTGTCCTCGGGATTATCTAGTACTACACCTTCCTTGAGGTTGTTGATACTAAAGGCTTCTTTTAGGCACTCCTCGGTTATTTTCGTACAAATCTGACAGAATTTAAATGCTTTGTCTTCACTACAGCAGTCCGTCAACTTGACGGCAATGACTTGGGGGAGTCTGGAACACGTTATACATGTCTGAGCGACGTCCAAGTCCGCGTCACAGCGCGTGCCTTCTCCCGTGTCGCTGACGGGAATCGGGTTCTCCTTGTCGGCTCTTGACAGGCAAATCAGCCCAAAGAAAATTAACAAACGCATCTAAAATGTAGAAAGAAAATTTATATCAAATATGTTTGACGCATGGTAGATATATAGTCAATAATATTGGCCATTAGATCGATGTGTTGCGGTAATGATTCATAACAAATGTTGCCCAAATCTGCACCACAAACACTAAATATGAACATATTTTGTCTTTAAACAAAACATATCCAAACAAGCAGTAGTAAATTTAATTAGAGGATAGGCCGAATTTTCTCTGATATTTTAAAGTTTTTGCATATTGATCGTTGTTTCACTCATGCTTCTAGTGTATCAATAGTGAAGAAGATTTACATGTCTCCGGGACTCACATGTATTAAAAATGTACGATATAAAGACAGTACATGTTTTCTTGCTCGTCTGAATTCTGATTAGGATTTGTTGCAAATGATTAAAACGTTCGCTTTTGTGTTAAGAGAATTTTTCCAGTCAATTATCATGCAACTTCAAGCTGTTCAGCCTCATTCTGGGAGATCCTTATTACAATACAGAGCTGGATATTTTTGAACTTTCAATTGCATGAATTTTCAACTGCATGAACTTTTAACTGCACTGACAACTTGAACAAACTTTAAAGTTTTAACACAAAGAAATTAACGACGTTGTCTAGATTTTTTTTTTTTTAAAAACCATTTTGATCATATATATTTCAATACGTCATATCATACACCTACCAAACCGCTGCTCAAGGTGTGAAGTTTAGAACCTACTTAAAGTAAATAATATAATAAAATGTTTCAAGAAGCCTTCTGGTTTTTCAAACCAAGTGTAATTAAACAATCAAAGTCCTATTACTAACAGGGTACCAAATGAACTTGCACAAATCTCCTTCATTGAAAACTCGGGTGGGAATTGGCATGGACATTATTAATGGGAGATCAATATGTCCTGACGAAGCATTCTTTCGGTTTCTGAAATTACACTCCAGCACTGTAAACCTCAGTAGTATGCATTAGTGACCTTTATCTGTTGAATGGACACATCATTGAAACGAGAAAAACCTCTCTAAATGGAATAGCTAAAGTCGTTTGTAATTAGCAGAAACGTCAACATTTTTATTAGAATGTCATTTTAGAGTCTAGTGTCAGATTTAATCAGGAAAATGGAGGTTAGGTTATCTGGGATTAATCAGCTCCATAGAATTATATTTACAATGTAGACACTCATATCCGCTTAAAGTTCTAAATTTGATATTAGTGAACAATAAAAACCATGGGAACACTTCTATAATTAATGTATTTAGTATCGGGTGTGATTTATTGAAGGTCAGACGCTGGGCCCCTATAGGGTTTACAATATACTGAAAATACACAGATTATACATATAACTGTTAAGATATTATCATTAATTAATGTTTAATTTTTCATTTAAGAAATTTCAGTTTGTGAATTCTCAGAAAATGAGACATGTCATCATTGGCTTGCCCTTTTGATGTTAATTTTTTTCACGTCCAAAATAAAACTCACTTGCATTCCATTTTTACAATACCAATCTTGAATAACTGACATTCAATCCTCACATAACTCACTTACTTTCAATCTTCACATAACTCACTTACATTCAATCTTTACAATATTAGTCTTGAATAACTCACTTGCATTCAGTGATTACAATACCAATCTTGAGATATCGAAACTTGAATGATCTCACTGAATTTATACTAACAGAAAAGAGACTTCAATACTCTTGATTTCCATACTATAAAAAGGCCAAGATAACGAACAGTATTCATTCTCGTAATTCTTATAGAAAATACAAATCAGAGAGATGGGCAAACACAGACTCCTGAACATACCAGAGGTGGGATCAGGTGCCTAGGAGGAGTAAGCATTTTTTCTCCCTTCCCGTTTCACATGTAATTTTGAGTCATCTACACCAATATGAAATACAAGTATTGACATAATGGTGAAATATGAATATTCATCAGCCTGTTACAGCCTGACGTTGATGTATACCCTCTACCCACGTGTTTCTGTCCCTTGCCACCACACAAGTTACCAACCAATTTAGCTTTTTAAAGGTAAGTCGTACGTCAGTTGTGTCGGTTAAGTATCAACAACTACTGCATTTGTTTTGTTTTTTTAAATCATTCTATTTTATCTTTGGCTGTTTGCGTTTTGGTTAGATTTATGTGTGAGCATAGCAAAATCCAACCAAATAATGCAACACAATATGATTTCAAATCTTAAGATTTCTCATATTGTTTTTGTTTGTGTTACTCATATTGAGATGTCTCCAGCTTTAGGTAAAGCAATCACTACCTATTTTTACAACTTGGGTTCGGTATTCTGACATAGACTCCTCCAAAAATCTTAAACTTAAGTCTGGAGTTTTCATTTATTTGAGCAGTGAAAATTTGAGTAAAATCTTAGACTTAAGTCCAACTTAATACAAGACACCAGATGGTGGTTTGCGAATTAATGGAAGAAGAAGAAGAACTTTCTACTGAAGTTTTACTGGCCTGGTCCGTAGCAGTGAGGGATCTTTTTAAAGTGTCAACGCCTGACGCGACGCAGGACTTCTGCCTGCGATTCTCACTCCTATTTGTCGAGTATTTGGCGCAATGACGGCCTACGTTAACGTCTTAGGTCGGGTGTGGTAAAGGTATGAGCAAGACTCGAAGCCGAGGTCTATGATAGGATATTGGATATCTTAGAAAAGTTATGTGTTAGAATGTTTACAGTGATTTGGTGCTAAATATCTTTTTTTTTTCTTTTTTTTTTTTTGTGCTAAATGTCCTTTTTTTTTTACTTATTGACAGTCATCAAGAAACTATTAAAAGAAAAAAAACACCAAAAACAGACTGCCGATTTCAAGGATCAAAACTTTCACGGTACTGTGTTTTGAAATGGAAAAAATATGTTTAAATGTATTTTGTTGAAGAATAGTTCAGATTCTATTGCTTCTGTTATACCACATTTTGAGAATAAGAAATCTTTACAAGAGAAATACTTACTCCTTAATCAATACTTACTTTTCAAAATTCGTCAATATAAATTACAAACAAATAAATGAAAATGCATGAATTGTATGGTGCGTTGCAGTACATTTCTCCAAGAGGTCTTGAGAGCATACCATACATTGTTGCCCCCCTAACCCCCATCCCCCATGTGCTTGATACAAAAATGCAGTCTTTAATTACTAGTATCATTTATTAAATGCGACACACCTCCAGTTCGTATACACTTGTAGTAAGAATGATCATGTGATTGTTGAGTTCATTATTTTCATAATATGCAATGACAGGACTGGTCTTTTATGTATATTTTTATTTACTATAATCCATTTTTAAGAACTTCCACTTATTACAAATCTAATAGGACAAATTGTTATATCATTTTAAATGCATAGTGTTTCATATGCAAGGTGAAGAATTGATGGTTTTCAGAAGAGAGAGAGAGAGAGAGAGAGAGAGAGAGAGAGAGAGAGAGAGAGAGGGAGAGAGAGAGAGAGGATTCTTTTTTATTTCTGTTTAAAGATTCTTTTATATTTTAATTATGCAGCTTTAGTCTTACTTATCATGAGTGTACGAGATAGTATACGAGATATCTAATATATATATATATATATATATATATATATATATATATATATATATATATATCATAGCAAGAACAGTAGATATCATTTATTCAATTTCACTTCAAGAAATGTATTGAAAAAGAACAAAATTTATATGTTTTCATTTTATAGAATTCTGAAATTTCCTCGATTAACTTATGATCAAAATGTGGTTATTGAAGTTAATGACCATGAATATAATGAAGCGAGGTACAAGTTGGCAGGTGTTTTAAACGTAATTTTCTTACCTGTTATGGTTCATAAAGCTCTCATTTAAATTATCAGATTCACAAGGATAACAAATGTTCAATATTTTGTCTTGTTTTAAGCTTTTCCATTAAATCCATTCAATGAAATTTCTGCACTGCTTTTGCCCGGATCGATCGGTTTTAAGTGGCCAACAGTGAGATTTATTGGTAGACAACTTTCTACATCACGAGATCGGCCTCAATATTCAAATTTTATAGCTGATCTGATGCAACGGGAAAATTACAAAGCAAAACAGTGAACTTCTCGTTATGAGAAGCAGTACTGATTGGTTTTACACTATTCCAGACTTTATGGCTGATAAAGTAGAATGGATTAAGTGCCCCATGTTAATGTCTCCGCATGTTCTCGTCAGCTTATACAATGAATGATGAACACTTTTTTCTTTCAATGTAATTGCCTGTTTAAAAGAGTTCTTCTATGATGACAATTTATAAGATCTTTACACAGCAATAAGCAACATTTCACGGTGGCCAAAGTTATAACGCCTCCGTAGAGCGAAAAAGATGGTTAAATTACCGATGTCAATAAACATGTTTATTATCTTCGTCTGAAAACAGGAATTTGCAAAATGGACATTCTTAATGACAGTTTTTCCCATTATGAATGATAATTTTGAATAATTGTACTTTCTGCGCTATCAACTTTTTCGCCAATCCGTCTCTGTTAATTTAATAGTCACCAAATGATTTTGAATTGTTTCAAAAGAATCTTACCCGAGCACAGGCAGCAAAATGGTAGTAAATTTGATAATTTTATCAGCATTTTCCTTAATCTCGTTTTGCACACATTTTACTTATTACTATCATTGGATGACTTGAATGCAATTTTTCCTAGCCTGGTCTAACTATACAAACAAGTTTTCTATAAAGCAGTAGAAAAAATATATGTAATGTATGAATCTTGTTATAAACGTTATATCCTATAAAATGTTCTTGTTCTGAATTTAATTTGATCGAAGAACAGCGGAGAACTCTCAGAAACATAATTATATTTCATAAATCTAAGGACAGCGATGGGGGAGGGAGGAGGTAATTGGTCTCCTTGTGTATTTGTTTTGTCATGAAGTTGAGTTGTTAGTTTGCCGTTAATATTTATGTTCAATAAAATATATTAGTACGAAACAGACGTGGAAGACTTTGTAGGGTATTTTATTTCGAGTGTACTGGGGTATATCGAATAGACAGATGAATGAAAAGGATCATTCTTAATAGATTAAACGTCATCTATATATCTAAATGTGGAGTTACAGGCCACAGCAAAGGATTTTTTTCTCTCATGTAGAAGCTATTGAATAAATTCTTCTTCATAATAATATTAATAATAGATATCATAATATTTTCGATACATGAGTTGTATATACTAATGGGCACTGCAAAGTTTACAACACCAAGTGGTATTCCGTTCCTTGCTCGTGGTATACATTCCCCTAGTTAAAACCGACATCGATAACACAATGCAATAAATCTAAATTATAGGGTATATCGATTCCGATGTATATACATATCAATTCCGTTTTATATACATGTGATTGTATAGTGATTTTTATGTTTATTCAGATGATTGAATATTGATTCCGATGTTTATTGAGGTGATGGAATATTGATTCCGATGTATATACATGTACACGAGAGAGAGAGAGAGAGAGAGAGAGAGAGAGAGAGAGAGAGAGAGAGAGAGAGAGAGATGGTTGTATATTTTATTTTTCAACACCTTCAAGTAATGATTTTAAATTGAAAGAATTACCAGAAGAAATAAAGAGTACGTCATACATAGCTATGTTGAAGTTCTGGACAAAGGCATGTTGAAAAGAAAAGAATAAACAATTGTAAAGAACACGTGGTGTATACACTGTCAGTGATGGAGTAGAATACATACACTACATATTTATCTCGACATATTTCTGGTTATTAAGCAAAAAAAAATGTGTTTCTAAGAGCGACCACTCCGACATTGAAGAACAGTTACTGTTGAAAATTATTCCTGACGAAATTTGATCGTGGTTATAATTTGATAATTAGTATGACTGATGTAAATGTGCATGATGGTGCAAAATTGTGTAATGAGAAATTAATTGTGCCCTAACGGCATGACTTGTCAGTAGCAGTAGGGAACTTTTAAGTACTATTCACTATTGAATAATGCCGCACAATATCATTGATCGCAGACATATAGATTCAGTGCATGGTAAACCCGTCCCAGCTAAATACTAGATTTGTCTCTGTCCTAAGTTGTAATCGTCATTTACATCATGAACGAAAAGGAAACATCTTAACTCGGTTGAATTTCTTTCTCCTGGTTCCCTAGGATATTTACTTTTGAATATAATGTCTGTATGTTTTGATAACGTAATGGCTGAACATATAAATATATTGTCATTATGTAATGTGTTCAAGCTGCAGAGGTAGTGCTCTCGCTTCTCACCGCTGCGACCGGAGTTCGATCCCCTTTGTGAGAGGGTATGATGGTCGCCCGCTCGGACGCATGTGTTTTCGACTTCCTCTACAAAATGGCCCCCTAACGCCAACAACCGTGAAAGTCGATAAATAGTATATAGCTAATGCTCATTGTTATTTGTATAATAAAGATCATAAATATTATTTTAGATAATTAGATAATGTAAAATGTTATTTAAATTTGTTCTAAACATTTTCAATTTTGATGTATACGAATACAAAGAATGATTAGGACGGAGACAAACTTGTTTCATCACAAGAGATCTTTCAAAATTTAGTCTGCAATTTAGTGGAAACTGTTAAAATTCTAATATTTTACAAACAGTTTCAAAGCGGTATATTTACTAAACCATTCAACCCATGTTTTAATCAACATATGACACACTGTTAAAATGATCACAGTTGGGAAAATCTAATTCTCGTTCGATTCGTGGTTCGCATATATCGTCAGAAGTCATGTAACCGAAAATCTCCATTCATTGTTTTGATGGTTGTTAACAAGGCCTTGTTGTTTCCGCATTAATGCATAGGTGTGAGTTTTCATGATCACATGATCTATTCAACATCAAACACAATACAATCGCTCAATTCTTCTCCAACAACATGGACTAAACATTGCTCGGCTCATTTAAACGTATCAAAGTTCCATTTACTAGACTCATTATTCCTAGGATGGGAAGACTGTAGGAAGCATTTAAATAAAACAATGTACGAGTGTGGTAGACGGAAATTCAGTATTTTTTTTTATTTTTTTTTATATTTTTGCACTTCTGTTTAACTCTGTGTAGATAATTCCACATTTCCTCAGACATCACTAATACGGTAGGGTTTTCCTGTAACCTTGGTGTGAATTGGAGTTTGGGTGGTAACAGAATTCCTCAGTAATTTCCGACTGATGCTGAGATTGGTGCTTTTAGCCAAACAAACATTTTCTCTTTTCCTGTCTTGCTCGGTCTGTCCGTAATCTTTGGCCTTCGTTTACCAGCAATCCTTCAAACCGTACTTTGGTTTCAATAACCGGAAATTACACTGTTACCCTCTATATAAATAATGTCAATTTACATATTCACAGAATTTATGATTATCAACAAAAGATTTAATGCTAATTTTGGTGTATAATTATAGATACGACTCATAACTTTTCCCTAATTGATAATTACTTCTTATTGAAAGCTGATATATTATACTGTTACTTAAGAATTTCGTTCTAATTCTCCCCGTTGTTAAACAACAGCAATGAGGGAGGGGGGGGGGGGGGGGGGGGTATTCTAGTAAACAGCACCGTATCAGGTGTCACGGTGCTGCCATTCCCTATTTAAGATGAAATGTTATTAGTTACTATTGACTTTTTTACGATGTGCAAAGTGCATATACATGTCCATTATATTCATAAAGCGGATATTAAAGGGGTATGACAACAATCCGTTTTATGTCAAAACTGAATGACGCAGGTGTTGTGCAACGCGTGACCTCACGTGGCTTAGTATCATTAGATAACTACCTGTAATTAGTCACGTTGCAAAAAGATTAATGAACAAGTCTATTAGTATATAGAGCAGAATCTTAAGTTGTTGGTGAGAAGTACTTGACGGTCAATAACAAAGAAAAATTCCAATACACGTGATTGTACTATATATGTATGTTTAGAATGCAACGATCAATCATCAACTGAACAGCGCTTGCATTATTCCAGTGGGTATGTTGAAGTTACACTGCAGCTGTGAATTCTTGCCTGAGAACCGCTAAGATTTATGTAACTCGGAAAAAATTGTAAATGTTGGCGTTCAATTTGGCAGGATCAATTTTGGTGCAGGGAATAAAATTGCGGCCAAGAATCCATGCTAATTAAATTTCTAGTTTAATTTACATAAGCTAATTAGAAATTTGGATACTTTTGATGATGAAAAATATTGGTGGAAATAAAATTATAATAATGCGTTCATTGGATCTAGTTTTCTAATAATACAGGTGGCATTCCCTGTTCTTCATGTTCTGCCCAGTCCAGGAAAGAAAGGAGTGTGACGTATGCCGCTGGTGATTTTAAATACTTTTAATAAAAACGATTCGAAATGAATCTACATCTCGTTGAATACTAGACTGGAAAAAGAGATTTTCATTTGCATATTTAAAGTTTCCCACACAGTTTTATGCATACATTTTTTTATTTTAATTTTTATGTAAATATCAACGTACAATGAAAATTTTATCTTGTACGTTATAAATCAAACAAACCACACCAATTTATGAAATAAGTCAATTGTGATCTAATACTAGTTCTTCAATTCAAAAAGAAAAATATGTCTTCAAAGGAAAGGGATTTGTTTACAATTGATTTGTGTTGTCATATTATTTTTTTAACGTAAGTCATTTATCATATAAAGAAAACTTAATTATTCAATTATAAAAAAAAAATAATTAAAAAGAAACGTTTTGGGGGGAGTGTTTTTATTACTTTCATTATTATAATTTTTTTATTCTGTTATAAATTATGCTTTGCTTTCTTTGATCAGTCGGATAAAAACACCGGGTATTTGAGAACAATTAATGCGTTTCACTTTACACGCCATTCTGTAGGGTCCCCGTGAAATCTACCTATCGGAGTGAAATCTGTCACGGAGGGAATGAATGAATTTTAGGAGTCTGAAAACGTTCCCTTCATGGAAAATTTTCAATACATGTACCATATATAAAGTCTAGTGAAAAGCTAAATTCGTTTTTCAATGTAATCATGAAAAGCATTGTTTCGTTAAAAATATTGTCGTATTTTATACAGTTGTTTGATCACCGTGAGGTTCTTTTCAAAACGTAAAATATTTCAATACACTTATTATATACAAAGTCTTCTTCATATTTCATTGGCCTGTTTAAATTCTGTTTGTGACCGGTCAACAGGGACGTTTACTCCTCCCAGGCGCCTGATCCCACCTCTGGTGTGTCCACGCGTTCATATTTGCTCTACATTTAATTTTGTACTCTTCATAGGTGTTGCTTATTTTCACTTTTTCTTTTAAAATCTTACGACTACTCTCAAAATCATTTTTTCCCAGAAGAAAAACCATACTTCGAATAGCTAACAGGGGAGGGGGAGGGGAGGTAAAAAAAATCGTAAATGGTTTTCTTTTTGAATGTGTCCCAGAAATAAAACACAGCTAAGTACCTTCAATCTAAAAAATATCAAACTATTTTTAAAAGTATTTGTTAGACTTTTTTGTAGAACGGCTGCGTTGAGTTCATCAGCAGTCGTATTGAAAATGAATTTGTACTCTAAATTTTCTCCTCTTGAAGTGTTATTATGAAATATCATCAATATTTCATCATAAAAATATATTTAGGATGCTGAATGGAAATAACTTCCTTGAATCATCACAATGAAGGAAACCGGAAATGTGATAGAATTCATGAATCATATATTACATGAAACCAAATATCAATTCATCATAGATCACAAGTTAGCAACGAAAATGCACTCCTGTATTCCTGCAACAATAGTACAGATCAAAGATCTCCTAATGCACCGGTCGCGGTAGCTCAGTGGAAGTTCGCTTAGTAACCGGGAAGTCGTGAGTTGGAATCCCGCTCGTGCCATGGCCCGGTCAAACCTAAGACGTAAACATAGGTAATGATTCCTCCTTCGCCAAACGCTCCGCATTTAGAAGTGAGAATCACAGGTCTTTCGGAGATGACCTTAATAACGGAGGTCCCGTGTTGCAGCAAGCGTTAGTAGATTAAAGAAAAATCCCTCACTGCTATACCCCCGAGTGCAAACCATAAGTCTGAATTTGTGGCACTTCACTGGTGACGTCTCAGTATAAGTGAAAAATTCTCGACGGGATGTAAAATAAACAACTAACCACCACTTGGAAAACAAGGAACATGTTTATAAAAACAGACTTGCTTCATTTACTTGCGGAAATTTCGAGTCCTTACATTTGACGGGGAACAACAAGGAACACTGTCCCATGACTTTTTTCTCCTTTGAGAGTAATTATAACCCGTGGGTATTTAAACGTATTTCAAAACTTCCGCTTCCCCAGCCAAGATACATTTGGTAAGGCTTACTGGGTACTGCTTGGGAGGTTATTTTGTACAGTGACAAAAATGTGCAGCTCGTGGCTTAGAGGGAATAGAAAATAATTTTTCTATAAGAAATGAATGATTTGACTTCTATCCAACATACTTTTTCATTAAAACTTGTGAAAAGTCAGAAACGTTCATCAATGTTACCTTCGTAAAAAGAAAATAATAATAATGATTAAAAAAACCTTTAAATTTCATTTGATATTTTTTCTTGATGATATAGTTCAATTGAATGCTGTTGTAATTATATTATTGAAAACTCGAACAGAATTTGAACAAATTAATAATGTGATAAAAAAAAAGAAAGAAAAAAAAAAAAGAGTTGTATCTTTTTCGAGAAGGACTGGAAAAACTTCCTCAATAGAAATGAAATATAAGGCGTTTTAGAGGTGAATAATTTTCTCCGACAATGTTAGGAATAATGTCCCATAAGATTTCTGGAAGAAATCTGATGTCTGCCCACCGTCAACAATGGCAATCAGACGACAATATCAAAACCGCTTTACACACTTTTAATTCAATATCTCCGAAATTTGGAAAAATGGTGAGAGGTTTGAATCCCACGAATCATCCGGGAAATCATTATAATTGAAAATAATACCTCTCTAATCTAATTCCACAAACTGATTAACGATTCATTTGTCTAATTTTTTTTATCACTTTTAAAGTCACTGTCCGACAAAAAAAGTAATGTATTTTCCTAGTAAAATATTAATATGCTAAACCAGACAAATTTAACATTCAGTTAAATTAAAAGAAGAAAAAGAAACCATGTATTTTAAATATATTACAAATCAAATGTAACTTACCTCCATCTGTCAAGTTTTTGCTGAGTATATCATTTAATTTAAAATGAAGATGATAGCGCCGGTTCGTTATTAAATAGCGGCACGCGGATTAGTTTCCCATCGATTGATCACGCATTTTATTCCTACGCGACTTCCGTCCTAAACAAACGGTCCATTGTCCCTGGCACTCGGTCCATTTGATGCTCCAGGACGGGGCAAAAATTTCAATGCCTTTCGTAAATAATTGTGTTAAGTGTTGAAACATACAACCAAGAAAACAAACGTACCAGAAATTACACTCATAAACAATGATTAACGTAATGTTTGATTTTACGCGAGTTAGTATTGATACAAATCAATTTTCTGCTAATGGATTCTATCGGTTTTAAGACAACTGAATTGACTTTGAATTTGTTTAATGACCATTTTCACAATATATCACGAGTTTTATCTTATTCGTCAATTTAGTTTCTGTAATTTCACTCAATTAGTGCGAAACTATGAGTAAAGGGTCCGGAGCAATCTTTTGAAAACCAATATGTTCGCGGGCTTGCAAACACATTCTCTGACACTCATTTAAAAATATTTACATTCGAGGCTTTCTGTTTACTACAGGGGAGGACCGCTGTCGTGGAATGTGGTCGTGGGATTTGAGAGCAGAGTAGTATGTTTTTTCAACGTCATTCGTGAAATCAATACCCAATTTTTGACTGTAATGTTCCTCCACTTCATGTATTTACTTTCGCTTCTGCGATCTTTTAGAAAGCACGGCGATATCTGATTATAATAAATATATCAAGATCTAAAACAGATCAAAGCAAACAGGACAATGCCATCATTTGTTGGGAGGGGGTGATCTTAAATAGCACTCGAATCCACCTTAAATATCGAGTAGTTTGATAATTGTAATTATGCAATTCATAAATCATAGACGCACATCATTCAGGCGTTATTATGGATTAAATGTTACTAAACGTGGGTTGTAAAATCTGTTTTCAGAATACTAAATTTTAAACAAACATCGCTCCTGTATGGGCTCTTTCCATTCGTTGTGAAGCATTGTACAAAGTTCCATAAAGATTCTGTATATATCGACAAGACATCAAAACGTCATTGAATCTGGCCACCGACACTCTTACTACTGTTCAAAGATCATCGTCAACACGCAATAGCTTCCTTCCATTAAACAGGCACTCACGGGCTGCAAATCTCTTCATTCATCTCAAACTTTGGGAAGGAAAATATGATTGAGCGAAAATAAGTTTGTTAAACAAATATGAAGCTTTGCGTAGGTGCTCTATCCAAAACCATTAATTCAAATGTTTAAAAATCAACTATATATACACACACACACACAAAGCGCATCCTTTAGATACGACTGGTGCATACAAAGTAAATAGCTGGGGTTAAGATTGGTGATGTTCAAGGGTACTCGTGTTTTCGTTCTATACTCATCCGAAAGAAATGAGTTTGTTTAATTTTTACAAGCCCAGTCCAGTTTTGAGTTTCATTACTTGCAGATGAAACCGACACCATTTGATATTCGCAATCTCTTCCTACCTAACAGTTTACATCACCGTCCTCTTCAGTCAATATTGTTAATGTATATAGTAATAATTATATTTTCTTTTTGTTTATAAACATGGTTAATATATCTAAGGCGGCGTTATATAATGACTCATACAATGGAAACTATATATTTTATTTCATCCCAAATGAAAAGAATAAGTCGATTTAAGTTTTCTTAACTAATTCAACTCCTGGACATCTTTGGCCAACCACATTTGTTTAATACAAGTATGCTTTGTGTGCACCTTCTTCAAACATGATCAGAAAGAAAAGAATGGCGTCGGAAAGATAACTAGGAATAAGGACCCATTAGACTAAATACATTATGCTAGGTATACATGTATCCCAGTGAACTCCCAATAAAAGACACCACAGAGTCTTCCACTCCTGCTTCATACTTGAATATTTATTGAACATGAACGTAAAAAAAATTCATTATGACTTGCATATGGTGTTTATGTTTTTCAACCGAATCGATTCACACGAGTATGTTCTGCGTATGATCAGATTTTAAATCGACACATACTACTGATAAAGAAGTTGATGTTGCAAGGGTTTCAACAGTTTCGTTTTAAAATCAGCAATTTTGCAATTTTAATGGTTGTTGTAACGATCTAATTTACAAGTACAACCTGTAAGTCGGTAGAATGCTGTGTGACGTGTTTTATACCGCTTATTAGGCCGCTATTTATATACTAATTTTGACTACGGATTACCAAGTTTATCTCATCAAGATACAGGGATCGTGGCTGGTGTGACTGGTCAACACGGGACGCTTACCCCTACTAAGGCACATGGTCCCACCTCTGATATGTCCAGGGGTCCACGACCGCCATGTCCTTAATTCTGCATTCTTTATAGGATTTATGAGATTGATCACTGATCATTATCTTCACCTTTTTTTTATTTAACCATCGAATATGTGTCTTTGCCAGTGGATACTCTGTCCCCCCCCCCCCCCCCCCAGAATACTTGTCGATCGATACATGTTTTCCATGAATATAAACAAGAACTATACAATACTAGCTGATAAGTTGCCCAAAATAAAAATATGTCATTATGTTGAGTCTGCACGGCTGTAATAGATTGGTTGGTGTCCTTCGGATTAAAGCCACTATCTTTCTCTTGGCGAAAATATCAACTGCTGTGAAGGAGAAACTTCAAACGTATTGTGCCACAAGATCTGCCAGACGTGATATAAATCAAATGTGCATTCTACAAAATTCCAAAGAGCTAGCAAATTTGAAATCACAAAATTTCCCAGATCAAAAAGTATGACTTTTCACGAACATTTCTCACGATAAACGAAAGACTGGACTTTTTGACATCATAACCAGCTGCTTCTGCAATAAAAGTAAAACACGTAAATATCCATATCTTGTGATCCCAAACTTACTTCTTTAAACACTTTTTGAAGTTGATTTTAAAAAGATGCTGGAGTTCCTCATCGACAATTTCTATGTAGTCTTTAGTAATCAGTATTCCAACAGTGTGGTACAAATTGTACTCCTTTATTAGCTGACCTGTTTTTATATTCTTAAGAAGCGAAATTTATTCAAAAGTCTCTACATGAGAAGAAAAAAATTCTTGCTGTTGCCTTAATATGTAGATATATGACGTTTTATTTATTATCATTTTTATTCATATGTCGATTCGATACATCCCAGTGAATTCGAAATAAAAGACACCACATAATCTCCCACATCTGTTTCATACTTTATATATATTTTACTGAACATAAATATTCTATGACAAAAGGGATGGATTCAGTTTTTCCATCATTAATTTCTCATATTTATACGAGATTTGAATACTGTTAGTTATCTTGGCCTTTTCATAAGCAATTTTCCATTATCACTTGCATATGGCGTTTATGCCTCTCAACTGTTTCGATGCAGACGAGCATGTTCTGTGTATGATCAGCTTTTAAATCGAGGAAGGCTACTGACAAATAAGTTGATGTTGCAGGGATTTCAAAAGTCTCTTTGAAAGTCAGCATTTCACAAATTCTATGGTCGTTATAGCGATCTAATTTACACATACAACCTGTCATTGGGTCAAATGCTGTCTGACGTGCTTCATACCATTTTAGTCCATTCTTTATATACAATGTACTAATTTTGACTACGGATTACGATTACTGTTTGCCCATGAGACTCAGGGCCGGTGTGACCGGTTAACACAGGAAGCTTTCTCCTCCTGATCCCACCTCTGTTGTGTCCGGGAGTCTGTGTTTGCCCAACTCCTAATTCTTTTATGGGATTTATGAGATGGATCGCCGTTCGTTATCTTCAGGGTTTTTTTTTATGCAAAACACTCAAATCTAATTAAATATGCACAGATCCAAGAATTGATGGGGAAATATCACACAGAGAGTCTCGTAGTCAACAGTCTTATCATTTCGAAAAGAAAGTATTTCAGAAATACGGGTCGAATTACGAAACTATTTTTAAGATTTGAAAATGTATCCGCGCTTCACGCAAAGAATGCTAGTGTATAGATGATAGTGACCCCCACAGAATAATAACCGGGGGTCATTTTACGACGTAGAAAATTGACCCCCGGTCATTATTCGACGTACCAAAATGACCTTTTTGCCCATAGAAAAAGTGCCATTTCATTAAAATTAACCCATTCTACGTGAAGAAAAATGACTCCATAGAATAATGATCCCTTGTAAATTTTATTAAGGATTTTTTCTCTGGTTATGCCTTTTCAATATTGTCACATTTTTGATAGTAAACAGTAAGTGAATATATTGTTTCTATTTAAATTAACTAAAAATTATATATATATATATATATATATATATATATATATATATATATATATATATGGATTTTTTAGAAGATAAGAAATTACTTCTTATAAAAAGATACTGACTCGTTGTACGGAGATAATTATCTACTCATAACGAGCTTTCTCATAACTCTTGTAAGAATTTCAAAATAGAGACTTGGATAAGCACGGAACTACGTTCAAGGTTTTGCTGACCATTAGAAATACCTTAGTGAAGCATTGCAAACATTAAAACTGGGAATAAAAAATTTGATTTTCAGTTCAAATCGTGTCCATGCCCTTTTAAAGGATAAACAAACATGAAACATACTTAATTCTACAGACAAGAGGCCCGCGAATGCGTGGAAGTATGTTTGTGTGCTTTTGGGAGAAGTTGTCTTGTAAACCCACTGAAGGATTATGATCACAATTGCATTCTTTTTACGATAATTAACTTCAGTCAAATATCACGTCATCTTGGGATCTAGCTGTCCAAACCCGAATTCGTCGATTTAATGTAAAACGATGTCACCGCGGTTTGATAGCTCAGCGGCAACACGTCTTCACACAAGGGCATTCAGTTTGAAAACGCGTATGTTGTTGTCTAGTGTAATTCTGTTGCATTGCAGCTCACGTTTCTTTCATATTTTGTCCATTTAACTTTTAAGGTGCATTATCTAAAAATTTATGATAAAGAACAAGGGACGTTATTGGCTAAAATTGACTGCACATCAAAATGCAGACCATATGTTGCAGGTAGAAAGGTGACCATTTTCTGGTTTCATTCATATACAATATATACCATTTACTTGTTGCTAATTTGGGGGAAAAAATATAACGTTTCAATATTACATCGTTGACTCTGACACTGTGGATCCTCTGACGGTCGTTTTTTCGTTATGACGTCATCGACGTCCCAAGAGTCTCCAAAGATTTTTTTCTTAAAGAGTTGTAGTTAACTCTTTGCATGAAAATTACTCACTGAAGTCAAAGGATTTTGTCATGCAGGATTTGAAAAACTCTAGGAAAGATCGGTGTAGTATCTGGCATTGGATCTTTGAGTCGACGGAAACATGAGTAAAACCTGTAGATTTTTCAGATATTATTAAAAATTGGCATGCTATACATTTAACTTTATTGTGTTCATAGATATTTTGCAGAAAAATCTCGTTTTAAATTCATGAGTGAGGAAAACAATGCGTGCATTTGCCATAATGTTAAATAGAACACCATCCTATTTTCGGCTTTGTTCGATGTCTAAATTTTTCAGTCATGCATATAAGCAATTTCATAAAATTAATGGAATCGGACAAAATTATGCACCAAGGAATACATAAAAGGTTTGTTTACATATATTTGATGATATATGTATGAAATATACATGTGCCAGTACAGAAGAATAAAGTATATGTGCCTGACTGTATGTGTTTGACATTAAACAGGTGATAAATTAAGTGATACAAATGTTACGTGATTGGGAAATCATTTCCCTGGGTACAGCAGAACACGTCAGGTCATTCATGAATAATTCAGATGTTTAATTAGATAGCAATTATATCTAAAAAGCATAACCCAAAATAAAAAAAAAAAAGAAAAAAAAAAGAAGAACCGCCTTGTCTATATCTTGTTTATATCTCAACACTCAGTGGTGTAATACGAAGGAAGAAAATGCAACGGACCGGACAGGGGTTCGAACCCGGTCTGATCCGTTGCATTTTCTTCCTTCCTGTTGCACTCGCATTGCAAAGTTTTACTGTGTGAACATAACATTAAATGTACATGTATATATCTGGAAAATGCATTGTGCTGTCAGTTTTATTTTTTAAGTGGACTCTGGAAAAGTTGTTTGAGTGCATGTATAGACAATGTGATATATCTAACTGCAGGGTTTTCATGCATACACGTGTGTTTCCTGCCAATAATGCACACCAAAAAGGATATATAAATCTGATATTGTTTTGAAACTTT
The DNA here is from genome assembly GCA_024699665.1 of Ostrea denselamellosa. NCBI lineage: Eukaryota > Metazoa > Mollusca > Bivalvia > Ostreida > Ostreidae > Ostrea > Ostrea denselamellosa. The sequence goes on from JAMZEH010000071.1 coordinate 4,586,228, forward strand.
ACCAAAGCAGGTAGAATCGGGGGAAGGGGGTTTCCCTTTTTTGACAATGATTATGATATGTTATTTTCCTGTGGAAATAAATCTATATTGGGTGATTCCCTCTATTTCTGATGATCTTTTGATTACATTATCAAAGGAAAAGTATGTGAACTTGAAAATCATGAATTAATGAATAAGTGAGCCCATGTTGTAAAGTATTAACTCCCCCCCCCCCCCCCCCCCCCCCTACAAATTTAGGAGTTTGAAAATCGGACAATTTGTTTTTGCTTTTTAAAGAAATCTATTCAACTTACTTCCAGCTTCTCAGACTGCCCCCCCCCCCCCCCCCTTTGCTGCTGTGTGCCTGTTTCCTAGAGAGTATATGTAGTTACAACAGACGTGGGGTAAATGATTTTATTGAATATCAGGCACGTATTCTTTCAAGAAAGAGCGGACTAGACTTATCCAAAACATTTTGTACAAGAGAGAGAGAGAGAGAGAGAGAGAGAGAGAGAGAGAGAGAGAGAGAGAGAGAGAGATTCAAACGTTGATCTTGACTGGCTGATATTATATGTTATTTATTATCAGTTACTTTTCAAAGGAGAAATTTCTCTCTCTCTCTCTCTCTCTCTCTCTCTCTCTGTGTGTGTCTAATTCCGGAAGACAATTACTTTAATTATCAACCATAATCTACGTATACATCTCAGTAGCAATGTTTAAAGGGACCTCTAAATATTTAAACATTGCTACTGAGATGTATACGTAGATATTTATTTATACTAAACACTAAACATGTATAATGCTAAACACTAAACATGTTTAATACTAAACACTAAACATGTTTAATACTAAACACTAAACATGTATAATACTAAACACTAAACATGTATAACACTAAACATGTATAATATTAAACACTAAACATGTTTAATACTAAACACTAAACATGTATAATACTAAACACTAAACATGTATAATACTAAACACTAAACATGTTTAATACTAAACACTAAACATGTATAATATTAAACACTAAACATGTATAATACTAAATACTAAACATGTTTAATACTGAACACTAAACATGTATATTGATTGATTGATTAAATATTGTTTAACGTCCCGCTCGAGATTCTTTCACTCATATGGAGACGTCACCATTGCCGGTGAAGGGTTGCAAATTTAGGCCTATGCTCGGCGCTTATGGCTGGCCTGCTGTGACACGCGACCTCGATTTTTGCTATCTCAGCTGAAGGACCGTCCCATTTTTCTCCTCTTACGACAAGCAAGGGGTACTGAGGATCTATTCTAACAAACCCGGATCCCCACGGGGTCTAAACATTTATAATACTAAACACTAAACATGTATAGTACTAAACACTAAACATGTATAATGATCTTCATAAGACTGGTGACATTAGACTGGTTTTTTTCCTATAACAAGTAAAGAAAAAAATGGAAAAATGGATGGCAGCCCCTCCCCTGATCCTTCGTGGCTATTTATTCATCTATATGCATATATACATCATTCCCAGTTGCCTTTATGATATATATGTGCTTTGTAAATATGCTTGTATTACATATAATAAAAATCGGACACACCAATGATCGAACCTTGTAATCAGTAACAGGTGCTCGACGTGTTAGGCGATCAAGTCAATTGAAACCATGTCACAATGAATACATAGTAATCTGCAGTTATTGTATTTTGTATTGAATTTCAAAATGATGTACAAAAAATGGTTTAAAAAAACGCACATTCTCGTCAATATCACTCATAAAGTATATCAATTTAGCGAAAAAAGTAAGACTTCCCTACTTCTAGCTGTAGATACTGAAATGTGGTGATACAACATTTACTTTGGGTAGCGACAACAGCTGATTTCCCTATTCATGTTTTTTTTTTATAAATTTCTTATTGTTTGCAGCTAACAACCGACACCATATTGATATTGAGAGAAGAATATTAACGGGTAATTAAACATACAAGATATAAAATATAGTTGTAGCATGCAGAAGTGCTTGTTTTAGCAAAGTTTATTCATCACACACACACACACACACACACACAGATATATATATATATATATATATATATATATATATATATATATATATATATATATAAAAGGATATTCACTCTATTTGTCATCCATCTAAATATCAGAATACATCAGACAGAAATTAAGCTTTTGGGAATCCGTCCCTTATAACTGTTATGGAAAACATCCGTCCGCTCTATGTTTCCCAATAAAATCTTAATTAGCTGGCGTTATCTTGCAGTCATATATCATTAAGTTATACACAAAAGAAGTAATTATTTTTGCATTAGAATAGGCTATAAAATCCCAGATACCATGTGACTTTGACTAGCTACTTTAACATTACCACGCTAAATACAAAGAACGTTCAAGTTTTCGTGTGACATCGTGATGTTTGTGATGGAGACTCAACATTTGAAAGCATTTAAAGTAGTTCGATGTTTATTCTAAGAAAAAAAAAAGGTTTGCATAAATGATTCACACATTTGAATTTGACATAGTGTTCAGATATCATGCTTTAGGTGATATTTAGTATTACATAATGTTATATCTAGTTATACATAATGTTCAGAAATCATGCTTTAAATGATTATCTAATTATGCACGATGAAAGAGAATTTCCTAAACTTTCTTTGAAAGTCAAATGAAATTTTACTATATGTTTACAGGATAGAAATTGATATTTCAGTGTTATATAATAAATAATAATGATTGGTTTTTATATAGCGCCTTTTCCAGCATATGCTGCTCAAAGCGCTTCACAATACATTATTACCCCCAGCAGACCTTATAACGTTCCAGAGCTTTCTCAGTGCAAGCTGCCGTTAAGGCGCTAGAGCACTAACATTCGAACAACCTCTTTCACTGTCTATAGCCAGGTACCCTTTTTACACTCGGGTGGAGTGAAGAAATTCGTGTAAAGTGCCTTTCCCAAGGAAATAGTGTCGGTCCTGCCGCGGCCAGGACTTGAACTCACAACCTTTCGGTCGAAAGTCTAACAGCCTAACCACTAGGCCACCGACGCCAAAGAGAAGTGATTTTCATATAAGAATAATTCAGGCATGTAGCAAAACCACTAAAAGATATAAACTATCATCTGTCTCTCGCTAAAGATCTCTCCCTGTTCAGAGGCCATAAGCGCTGAGCACAGGCCTAATTTTGCAGCCCCTCACCGGCAATGGTGACTTCTCCATATGAGTGAAAAATTTCTCGAGTGGGACGTTAAACAATATATAATCTCTCTCTCTCTTTCTCTATCTCTTGTACAAAATGTTTTGGATAAGTCTAGTCGGTTCTTTCTTGAAAGAATGCGTGCCTGATATTCAATAAAATCATTTACCCACGTCTTTTGTAACTACATATACTCTCTAGGAAACTGGCACACAGCAGCAAGGGTGGGGGGCAGTCTGAGAAGTCGGAAGTAACCTGAATAAATTTCTTTAACAAGCAAAAACGAATTGTCTGTCCGATTTTCAAACTCCTAAATTTGTAGGGGGGGGGGGGGGGTAATACTTTACAACATGGGCTCACTTATTCATTAATTCATGATTTTCAAGTTCAAATACTTCTCCTTTGATAATGTAATCAAAATATATCATCAGAAATAGGAAGGAATCACCCAATATAGCTTTATTTCCACAGGAAAATAACAGATCATAATCATTGTCAAAAAAGGGAAACCCCCTTCCCCCGATTCTACCTGCTTTGGTAAAGTGTGTGTGTGTGTGTGTGTGTGTGTGTGTGTGTGTATACAACCTTCCTTCATCACTACATAGCTTCAAGGTTACATTCTTAGATATCATTACAATTATCAAAAAAGTGGTGGTGGGTTCAGCCAGCTAATTCATCTTACTATCCATCTAAAAACAACAAAAGGTTGTCACGAAAAGGGATTGGTCCCCGCGATTGTACGTGCTGGTTTCGTACTTGGAGTCAGCAAGGTGATTGATGCCAAGATACATAATTTTGCAAGTTGACTGGGAAACCTTAAACTGCCGGATGTATTATACGGAGACATTGACATCAGATGGAGAGAAGCGACATTCCTATCAGACCATGCTATGAAAGTTTAGATTGATTGATTGATTATATATTGTTTAACGTCCCGCTCGAGAATATTTCACTCATATGGAGACGTCACCATTGCCGGTGAAGGGCTGCAAAATTTAGGCCTATGCTCGGCACTTGCGGCCTTTTGAGCAGGGAGGGATCTTTAACGTGCCACACCTGCTGCGACACAGGGCATCGGTTTTTGCGGTCTCATCCGAAGGACCGCCCCATTTAGTCGCCTCTTACGACAAGTCAGGGGTGCTGAGGATCTATTCTAACAGCCCTGGATCCCCACGGGCCGAAAGGTTAGATAATCAACTACTTAAAACATTGTTATACAAAATACCCTTAACTTTCAAGTTTCTTTTTCAGTCGATGGTTGTTTACCTGACATAAACAATAGGATTATAATGGCATACAAATTGAGGAATGGGTTTATAACGGGAAATGTCATGACATTTTAGATGTCTTACTTGAAGAATCAAACGACATATGCATTGCAGTACAAATATCTGTAAACGTCCTGCTTCGTGATAAAATTGTATCCGACCAAAAATAGGTCCAAAAATAATCAAAGGAAAACTAGATATGAAATTCTTTGGTTTTTGCATCAAAGAGTATCAAGACGGAAAATAATTCAACACGAAATTTACTACTGCATATGGAAAGCCTAAGACAACGAACAGTAATCAATTTCATAAGTCCTATAGAAAATACAAATCGGAGAGATTGGCAAACACGGGACCACTGGGCATACCAAAGGTGGGATCAGGTGCCTAGGAGGAGTAAGCATCCCCTGTCGACCAGTCATACCTTATATCTTGATCAGGTAAACGGTGTAATCTAGTCAGAATCAGTGTGCCATGAACGGCCTAACAACTGGTATAAAACACGTCAGACAACATTTGACATAAGTAAAGGTTGTATTGGAAAACTAAATCGTTATAACAACTATAAAATTTGCGAAATGTTGACAGAAGACGAGACTGTACAAACCTCTGTAACATTGACTTCCCAGCCAGTTTAGAACTGATCCTATACAGAACAAATTCTTGCGTATCAAATCAGTTGAGAGATATAAACATATTCAGGTGATAATGGAATATTGCTACATAGATCAGGGAAGTTGACAATGGAGAAATTTAAATCATCTATTTTCAATGAAATATCTAAGTACGAAACAGATGTAAAAGACTCTGTGGTGTCTTTTATTTCACGTTCATTGGGATAAATCGAATCGACATATGAGATCGGTGGTCTCTTCCCGGGTACATTGTATCTGGGTTCTCTCCTCCACCAATAAAATCTGGACGCCACCAGATAACTGAAAAATTGTTGACTGTGCCGGAAAACAACAGAACAATCAATCAACATATGAATGAAAATGATCATTGTATTTGGATAAAACGTCGTTGATATATCTAAATGTCAAATTGAAGGTCACAGCAAGAGATTTTTTCTTCATATGTATAAGCTTTTGAATGGATTCTGCTTCATAAGGTCAGCTAACAAAGGAGCACAATTCGTGTCCATGGGTATTTCAACAGAGTGTTGGAAGACCCGATCACCAAAGACTACGAATATATCGTCAATGAGGAACTTTATCATCTTTTTATATCAACTTCAGTGTACTTGTGTGTGGAGCCAGAGTGGTATTTAAGAAAATAATGTTTTGGATGACTGATCACTAGATATGAATATTTCCTTTTTCATTTTTATTGAAGAAGCAACTGCCTATGACGTAAAAAGTCTAGTCTTTAATTTATCATAAGGTATGTAGTGTAAAGTGTTGTAAAGTGATAAGTTTTGATGTTGTTGATTTTAGAAAAGCTTTGTGATTTCAAATTTACTAAAAGTTCTTTAGAATTTTTTAGATTTAATTTACACCACCTCTGGCATATGTAGTGGCACAGTACGTTTGAAGATTCTTCTTTGCAGCAGTTAATGTTTCGTGAGAACCAAAGATAGGGGCCTGGTAGAACATTTACTTGATCCATCAATGCATCTATCTTTGTAAGGTTTTGTGGAGTTTGGGAATCCAGTATAGGTACGGTAACTCATATTCATCTACTCCATTGACTGATATTAAATGTGTTTAAAACTGAAGCATGATTATGAAGACATTCATCTTTCGAAAGGGCAGTTGGAGTATAAGTGCGATTACTTAATGTGGAATTAATGCATAGTTCGTTTACAATGCAGTTATAATAATGAACCTTACAAACAAATACAATGTTCTTACAAGCTTTGTCAGCTGGAATCAAAACATATTCCTCATGTAACTTATATAATTCTTTTATCACTTCTGGTTTACTAAACATAGAAGGATAGATGGTACACATTTTTGTTTTGAAATGTCTGATGCGGGATTTTAATATTCCTCTTATACTTTTTATCAATTTTGACAAGTTATCAAGTTCTTTTTTAGATTTAGCCCATCGTCTGGCATAATGTCCGACAGAATTCGTAACAGAGATTGAAGTTCTGTCGCCAAGTGAAAGACCGAGGTTTTAAAAAGACCTTTTAAAAAGAATCTAAGTGATTTTAGGTCTTCATGTTTAACTATATCAACATTACCAGTAATGACACGTCCAGCTGAACTATAGTTAAAAGAAGACGAAGAGCAAGAACACGTAGATGGATTGAATATAAGATGGTCTATATATAGGCACTGTAAAGTATGTTTGTAGTTAAATAGTTTGGATGCAATAGTGGAAGTATATCTGTAGGAAATACAAGGTGTAGACTTGAATTTGAAATACTCTGGAATCACTGAAAGTTTTATGACGAAGAATGTTGCCTATGTTGACGGCCTCAATTCCTTTGCTAGTAAATTTGATTTTAAGGAAATGGCGGCTTGATTCGGAAGTAATATCATCTAAAACCCGCAATGGTTTAAAGACCCTGGGATAGGCAACATCCATAATCATAGAATTCAATCTATATTCTGGTGTGGAGAATTCAAGTATGGACTAGTTTTTGTTTCTTAAAATAATGTATTCAAAACTCTCAATGGAACAGAGTACTTTTTTATGTTAATATGACGTGGACCTAATTGTCTGTGGACATAAGGTAAAAGTGAGTCAAGTGTGACATCGTGTATGGTAGATCTGGTATATGAAAGATGTCAGTTGCTGCGTTTAAGTCTATTTGTATTAGGAAAAATGTATGTTTCTGGCACATAAAATAACACGATGGTCGATTTTTCAAGAAAGTTGTTAAATATTTTTGTTAATCATGTACTGTAAAGAAAAGTCATCAAGCAAAATCTGATAAAATGTTTAGTAGAAGGGCATGATCAAAATACAATGTTTGATGATTGAGAAATTCCATCGAGTGGACAGTATTTGCTGTCTAAGAGTCGAGGCTTTGCTGTAGACAACGAGTTTCCGAGGTGTTTCCTCTCCCATATAAGGAATAATGGAAAAGTTATTTTTATCACATTCATGCCACAATTTAATGATTCACTTAATTGGATGAAATCTGAGATATCTAAAATTTTCAATTCTCTGTATGAACACTAATTATGGAAGAGTTACCGACAGAGATGTCAAATATTATAAGCACCATCTTTTAAATAAATATATACGGACACGATGATGTATACTGATACAACATTCATACAGAACACGCTAGAGAATCATTTAAAAAGTACAATAGTTTGCAACTGTTTGTTATGTACCCTATTGGTTACAAATGGCGTCTTAGTCTTGGTTCTCTTTTTACGAAATATATTACGACGAAAATAAAACATTCACTGAAACACATATCACATGTTAAAAGTAAATATATTCTACCATCACTCATGGGTATACTTTACAGTATTTTGATCGAAGTCGTCATATATATATATATATATATATATATATATATATATATATATATAGAGAGAGAGAGAGAGAGAGAGAGAGAGAGAGAGAGAGGCGCCATACTGGAATCTCTTGAATTAAGAAAACACTCACTGAACCGTATTGGATTTAAGGGACATGACAGATTACTCAAATTGGATCCAGATAAAGGGCTCACGGTGGGTGTGACAGGTCAAAATGGAGTGACTACTCCTTCTAGACACCTGATCTCACCTCTAGCATATCCAAGGGTCCGTGTTTACCCTTCTCTTCATTGCATTTATGAGATTGATAACTTTTACTTTCACTTTTTCATTAACAGGATATTCAAGATATTACTTCCACACACACACACACACACACACACACACACACACACACACACACACACACACACACATATATATATATATATATATATATATATATATATATATAAAGACAAAGGTATTCCCTTTTTAAGCCATTTTATTGCAAAATTGTTAGTTTATGTTGGCATTGATCCAGTTCAGGTACTTGCTGACCCTGACGTAGACACTGGGGTAACCCTCACACGTGGCGATTCCGCACGAAGTCGCACCTGCCAAAACGTACGCCCCATTATCCCGGCACACCAACGGTCCACCAGAATCTCCCTGGTATGTTAAAAAAAATATGAGTTGCATGTCATCAAATATTACAGCAAAATAATGTATGCTTATTATATGAATGTTAACCAATTATATTAAGCAATTTCGATCAAACTCTTTATTTTTAGAAAACAATAATTTTCATAATTAGTTTCTGTGTTCACGATTCACCTGAGAGAGAGAGAGAGAGAGAGAGAGAGAGAGAGAGAGAGAGAGAGAGAGAGAGAGAGAGAGAGAGAGAGAGAAAGAGAGAGAGAGAGAGAGAGAGAGAATCAAAACATCAACATTAATTTTATCGAACAGTTTTCAAGGAAAGTAATTAAATTTATTTTTCCCAAAAACATTTAAACGTCAAAGAAATATAATGAACTCACTCTACAAGCTGATTTTCCCCTCTGCTTGTATACAGATATGCGTATCAAAGATAGATGTACCGGAAATTGTACTCCATTTGTCTGCGCAGTCTCCGTTACCAATCACATCCATCTTGGCCTCCATTAACACCTCGGTCGTCCCGCTGGTTGCTAATTATATATCATATTCTATGAGTTCTCACTCCCCAAACATTTTTTTGCTGCTGAATGATTTTTTAATGTGTTATTGTACACCTTGTAAACATGATTCATCACCGCACTTCAGTTTGTGTTACATTTGTACATAATTATGGGTAACTGCACTCTGGAACGATGAAGGATGTTTTCAGTGTTAACACCTACCTTGAGCAGTACTATGATCTGCAAAATCTCATACGAAAATAATTGTGATTTTCCTAGAGTAAAAGCAAGAAAAATAACGATTGACTACTTATTTCCGAGACTGATCATGTCTAGCTGCGACAGTGGAACCCTCTCCAATTTTTTTTTTTTTTTTTTTCTTCTTTCCCTTTTTTCTGACGTTTTCGGGAAAGGGCTGCAATTTTATAGGATCTTCGTAATGGTGTAAAATAATTTTATGAATAACCTATAATAAGCTTGTATATATATTTGTCTGTAATATTGTTTTACACTATAAAGAGTACCAACTTTGCGATTGGGCGTGTCTAAATTAGATGTTTTTCATTCAATATCATGTATAAATGTAAATTTTCATTCTTGTTATCGCGGGATCTACTAGTTAAGATTAAACATTGGCAACCAACGTCAAAATGTAGCTGTTCAACACGACCTCTTAAAAGTCATTTCAACAGAAAGGAAAATCATACTGTCGCAGAAAAAATTACACTCTGTTGTTGGTTTCTTTAACTTGATATCAAATTTAAACCTTTCCAATAGCGACGTAATCGCTTTCTTCTCCGTATTCGTATATTTATGTAAACAATACCGTATATGGGTATATGTAAATAACTTGACAACCGGAAGTTCATCTTCAGTGTATCAAACATGGTGCACATATGAATTGAAAGACTGGAATGAATCGAAATTGTTAAAAAACTGTAGAATAAAGTCTCACAAATCATAAGTTGCAGGTTGTAAATTTATATATTGACTAAGAAACATATAATATATTTTTTTACGTACAGAAAACCAGCAAATGTTTAGAATGATCGAAAAAGTTGCTGGGGTGAATCACTCCCGCATCTGCACCATTAAGGAGATCCTAAGGAGTTGTAGCCCCCCCCCCAAAAAAAATCGGAGAGGGCTACATTATTGCTGCTGGGTGGGTTGTGTCGGTTTCGAATTATTCTGTATACAGGGAAATACTCGCCCCGTTTTATTTTCGCCCCTTCCCCCATTGTCATTGGGTGAATTTATAGACATTGCTACAAACAATTGTTTCTACCTCCTTTTCAAGTGTTCCAATTTTTTAACATCTTTAAAAGTTTTACAGTTTTTGACAAAATCCGGGCATGTTTAAAAGTTTCCTTACTGTAGATTATTTATTGCTATGTATTTAACATAAAAGATGCACTTACCACAAATTTTTTAATCAATGTATGTAAAAAGTTCAAGCGATTACATAGTGCCTCTATAGGGGAAGTTCTGATAAACACTGATAATTTGATCAACTTGACTTAATTCAGTTTGCAATGTTGCTAATTTTACATGTTGTGCATATTCATTCACATTTTATACACAAATATTTGAAAACATAGAAGTTCGATTTATTTGTAGCAAGATTCATTAAGACTGGGTGAAACTGTTTCTCCTCGTAATTCTTTTTTCACATGACTCTGTCTGGACGAAATTAAACGGAGCGAAATCGTAAAAGGGCGAAATAACACGGAGCGGAAATAACCCTGTATACAGTAAATTCAAGTTTATGAAGGAACGATTTCCTATTCCGATATTCCTTTTCTTATTGAATATGCCACTATCTTGCAAACATATATCATATATCGTAAAGGGCCACTTAGTTCACAGATGTAAAATTTAAAGTATTGATGATCGAATTTAATTTCACATTTTCAAAAAAAAATTTCCAGTTACTGCACAAGCTGAAATGCCATTCAAGACACGATGCAATCAAAACTGGAGGCAAAAATTTATCGATAACTCAAAAATAGCGGATTATAACAATCATTTCTCTGATGACGCAGATAAAATGGTATCATGTCGCATTTATTTATCTGTTACAAGGTTAATGCGCAAATCAACACTGACAACGACACGTACCGTTTCCTTACTATACAATCTAAATGAAGGTCATCTTACTCACATTTTTTTGTTTGCCGGAATTTGGTCCCGTTTTCATTCAGAATAATGAATATTATTGACATTTAAAATTCATGTTTCTTTTCTTAAAATTGTGTTGAATCCCACTTAACCCACTCACAAAACTTATGCAAGAATTGCGTAATGATTGACGGGTTAAGTGTATTGATTTTTTTTTTGTTTTTTAGGGTTTTTTTTGGTATCAATATGATGATATTTTGTGTATTGACACGAGATATAGCGGTTTTCGTGACACTCTGTACTGACCTGATGTTTTGCCCCAGCCAGTGATCCAACAGTCTGGGTTATCGATAAAGCTGCTGTTTGCACGGGCTAGAGGAATAATTCCGGCCCTGTTAGAGGTCACCTCTTCGGTCAGTTCCAGTAAGGTGATGTCGTTTGGAAAACCCAACCCGTTACGATCGTAATCCGGATGCTGAAGAAATGAAAATTTTACACACTAAAACTTTTATGCAGGAAAATTTGATTACGACGAATCTTTTACAATGTTGATTTCCGATTTGTTTCTTTCACAATCTTGGACGAAATACTTTTAATGTTGAACTATAATTTACTGTAAACCAACTTTTATTAGCCAAGACTTTATTTTGCGATTTATCAGTGATAAACTGGTCGCGGCAACTAATTTTCACGACCGAGATTATCTTAAACATATACACGAAACATTAAAGGGTTGGTTCTCTGCGAGAAATAATCGCAATGGTGAGGTTCTGACGAACCTCGCGAAATTTCTCGCTCGCGAATAAAATAAGTTAGTATTATCGCTTACCATGATGATTCTAGACACGCGGACGGTCTGAGCGGTTCTTGTGGAGGACTGGCGATTCTTTTTTCTAGTAAAAGAAATTACTCGGTGTTTCAAGCACAAACAAAGTAATATTATAAACTTTTTGTGACGCAAAGTACATGTTTTCATCTTCTGTAACTAAAAAAAATATAACTAAGTCAGAAAGATCCCCCACGATAAATCTGAAAATCGAAAGGGGTCTTCCTCTACGTATTCCAGAGTGTTATGTATAAAATCTATGAAAATATTGCCAAGGAAACTTAAGTTATTCGCCGACAGACAGATAAGCAGAGAGATTAATATGTACAGGAAATCCATGTAGCCTTCAGATTCTATAAAAAAAATCTTCTGAAGTTAATGAGTATCAAAAGGTGTATCATCTTATGAATATAAAATAAAATTATAAGTCCCATAACTAGGTAAAAAAAAAGGGGGGGGGGTACAGAGTGGTTACTACAGGGTGCCTTTCATACAGCGGGACCATAAGGAAGATAGAAATATATTAACTACAATATTGCACTCCAAAATTTGATTCCGCAGGTCGCGAGTTCAACCCCGGACAGAGATGGCGGTAAAGTGAATTTCTCTGTGCTTTATATCAAATATTTCTTCATTTATGGCAGTTATGTTTATTCAAGAGTTCATTGCAATCTCGGTGCTTCGTAAAATATTTCAAATGCACTGTGTATTTTGTACAATCGCCTTAACGTTACGTGTAATGATTCTATCCCATTTCCAATGACCGTGCGACAGCGTGGTGAGAATTCCATCGTCATCAAAAGCAAATTATTTGACAGATGGTCAAGCGGTCTAGCGCTGGTCACACATTCCGCGGATAGTGATTCCAACCCCGTCCCAACACACTCACACGCGTGCGCGCGCACGAACACACGCACCCACCCACTACGAGCATGTGTGTATAAATTATAAATTGTCATTACTTTAAAAGCGTAACCCCTTTATCTGATTTCCATTTAAGCACACTTTTTTCCCATCAAAATGCATGCACTCCCTCAATTCATGCTAGACGTTAGTGGGCAACCGTTACTGATTTCTTTCCCACTACTCCCCAGAAATTGTGAGGAAAATATCAGTAAAGTACAACATATATAATTTATATTGATGAGCCTGTGGGTCTTCGGTTCTCTTCCGTTTCGCTTTACACATCTATCAGATTCAAGGAGAGGAGAGAAAATGCGTTTGCTGCCAATCTCTCGTCTTCAATCATCCTTCTGTTGAAAACCAGCATCAGTAAACTTCGCCTCCAATCGGAAAATTTATGTTCTCTTCTTATTGAACCATAAATTGGAAGTAGTGCATATACGATCTGTAGCATAAAAATAACCACCGTATTACTGTTTTAGAATTGTTGGCAAATTCCCGATTCCATTGTATTTCCAAACGCCTTGTCCAAATATCATACAAATAATACCAAAAATCTAGAGAGATAGAAGATCACAGTATCATTCTTAAAGGAATTATTTTTTCTATCGGAAGGAGACATCTTGTTGAACAGTACTTAAAATGACAAGGATTTAATTAGAAATTTACTACTCAACATGAATATTTGCTTTATGATTTTACAATAAATGTAACAATTTTTTTCAGATTTCTTTCTACTAATATTACATTTTTGACTAAATATGGTAAATTTGTATTTTTTAAATCTCAAAATATTATTGTACATATCCTCCACTTTTCATCTATATCAGATTTCTCTGGCGTGTTATTCCTCCTTAAGATGAGATTGTGGCATGGGGGCCAGAATAAGTACTAAACGTTTTTCATGTCAATTTGTTTATACAAGAAAACACGAAGATAACAAACATTGATCAATTTCATAAATCCCATAAAGAATACAAAATTAAGAGTGGGTCAAACACAGACTCCTGGACATAGCAGAGGTGGTATCAGATGCCTAAGAGGAGTAATCATCCCCTGTTGACCGGTCACACCCACCGTGTATTTTCTCTTCTTGAGGATACGGATCTTCAATGACTTGCACCGTACTACGGTTTACAACCATCCTATTGATAGCGATCTATAGAATACAGTTAATTATTCAATCTATAAGGAGTATTTGTCACACAATACAAAAAATCAACAGCATGAATGATCAAAGAAGACTGATTTTAGTAATTGGTATTAGCAAAATAAATTTGGGGTGCTCTCTGCCCCGGTGTCATTAGAGATTTGATTGTGATCTGTTATCATTAAGAGACACTCAAATTGAGACCCAACTTTTAATGTACCATGTAACGTGATCCAACTTTTGCAGTCAATTAACTTGGATACATTGAAAGTTTTCAACAGTTTCAATCAGGGTATTGTAAACACGTCCTAGATGCAATATCACTCTACAGATGCTAATTACGTATACAGTCCGTTAACGAATGAACAGTACAATCTCCTGTCGTCTCTGGGCTGAATTCGGCCATTGTGGTAGCATCGATTTACCGTAACCCGGTTTGTCTAGTTGTAAAAACTTTTATTTTAACTCTAACATAATATTTGACAGTTGCTGAAAGGATTATTTAGATGATCCATAATTTTTCATTGATTTCCCAAAAATAATTCAATTGTAGTGGTTTTAATGTACTTTGAAACCTAGGGGCTTGCTATCTAGAGCACTCGTCTCCAGACTGTGATTTACCTTCTTTTTTTTTAATCTAGAAAAGGTTTAAATATATGCGGTTTATCCATGGGTTTGAGGGAAATTTCTTTTTATTTTCAAAACAAATTGAAACAAATGAAAAATCTTGATAAAACCACTGATTCTATGAGGTATTTTATGGACATTATTTATTTAATCACTACGCAAACATTTTAAAAGATTATGCGAATATTTTGATAAAGAAAAATTCTGCCTTGTGATATGAGAAAAGGCAGATAAGGAAAACCGACACACACACACACACACACACACACACACACACACACACACATATATATATATATATATATATATATATTATATATATATATATATATATATATGTGTGTGTGTGTGTGTGTGTGTGTGTGTGTGTGTGCGTGTGTGTGTGTGTGTATATATATATATAAATATATATATATATATATATATATATATATATATATATATATATATATATATATATAACATTACTGTTAAAGGGAAATAACCATTGATATAACGGCACAGACCGAGAAACACGCAAGACTCTAGTAGACTAGTAGAATACTTTTTTATTTTGGTCTGATTATCAGGAAATGTCCTCCCTTTCATTACGTCACGTTACCCATACGTTGTCTAGCGAGTTCTCTTTAGCTGACGACGGATCGACAGTGAATTATTTACCTGAATTTAACGCTATCATTTTTGGGATATTATATAAGATACACCACATTAATCTCCAGTATCAGAGGGATCTCGTGTGTCCTTGACATTATATATCGAACATTTCAATAGCTAGTTTCTCATAAAGTCAGAATCCAATTTTCATGTGTTCAATCCATTTTTATCGCAGAGCAAAATGAATAAATATAAATGAAAAACAAACTGATTTTTATTGGTTGAATTTAGACGACATAATGAATGACAATTAATTTCAAATAAATTGGGTCATTAAAAATCTTGTTTCGTACAGTTTTGTATTTAGAATATTTTCCAATCATTTACAAAGGTTTACGACATTGCCATAATCACTGCTCAACAATAGTCAGATTTGATTGCTTTTAGAAGGTGATAATATTTTAAGAATTTGTTTTTAAAGCGTACTAACTTCTGTGATTTCTTATTCATTTTAAATGTTTTGAATAAGCAAGATATGTATATATATATATATATATATATATATATATATATATATATATATATTATATATATATATATATATATATATATATATATTTTATATATATATATATATATATATATATTTTATATATATATATATATATATATATATATATATATATATATATATATATATATATGGGGCTCCCGGTTTTAAAAAAAACCATGAATTTTTCACTAGAATGCTTAATATGACGTCACAATTATATCCAGTGACATTGGGTGTACTAGTGTACTAAAGATAATGAGACGTTTGAACAGATGTAATTTTTGTGTATTATCATTATATTCTATTTACTGTCTATTGATAAATTAAGAATGTGAATTATAAATAATTTGACTTGAGGCTCCCTTAGATCTGGAGAGATGTTTTTTACAAGTGTTCATGTCGTTTTTCTTGATTTCACATCCGAGCACTGAGGTTTCTATCGTGTGAATGTCTGATATCCGCCAGCACTTGCTGCATAAAGAAATAACAAGAATTTTAATACAATAATTTGATTTTAGTAGAAATATTGCTACATGTATAATCAAGGCGTTTATTTGGAGACGGAAATTTCGGGTCCAAAAAGAGATTATAGAAATGTTAGGGGAAAAAATACTGCTAACATCAAATAGTCACCATCGATTCTAACAACGAGGCAAAGTGAAACGTCGTATTATAACAGGCGAAAAAAATAGAGCTTCTCTGATTATAGTCTAAAATTAAATGACTAAGTCATAATTACTGTTGGTCTATTATACCCCCATTACAACGAATGAAATCAATTTCTTTTGTGTGCACCTAAATCAATTAGACGATGCATGCGATATGAAAACACAATGAAGCGATGTCTCTTGAGACATCTGTGATCGTACTGTGCACTTTTGTAAATATGCTACAAAGTGCAAACTGGAATATAATTCTACAGACAGATTCTGTAATTTTGATTTGCTCTGAATTCTGCTTGGTCAGTTTGGACAATAAGGGATCGTGCAAAAATTCTTTTTAAAAATATGCATAAATGAACAGTAATCAATCTCATCCCTATAAAGAGATATATAAGGAATACAAAATTAATCAGGTGTCAAGGAGGAGTAAGCATCCCCTATTGACCTGTCACGCACATAAATGACATAAAATAAATCATTGAAAAATATTTAATTTAATGAATTGAGAATTGAAAGACAGTCTCCCTTGTCTAAATATTCTACTGAGTAACACTTCCAGAAAGTTTATTGTTTTGGTTTATTGGTTTGTTTTTTGTTTTTTTCTTTTTTTTTTTCTTTTTTTTTTTAACGTTTCACCCATATTGAGACGTCACCAGCTGCATGTAAAGTACCACAAATTCAGGCCTATGCTTAGCGCTCAGGGCCGTACCAGTGAGGGTTCTTTAAAGTACCAAAGCCTGTCGCAAAACGTGACTTCCTTTATTGATTAAGGTAATACGCAAGAAGTACCGCAAAATTTTCCAATAATTCAATTTTTTTTTTTTTTTAATTACAGGACTTTTTTTTTATCACATTAAACTGCACCTATTTGCAAAATTTAAAAGAAACCTGACCTGCAGAATTTTTTATAAGGTGACAAATCCACTCTTGAACGCCCTCAGTTAAATCCATTAGTTTTCATTAGTGTAAACGTTTTTAAAAAGAAAATTATGAAGAAAATGTAGATTTTATGAAAAACGTTTATCAACAAGAGATAAATGAAATATATATATATATATATATATATATATATATATATATATATATATATATATATATAAAACAAAACAAAAACAAATGAAATAGTAATTAAAGTCACAATTTATTTTTTGTAATTATATAATCACACTTGAGGATATGTACGAAGGTAAAGTTTGAAAGCTATTTGTCGTATTTAGTACTGTATAAAAAAGAATCCATAATTCAATTAATAAAGGACATTTCAAAATATATAGATTCAACAAGAAGAATATCACAAAAAATTACTCTTGGGATTTCATTTTAACAGACATTTTATTACCCACCCCCCTTCCTTTCGATCAATGAGAAGTGATCAGCAGACTGTTAAATTGTATTTTAATGTTTTGTTATGAATATCATTCCTTATTTTACTTTTCAAACCTAATTGAACCCAGTATTTATCAATTTATTTACCCCTCCCCCACCTGTATAAGTTCTTTTAAAATCAACCTGTGAAGTGAACTACGACACCACTACCACCCCCCCCCCACCCCCCACCCCACCCCCGCCCCCTTAGATCCATATTTCGTGTTCAATAACAAGTTCTACATGAAGAATATAAACTCACTAAATTCACGTTGAATGTATATAAATAGGAATTTCATAATATGAATGCACAAAATCATGACATAGAATACAAGTTTCTTTAATGAAACATGCAAGTCCATATTGTGTTTCTTTCATCATGGGGATCCAGGTTGTTAGAATAGATCCTCAGCACCCCTTGCTTGTCGTAAGAGGCAACTAAATGGGGCGGTCCCTCGGATGAGACCGCAAAAACCGAGGTCCCGTGTCACAGCAGGTGTGGCACGATAAAGATCCCTCCCTACTCAAAGGCCATAAGCGCCGAGCATAGGCCTAAATTTGCAACTCTTCACCGGCAATGGTGACATCTCTATATGAGTGAAAAATTTCTCGAGCGGGACGTTAAACAATAGTTAATCAATCAATCTATCAATCTTTCACCGTGTATTTGAAGTGAAGCGGAAATTTACTTATTTGGCAAAACATTTGTTTAGCTAGATGGACTTTAATGTGTTTATTTTATTTAACCACAATAACTCGTGATTAGTTTGTCCAATTCAACCATTCTCACCCCCTCGCTCCAATCTCTACCTGTCATGTCCGATCCCCACCTCCACTTTACTTCCGATGTCAATACGGGCTACTCATCAGTATTACATTCAGCACCAGTACGGTCAGTTTCGATATCGAACGATAATACTGCATAATTATGATCCAGAATTCCCAAACCAGTTGCTTTTTTTTCAAATGTAACCGTTGCTTAGATTTTACAAACGTCCCATCGCTTAGTCTCTACACTCCATAATATGATGGGAAGGCCTCGGGTACTAACCTGTTGTCTGTATTATTTGTTGCTATAGACACTTGATTCAATCGCTTTAAAACCATGGCAAAATAATCAACATGTTGATGGTGGCCATTATTGGGAAGAAGAAGAAGAAGTAAAAGTTTAATTTACGCGAGGTGCTTCCGAATTGATAGATTTTCGGATACTGTTGCGTAATATCTTAAGGTCATATCCGAAAGACCCATGATTCTCATTTTTAAATGCCGAGCGCTTGGTAAAGGAGTACTCACTACCAATATTTACGTTTAAGGTTTGACGCGACTATAGTACGAGCGAGGCTTGAACTCACGACCTCCCGCTTACGAAGTGAGCGTTCTACCACTGAACTACCGCGACCGGTTCAGAAAGATTTTACATACAGACTTTCAGGAAAAATCGCAGTCTAGTTGGATAATGCGCATTAACCATCCCTTATAATGCCAAACCTTGTGGCTCTGAAAACCCCTTCCTCCATCAAAGGTCAAACAGAAAATTACAACAGTTATGATGAATTTTCAACCTCGCGATTTTTGTTCACAACACATCATGCATATAAATTAAATTTTAAATGATTATTTTGCTTTGTTATTACGGATAATTCAATTGGATCCAGAACAACGCAATCCATTTTATCCAGTAAGAGCTCTGAGTTCTGCCAGTCTTTAATCTAACAGAAATGGGACATCGACCCTATAGTGAATTTCGTTCAGTTAAAATAAAAATCTAGTTTCTACCGAAAAAAAAAATAAAGCAAAAATAATAATAATAAATAAAATGAAATTAAAAAAATAAACAAAAATACAAAAATCAGAAACTCCGCTTAGTAGCGATGCGATCGTGAGCCCCAAGTTAATCTAATGGGGAGTGGCGAGGAATGAATGTTTTTGTTGTCAATTAAGAAATAAATTTTAAGTTTTGAATATACATCAGGCTGTAAGCTGCGACACTTCACGTCGTCATACTTTCATAATGCGCTAACGCTATATTTACATTCTCCTTTTACATCTGTCGGCGTATAGACGGACTATATTTATATAAATTCATACGCTATATATAAAGGTCTAAAGATCACTCTTACTTTTGTTATTTGTTTAAAGGAGAAGTATTTGCTATTGTTATTATGAGCCAGAAGTCAGGACATCTAACATGCAGTGTCGGTTTTAGGTTTAGTATTGGGTTTAAACCTTTTCTAATTACGTATGTATCATAACCTTGCTCCGGTATATATGGTGGCTAATTTGTGCCGTTTTACAATTTGTCATCTTTTCGTTATTTCGAGGCAAAAAACACGCCAAAACGAAAAGACGAAACAGCGATAATTAACGACTTTTCGCCCGGAAAGAACGAAACGTCGACAAGACTACAAAACGAAAAGACGACAAACAAAACCTGCTATTTAGCGACGTAATATATCGTCTTCTCGCTTGCCGCTTTGTCGTGTTGTCGTCTTTTCGAGGCGAAAAAAACGAAAAGACGACAAAACGATAATTAGCCACTTACAAATTTCTTCTATGAAAGTTAGAAAATCAGATTCAAAATTTATCATCTTAAAAGATTTCAATTCAAAAAAAGTATGAGAAAAGGTATGAGACAAATTTTCGAAATCACTGAAATTCAAAAAACAAAACCAGAGGGAAAAAATCAAACCCACAATATTTTTTCCCGTAAGATGCCATCGCTGAAATCAGAATCGGTACTCTGAACACATACGTGATAAAATAGAATGAGAGTTGTGTGATTCATCTTCAGAAAAGTGCATGCAAATTTCGTGGGTTCGGCGTCTGATCTAAATTTAGCAATTTAGATCAATACACTCCTTAAGAAGAAACACATATTTTATGGTTGTTTTTTTTTTTTTTTTTTTTTTTTTTTTTTGTCAAAGATTACAAACGAATTGCAATAAATGGGTCCAGTGTGACTACATTGTATTATATTCAGACGCACATTTCAGTTGTAGAGTGAGAATTCAGTGATCTTTCTTTTAACCTTGAATAACAAATATCATCAGATCTTTTTTTTTTAACTTGAAAACTGACAATATTTTTTTTTTTCAAAATTCCATATGCGCTGAGATACCTGTGGAAATCCAATGTTACATACAACTTACAAATTTATACACTGGGAGACTATGAAAATGTGTCTTCAAAGCCAAAACTTGACCCGTTGGTAAAGACAGTTTCTGCCAGTTAAAGATAAAGGCACGCTTATGTTAAAAAAAAAAACAAGAACAACAAAACAAAAACCACACATCGCGCACCTATGTAGAGACAAAAACAAGTAAAAACAAGTCATACATATGTAAAGACAAAGACACGCAAGTAAAAACAAGTCATACATATGTAAAGACAAAGACACGCAAGTAAAAACAAGTCATACATATGTAAAGACAAAGACACGCAAGTAAAAACAAGTCATACCTATGTAAAGACAAAGACACGCCCAACCCATGTAAAAAGAAATTTACAGACTCATGTAAAGACATAGTCAAGTCCATGTAAAAAAAAAAAATCGCATATCCATGGAAAGACAAAGACACGCCCATGACAGGACAAAGACATGCTCATGTAAAAACATCGCACATCCATGTAAAGACACGCCCATGTAAAGACATCACACACCCATGTAAAGACAAAGACACGCCCATGTAAAGACATCACATACTCATGTAAAGACAAAGACACGCCCATGTAAAGACATTGCACATCCATGTAAAGACACGCCCATGTAAAGACATCACACATCCATGTAAAGACAAAGACACACCCATGTAAAGACATCACACACCCATGTAAAGACAAAGACACGCCAAAGTAAGAACAAATGAATGATTAGGTAAAGACATTTATACATATGTATTCATATGAAAACTTTACAAACCCACGTAAAGACACGCTCATGTAAGAACAAGGAGCACATGTGAAAACATCGGACGCCTATGTAAAGAAAAAATATAAAGACAAAAACGCATGCCCATGTACAAACAAGGCATGTTCATGTAAAAATAAAGGCATGTTCATGAAAAAACAAAGGAATGAACATGAAAAAACAAAGGCATGTTCATGTAAAAACAAAGGCATGTTCATGTAAAAACAAAGGCATGTTCATGAAAAAACAAAGGAATGAACATGTAAAAACAAAGGCATACTCAAGTAAAAACAAAAACAAAGGCATGACCATATAATAAATGATTCTTCGAGTGAGCAATCCATTCTTTGGTGAATACGATTACCAATCCAAGACAAAAACAGACAAGCGGAGGGGACGAATTATAATTCGAAAATGCGCACTGCCACTCGGAGTGATGCTAGGAAACGGATTACATGTATCCATATGCAATATCTCAGACGGTCCAAATAGAGGTCTTTATTCTTATCCTTCGTGGACTTCGTACTGATCAATTTCAGATATCATTCTAGACTGGTATTATCTCAAGCACATTGTATGTATTTATTTTATGCATCTGGTTATTCCATTATTACTTAAAGATAAAGAAATGGAACTTACTGGTTTACATTTCATTCCATGGGTTCCGTATAAATAAGTTTCTACTTACATTTACTTCTTGCGTTGAATATTTTATAAGGCAATGCGCGGTGCTGTTGTAGAATCTTTTTTTATTATCCGCCCCCGCCCTATTATATCATAAATACATGATAGAGCGAGGCGGATCCAAAAAATGTTTAAGAGAAGTGCGACACAAGTTTGTACCTCTTTCGCACGTAAAGGGGGTTGACGAACTTTAAATGGCTTCAAGAGAACATTTTGTGAAAGATATTCAACCATAGAGGGGTTGCAACTTCCGTAACACCCCTACTCCCTCTAAATTGATCCGCCAACATTTGTAGGGATGCATGTTAGAAATTATTCAGTAGACGAAATAAACATTTAATCTGGTATTCGTATACAGATAGTGATTCCTACTATATAGTACTCACAACTGTCCGTCCACGCAGTGCGCAGCCGTGAGGACATAGTTGGGGGTAACCAGAGACCCCCCGCAGATGTGGGTATAGGGGGCTAAGTTATTATAATCCTTGCTCTGAAGGGAAATCTGCCAGGGCCATTCGTTTTCGTCGGCCTGTGCCCCGCCCACAATCCGAACAGAGAATGGATCCAAGTACCGGGTAGCACCTGCAAGTAAAGGCAAAAGTTTCCAAAATGATTTCATTTTATTTTATTTTATTCAAATTATATGAAATAGATCTAAAGTTAAAAGTGTTGAATTCCAGGCGTTCCAATATTGCATAATAATCTCATTTACTGAATTTTCTTTGTTTTAGATGTTTCTAATGGTAACCACTAACTACGTCAAGAAAAGAGTGGTTAAAACACACATCAGGTTTTGTTGTCAAAAGTGAGTACTTTTCACTAATTAGTCACGTGTCCGTTTGATCTATAATGAACACAACAAGTGTTGCATGTACTACGAATAGGAAAAAAATCTACTTACTTGTCGTGACAATGGTGGATAAGATTGCGATAATTATCATACTGGATACAAAGAAATAATCTTCTGCTGAGGTAAACGGGGTATTTATAGTGACCAGCTCGTGTCCACACCATAAAATACTGATCACAGATGCCATGATTCCCAAATCCCGGTCCTTTGAAGTTTACTGATGTACAGTTCTGGGTGGTTTCTAGGGTTTTGTGATGTGGAGTGTTTACTATAACGGTAGTGTAATTTAGATTATCTCCAGATAAATTTATAAAGTTCATCAATAGATCCAACACTTCTGAAAGTCGACTCGCGAGATATTTTTGCCGGAATCTGGGTCCATACTTTTTTTCAACTACCCCCCCCCCCCCCCCGCGCCCCTCCCTCATTTTGTTTGCAAATGTACATGTAGTTAGACTGTCGTTATTTTGTACGTGAATGATGTACTCATTGCCTAAAATTTTTAAAATTTACAAAGATTTTTAAAATTCATAAACATCAATTTAGTTTTCATTTTTTAACATTTTTGATTTGTTCTTATAGCAAGTGTAGTCAGCACAATTAATATTGAGTTCAAAACGTTTAACTTCATATCAGACAGTCAACTCGTGCCCGGTGATATTCTCATGTTACTGGGCATTTGATTTATTCAATCATGTATAAATCATGATTATGTGTAAATTATACTAGGATAAACAGCTCAAACATTTCTATGTCAGGGACTATAGGAATCATGTATAATTGATAATCTGATTATAGCTTATAGAATTATTTACAAATACCACTGAAAAAATCTGAATAGATTTTGGTTGATAAAATTAAAAGCTAGTGCTTATAAATTAAACATCGAAACTAGAAGATACGTCAAAATCACCAGTTCCGAAATTTTTTGTTTTTTTTACGTCCCGTTGAGAATTTTTCACTCATATTGAGACATCACCACTAGCATAGGTGAAGTCCCACAAATTTAGACCTATGCTCAGCGCTCAGGGCCGTAACAGTGAGGGTTCTTTCATGTGCCAACGCCTGCCGCGACACGGAACCTCCTTTTGATCCTCGCTTCTAATTGCGGAGCGTTTGGTTACCTATGTTAACGTCATAGGTTTGACACGGCCATGGCACGAACGGGTTCGAACTCATGACTTCCCGGTTACGAAACGAACACTCTACCACTGAGCTAATGCTACAGGCTCCAATGGGAAAACGTAATTGCTATTTATACCCAATGGAAGACATTTTGTACTATCCAAGGTTTGATCAATAGTGACAAACAAGAGGTCCAAAGGCCTGATCGGTCACCCGGGATTTGTTAAACGTTTTGCTAGCAGCTCCCAAATCTATACTAGTTGTCCTGTTCTGCACATCTAAGCTAATTTCTAATATTCAGCAGCGGTATATAACAAGATGTATTCTTAAAACACAAATGTCCCAACAAAACTGATAAAAGACTTTACATAATATATGGACACGTTATATAAACAATCTACGACTATTTCGAACCCTCCCAGAGCTAGAACCCTTACCCCAAGGATTCTGAAATTTACAGTTTTGGTAGAGGCTTTTTACTTTTATACAGTGTCAATAAAATTATAGAAGTTTAATTAATGTAATGGGTATTAACGATTTAACACTATATGACCATATTGACCCCGCCCTCAACTTGGAACCTCCATCCCTGTGGTTTTGAAATTTACATTTTCGTAAAACCCTTTCTTGTTTTCCTAAAACTGCGTATAGTTTTTATGTTGTGTTAGCAAATTTTAAGAAAATGCCTTTCAAATAAAAGATACTTAATCACTATGACCGTTATGGTTCTCATCCTCGTACCAAAACCCCTACCCCTGAAATCATGAAACTTACATTAGTGGTAAAGGGCTACCTGTTCCTTCTGAATATCTATTTAGTTTCAATTTAGTGTCATTAGCATTAAAGACGATGTTATTTAAGTTTTATACATAAACACTATATATCAAGTGTGGTCACGCCGAGGAGACTCTAAGCTGGGGATAATGAAATTTACAAATTGATAAATGATTGATATTTAGTAAGTATGCACAATCTGATTAAAACCAGACTTACAATCTCCCCCTTTTTTTCATGTTGGCTCTTCAACAAGAGCGAACATTTCAAAAAAAAAGGTGGGGGAAGCGAGATTGGAAGTCTGGTTTTGATTAGACTGCAATCATGCAATAATTGGATCTTTGAGCCAATGAATGTGGGTAAGCAAAGCATGCTAGTGTCAAATACGTGACACGTGAAACACCTTAATCTTCTCATTTCATTCAGTGTACGTGTTATATTTACACATTGCAAGACTAAATGCCAACGTAAGACTGAGTCAATAAATTAAACGACTTTACAGTAATCATTTTATCAAGATAATTATTGTTTAAATTGAGCAAATGGCGTGATTTGTCGATTTCAACTCGAAAAGCGATGGGCTTCCTCATGGTTAATATTTGTTTCATTCTCTAAATAACTGTCGATTCCGAAGTTTGATTCAGGGGCGCTTGCAATTGTTTTTTATGAATTGCAAGAAATTAATAATTTCTAGGATTTTTTTTTGGGGGGGGGGGGTTATTTTTTAAATATCCAAAAAAAAACAAACAAAAAAACAAAAACGAATCCTAGAGTCTGAATGTTTGGGGTGGGGGTGAGTATTCTCTCAAAATGTTACAAAAATATTAATAATTTCAAGGTTGTAACATGTATTTATATAAATAAAATTTTAAAATGTCAAATACTTATCTCTGTTACTACACTTGTGAAGCTACTTTTTTTTTCATAAATACCGTTTAACTTTCCAAGCTCTAGGAATACATGCATTCACTGGGTCGAATTAACGAAGGAATTTTGCATTTAGATTTTTCCAAAACTGAAATATCTTCATACTTTCTATGGTGACCTAAACTTTGAACATTTGAAAGACCACAATATCATTATCTTTGTTGGGAAATTATATTTCAGTTGACTTCTTACGTCAGAAAAGAGAGAGAGAGAGAGAGAGAGAGAGAGAGAGAGGATATCAAATGCACGACAAATAATCAATTTCGAAATTTCTTTAGGGGAATCACTTGGTATATAAATTCTTTCAAGTGATAGCAAGTTGGGTATAACATTTAAGTTTGTTTTTGTTTATTTTTTTTGGGGGGGGGGGGGGGGGGGGGGGGGGGAGGGATGTCGGACACCTTAATGCACGTCCAAATAACTGAACTGCAACCATTTACAGAATATTACTGGAAAATAAAACGCTTAACACATTTAACGCAGATAGTGGTCTTTCTCTTGCTGCCAAATGCCCGGTATTAAAAGTGAAGTCACGTTTTTTCTTTTCCCATGTGTCGCAGGTGCTTGGGTTCAGGACACCCCCCCCCCTTTTCCCTTCCGAATATCCTGCATGAGTTTTTGTCGAAAATCTCTCTAAAGCATGCCATCATTGTCTTGCATACCCCCAAAAGTCAGAAAGAGGGGGGGGGGGGGGGGGTCCTGAGAATCTGATGACGTCTATGTAAATACAAGCAACAAATTCTCGAGTGTGACGCAAATCAACAAACACCCGTGCGACATGTATTGTATAAGAAACAAATTTGTTGTATCAGATACAACTATAGAAACTTTTAACACGGTTGTACCTACTCAATTCGCCCCTCAGAAAAATGTCACACCCGGAAGTAATATGGGTTTTGTTTTTGTTTTGTTTTTGTTTTGGTGTACTTGAGAGAGAGAGAGAGAGAGAGAACCTTCCCGTGATGCTACTTCGTCTGGGGAAATGAAATTCAATGGATATTTAGGTATTATCATCATGAGGTCATTTTATTTACTATGGCTGAGCGCCACGGATTCATGAAATTCCTATCCTATAACATCCGCCTCTCTTTGTTTTCTACATATTCTCAGACTCTTCCGTATTATGGCATCGTCAACGAAGAAAGTTAAATTACAACAGGGTAGCTTACACAGCTTTTTATACAATAAAAGAAGAAGGTAATGTATACATATATAATATTACATATCTAATACACTATTTTGTTTTATATGGTAGATAAGCTAATTTAACTTTCTTATGGCAACTCTGATTTGCGAAGGGGTACATGTTATTGTATAAACTGACGTCATTGAAATGTTGTGACGCATTTTATGCGAAATCTCCGAGCCTAGCACTTCGACAGCCAGATAGTATGCAAGTTGTATAGGTCATCATACATATAATATGCAGTAACTAACGATACCAATATGATATTGTTTCGGTCGGAAAAGCTTCAATAATATTGAAAACCCGTCAGCACTGCCCTGGACCTTCTGGAGACCTTAGGCGGTCCCTAGACCCCTCGCCCTATTTCGTCCCCTCTAACACAAATTCCTGGATCCGCCCCTGGTCGCGGTGGCTTCGCTCCATGACTGCGGTGGTTGCGTGTTCCAGCCCCATTCCTCCGCTGTAAACCCCAAGACGTTAACACAAAACGAATGCTCCTTCACCAAACACTCTGCATTCAAAATTGAGAATCACGGGTCTGTCCGATGAAATTTTAAAAATTGAGGCGCTGTGTCATGGCACAATAAAGAACCCTCACTACTGCGGCCTTGAGTACCATAAACATGTTTAAATCAACATTTCACCAATCCATGAGTGATTGATTATTTATTGCTTTCCGCCACACTCAACAATTTTTCAGTTATCTGGTGGCGTCCAGTTTTTGTTGGTGGAGGAGAGAACCCAGATACAATGTACCTGGGAAGAGACCACCGACCTTCCGCAAGGAAACTGGCAAACTTGCTCACATAACGCCGCGGCCGAGATTCGAACACGCGCCCACAGAGGTGAGAGGCTTTGTGATTTTGAGCCCGATGCTCTAACCACTCGGCCACGGAGGCCCCCAATCCATGAGTGAAAAATTCTCGAATGGACGTAAACAAACACCAGTCAAGGGATACAAATGAACTCGTGCCTACCTCCACAACATCATCATCTTCAATCTGTACATTAATAACAAATCAGTCAGTCATATCCATGGATTTTAATAAATGAATGTTTTCAGCGAACAGAACTAAAATGTTTTGCACAGGTTTAAAACAATGCTCTCTTCATTTCTACTAACCACAATCTAAAGTATTTACTAAACCTCAATATCAGCTCCAATTTGAAATTACCAACAACATACGGCAAAAAGTCATCCCCAATAATGTCTCCATACACACACTAAAAAAATAATAATAAATATAAAATAAAAAAAAATAGAAGAAAAAAAAATCCATATTTCTTTACAATAACAGATTTGGTGTGCAGTATATAGTTAATTAGAAATGACCAAAGCATACAAGGAAAAAAATCACCCCAAAATATTGTCTCCACAGAAAGCATTTCCACACCTCTTTACATTAACAGATTCTGTATATCAGTAAAAATTGGGCAATGTCCGTAATAACTGTGTATTGGGTAATTTCTTGATGCACTGATATTTGTATAACGATGATCAATAAATGGTTCGATTTATGGAATTTGTGAGAGAAAATAAAATGCCCCAGACACCAGATCAATTTTTTTTAATTTTTATTTTGATGGAATACAAATGTATTTCATTTAAAAACATAGCTTTCTATTATGAAGATACTCTGCAATATTCATGGTTACGACTTGGACAGTGTGTCGAAAAGGCCGAATTTAATTCAGCTCACAGAAATCTCTAGCCTACAGTGGCAAGTCAATACACTGCCTACATACAGGTACGTTCAATGTGAATCTGTGTATATTCTGGCAAGTTGCAGAATTCTGAAAATTCTAATACTGTCCATTACTTCATGAGTAAATGATCAAATAAATTTCTATACATTACAAAAACACTGAATTTTAGGAGAATGATGATTTCTTTATACAAGACTTGTAATGTCTGTCTATTATAAACAAGACTTGCGCAGTTTGTAATCAAACAATTTCTATGTATACATAAAGAAATATTATCATACAAAAAAAACCATCTTAACTTTCAAACTTATTCATTATTTATTAATTGAAAATGTCAAGGAATAAATGGGAAAATATTATAAAAAAAAAAGTGTTTCAATACAAGAACACAAATGTAGATATGATTGTGGTCATCCTCAATTATATGTTTTAATAAGTACACACTGAAATATCACATGAAAAAAAAAAAATAACACTTTCAAACATATTCAATTTTTATCAAATGTCGCTGCATTTTGTAATTTGGAAACATGTTTTATAAGTGATTTAACTAATACAACAACAGAAATGCAGATGATTTTAGAGGAATTATCAGATTAGATAATCCATCCTGCCTTGTGTTTATATACTTATGTATTTATCTACTTATATATATCACGTTACTATATGTTTACATAATTATTGTACCATCACATTTATGCAATACTTTGAACTTGTGAACTGTATGGTGCTCAGCAATACACAATTCAATACACACTAGACTTAAACAATAAGTAATCCACCAGCAGCTATTAATAAAATAGCCACTTCCTGCTACAAAAAGGGTGGATCCAGAAATTTTCCAGGGGTGCAACTCAAGTTTGGAACCTTTTTCTGTTCAAACAGTGGAATTGAGAGTCCCAAAATAACAAAAATAACATTTTAAAAATATTCAACCATTCCTGCCCCACCCCTTCCGATCCACCACTGTACCAAATACACATCATGTGAAGAAGAAAAAAGCAAGTTGATTTTATGAACTATACACAACTTCATGGAAATCTTAATGCATACATATACTATAAACAACTCATATGCACATCATAGTTAACAGGAACACCCACTCCTTCTGTTTTTATCAAAGTCAACCTATGCTAATCATATTGTTAATGTGCCAAGATGAGTAGATTTTTAAGATATGGTCCAATAAAAAAAATTAAATCTGTATTTATACACATTATTTACACACTTTTGATTTCTTCTAAATCATCAGAATTTTTTTTTTTAATACATATGATATAGGTTTCCCATCATAATAACAATGGGTTGTTTGCTTTGCTGTAAACTGCACAAATTCAATTCAATTAAACTGAATTCTTTGTTTGTTTATTGCTTTCCTCACTTTCTTGCAGGTTTTGGAAAAAATTACCCGATGTTAAAAACGTTTAAACTGCGAGGAAAAAAAAAATGGCATTGTGATAATGTATCCGCTTAACCTTGCTGCAGACAAATGGACTGTGGCAACAAACATGTACATCCAACACGATAGGAGCTCTTACACTCATAGATTCAGCAACTTTCTTTTTTTTTTTTTTACATTCTATATTGTTAGTGTCAACAAGTGAATAAACAAAAATGTCAGAATTAGTGTGCAAATACAGGGATAGCAATCTGTATATGTAATAAACAGTGTGTCGTAATTTATTTACTCGTGGATTTTTCTCCATACTGAAGGAAAATGCGCACCTTATTATACCGCAGTTAATTTAATCAAAATCTACACTGCAATCAATTTACTGATATCATTTATGGAAGGAAAATTTTTGCTGTCTATCACAGCTGGTGTGAGAAGATTATTTCATGTTTTACCGAGCATACAGGACCTTACATAAATAATATTCTTCAGACGATAAACTTCAGATGCAGACAGAGCCTACACCCTAGAAAAAAAAAAATTTCAGCAATGACATATTGCAAATTCAAAGTCATTAGAAATCTCACTGTAAAAAAGATCTTATGGTCATGCTAATGCATTCATAGTTTATTTTCATTCTAACACTTCGAGATATGTAGTAGGGACTTTTCCCGTTTGTGGGCCCCTCTCTGCCATCAGCCAATCAGGGTCCATTCCTGGGGTTTTGTAAACTGTTATGAGCTGAAAATGGAAATAAAATTCATGAAACCAGTATGGCAATTCTACTGAATGCACTAAGGGGTGTGTGTGTGTTGAATTCAAAATTGTACAATTTGTAATAACTATGCACCACATAAATAAACATATTTTAATGTACATTTTAAAGTACATAAAATTTTAAATGAAAAATTTCAATGCATAAAATCAATGAAAAAGATTTACCGAGATGCAGAAAATCGGAGATTAGGAATGAATATATATAAATATATATGTATATATGAAGTATCTAAAGCAAGAAAATTCCAGATATTATCCAAGAAACATAAATATTACCACTAATCATTTAGAAGATAATCAATTCTATAATAAAACTACATTTAACACAGACTGACTAAAAAACCATAGAAAATCCCAAAAATCAGCAAAAGGCATGCAAATTAAAATTTCAACAAAAATTATCCATAAAATTCCTCTAGCGATATCTTACTTCATCAGCTAATAGTGTGAGCTCAGAACTATCTGCTGCGTCATAGTCATACAAAACGCGAGCCTGTTTTTTCTCTACATTGGGCGTAGCTGCTATAACATTGATCTGGGGTGGTGCAGAAGGCTGAAGGGGGACTGAGGTGGGAATACTGGAGGATATACCTGTCCCCGAGGAATTTGAAGAACTGTTCCCAACACCAACAGCCTGAGAATAACTGAAAGAAAACCACAGCAGTCAGACATAGGGCTCTCATTCCTACCACTGTCTGAGCCAGTATTGTGACTTACTGCACACGCAACCAAATGGCCAGTCCTTCCTATCTATACCGCAGCAAGGGACACTCGCTCAAATGAATTGTCATTGTCGATGAATTTTACACATATTTTATCATTTTTTGGAAGAAGAAAAGAAACTAGTCAAGTATACTCAATTGGCTTTGTGATATATATATATATGTATATGCATATATATGCAATTTAGGCCAAAAAATTTTCTCTCACAAGGCCCACCAAAATAAATATCAAATGATTTTCGATGAGGATTATTTTCTTTACAAACACTTGAAATTACAGATAAATGTAAACTGTATTTTATTCTCGAGTCGTTAATATTGAGTTTGAAGAGAGCAATTAAAGATTTCTTTGAATATGGGCTGATCTGCAGTTACTAGATTTTTTGTAATTGAACAATTTTGATTAATAACAAATCTTAATAATTTTACATTACTGATTTTAATAATAATATTTTTTTTCCATTAGTGACTTTATTTGTGTAAGTGCTGATTCTGTGAAGTGTGTAACATTACAATCAAAATGAAAAATACTGATCCAGTGAGGAAGGGAAGGGAGAAAACTCTGTGTCTGACTGCAGGTCAAAAAAAAAAAAAATTACAGATGAAGTTCAAACCATAGCATGCATGAGAACAAAAATAATGAAGTTAAAAATAATAATCAAAATAACAACCAAAACCCAACATAAAGACCGTAATAACATATCAAAATGTGAAAAATCTCCACTAGAATAAAGCCCAACGTAACGTACATTAGCATTCAGGACACAAACAGAAACTCCTTGAACACAGATTCCTAGTTTCAAGCTATGGACCTCATATGTGATTGGGATCAAATTTCACTTCCAGACTCATTTACAGTCTACTCTGGATATATTAACATTCAGGGGATTGACCTGAATTGTTCATTATATCCAGAGTTCAATATAACTGATGTAAACTATATAAATAACATTACTGTTTTTTGGGGGTTTTTTTTACTTCAGTATAACTGGACAGACAGTTCAATATAATTAACTTTAATGTAAGTAAATTATGTAATTCTAGCTTTGTTTGTTTATGTCAGAACATTTGACTGGATGTGGGAGGATGTATTTTTGTTTTGGGGTAGAAGGTGCGTGCGTGCATGCGCAAATGCGTGTGTGTGTACTCTTTTTTCTGTATTTATCTAAGCCAATTAACCCAATACTGTATTTAATTAATTCTGTCCATGTCACTGAGAACAGTTTCCAAAGTCATTCTAATCAATGAAGTACCTTCTTAAAATCTTTTTAATGTAACGTAGCCATCTATGGCCATTCTTAGCAATTTGTATCCAATGCATAATATAAACCTGCTAACAAAATCAGCAGAATATCCCCATCCAACACAGGCAAAGTCCATAACCAAGGACCTTAAAGGTATGACAACTTTCAAACATCACAGCTATTTGCAAAAATTGCTGTCCCAAGGAAAGGTAACTATCAAATGAGATTACCATGTTCTAAAAAACATCGACAACACCTGAATACGAATAATAATTCTGAAGCATACTACAGTAAAACGCACTTACAGTGAAGTGCTGGGGATGAACAATTTTTTATCCTTACACACCCAATTCTTTATATCCAATAAGTTTATAGTATGTTTTAACATTACAGGGAAAGAAAATCACTTCACTGTAAGCATGAATTCTTTAGAAGTGTGTTTGCTGTAGCCATGTTTTACTGTACTAAAACATTGAAGCAATACACTGAAACATGCATATATACAGGTGCGGCCAAAGTTACCTTCCAAGTTGGCGCTGCAAGTCAGAAATATACTGTTGACACTGAGCATAATATGTTAACTGGGCCTCTATGAAGTCATTCAAACAGCGTAGATGATGGGCCTGAAATAAAAAAGCAGCTTCTTAATACTATGAAATGCAATTATTTGAGATTGAAAGTATATAAAAGTAATATTCAATAAAATTTATTTTTGGAGGGTGAACATAAATGCTACAATTTAAGTCCTATATTATCACAGAAACCTGAACCTGTACTGATTTAATAATGACATTTTGTCATGGTTTTACTTTTACAGTTCAATTTTCTCCCCTAAAATTGTGTAAAACGTGCACGTAAAATCTGGTTTCAATTGTTGTGAGGAAAAGCAGTGCTAGTTTCATATTCACATTAACGTACATGTGCGCTGCTTACTCCTTCCAGAAGTAATTTCGTTATTTCTGCCTGTCTGTCAAATTCCGCTTGGGCTACACGCAAGTCTGTTTCAGCCTACAAATAACGATAAACAGAGTTGCTTTATAATGAAATTGAGATGACACTGAAATGATACAATGACCCTACCTGTCAAATCATCAGCCAAATCAACAGCGTAATGATATAAAAAAAAATAAAAATAAAAAAAACCCGAGAAACATCTTAAGAAACAACAGTCATCATGCAATTACAACCAGAGTAACAGGATCCTGGAAAAACGTAGCCGGGTAATATCAGTATCTCATAACTACAAAATAATGATTTTCCAATAGAGGTGTGTGCCAAGGCCTAAATCATAGGAACTGACACCAAGCCCATTTCCTGAAAGTCTCAGAATACCAAGACCAAGGTTATGCAGAAATGTTTAATTTTATCCTCCACATTAGGCATCCGCTCATCTGTAGCTACCAAGTCTTACTTAATGTCCCTCAGTGGCCCACTTTTAATTGGAAATTAACCATGCTTGCAAAATTTTCACAGGAGATGTTATAATTTTTCTGAATTCAGGAAACTGAAGAATAAATTGTCAAAGTTTCATTTCTGTGCATTGATTAGAATTGTTTGCATGTGTGCAAGAGGTTTGAAAGTAGTAAAGTTAAGAGAAAAGTAACTATAATCCCATTTTACTAAATCAGGATGAGACTTGTCCCATTTCTATACCCGTTTTTTAAGCTTCAATTTACACAAGAAATCAAATTTGGCCTTAATTTTGCAATTTTTAGACATTTTAATGATTTTACCAAGTGCTCACTAGAACTTCCAAGGAAAGACAACTCTCACAAGCTTAATTTGTAACTGATTTTAGTTCTATTTTCTGTAACTCAAATCAGTTACACCCCTGACTTGGACTTGGATACTCTTAAAGTTTCAAATATACAGCATGTCTTCCAAATTAGTAAAAGATAAAAATAAGGAGATTTAGAAAAATTAATATCTATCAGGACAAAAACACCCTCTACCTCATGCAGGAATCAAACAACCCCAGATACATTTACATTGCAGTTTCACAGATTTAAACAGCATTTGTAAATAGATACTGAACAAATTCGGAAGAGGTACATGATATACAAAGCCACAAACTTATGTAGGGTGCCTGGAGTTGTAGAATTTTTCTGAAGGTAGTATTAGCCATCAACAAGCTGCAACATGCTTTCTTTAGCATCATATGAATAAGAAGTTCTACCTTAAAAACTAACAGAAGGTAAACAGACAAACAGAGCTCTGTGTGCAAACTATTTTTTCCAAAATTGACTTAAGTGTTCAGCAACACCCCATAATCTTTTCAAATATCAAAGGAAATTGTTGGTAATCAAAATCCTTGCAATATGCACATCTTCAAATTGTTTACAAAAGCATCAACTCAAAATACTGTGAGAGGAGTGAAATGAACAGACCTGCTCACTTTGTAATATACATCCTCAAAACTGAGCAAGTTCAACGACTTGTAATTTTCTAATAAAAAAATTTTTTTTTGAAGAAAATCAAAATTCTTGCTATATGCACATCTTCAATACCCATACAAACACTTTAAATAAGAAGGCCTTTACTTGCAAACTGGGGGAGTTAAATGAACAAATTATGTCTTCCATGTGAAGAAGCAAAACTCCCGCAAGAGAGGTCGAAATGGATCAAAATTGCAACATGATCTAGAGTAACCCACAAAGGTACTACACAACAAGTTTCTGCTTGATAAGCGACAGTGAAATGAAAATAGAAACAGAAAACCTTAAACAGACAGATGGAAGAACGAACATACAAACATCGCTGTTCCATAATATGTCCCATCTAAAAGACGGGCATATAATATGTATGGAGACAGATGTAAGGCACTTTTTCATTGACAAGCAAGAAAACATGCATAAATCCTTACTCGAGATACAGCATCATCCTTGGTTAGCATGTAAATAAACAACACATTATTTTAACATATGGCATTCAATTACCCTTAATACTGAGTTTTTGAAAACTGCTGGTAAGAAGGTTTTGACCTTTGGTAAGAAGCAACAAGTACATTTCATTATGCGGACTGGTAAATTTATTCAGCATTCAAGAATCAGGTTTCAAAAACTCTGTATAAGCCAGAAATTTTGGTTCACTTTTCTCCTTACAAACTCTTGGCAGATTTCACCTCTAAAACCATGGCTCATATTTTATTTGTTCCTAATTTGAACCTTGAAGCCAACTAAAATACAGCTTGCATACCGACTTCCATGTTTAAATTGAAAAAAGAAAACATGTCTTGATATGAATGCAGTATTGTAATAATCCATCTTGAGTATTCATGTGGGATAAGGAAATCTCACCCTCGGGGTGGAACGTTTTGATCCATTAGGGATGCGGCTTCCTCACGATGGTCTATTTTTTCCCCATTAGTTCTGATTATGTATTTTTATATGGATTAATTGTGAAATATTTCAGATGAAACTGAATAATCAAATTCACTTTATGTCAGAATTGGAGATGTTGCAGTAACATGCAATTTAGCTCATAACGTGTGAATAACGTTTCTAATGTTATTTGATGAGGTGTAGGGATTTATTTTATAATTTCATAATAAATTCATCCACAAAGAGCATACAGAAAAATATTTACATTTAATGTTTAACCTTAGAAATCAAATGCTATTTCCAGAAAAATTACAGTGAGATTAAAAATAATCTCAAGTTGCAGACAATCGGTTGCACAGTTTAGAGTGTTGAAATTAATGGCGTCATTATGTATGATGTTGGAAATACCATGTACGTGTGATCATCATCTCTAGCCATGCTTACCGAGTCCAGAAGAACTTACTTTACCTCAAAATGCAGCTGTACGATCAGTGAAACTCTCAATTTTCATCAATATTTAATAAATGACACAATCATTTATTGACCAATCACAGTCAAGATGGCAGATTTCAAAATTTTAATGGCTGCACCCAAAGGTAAAATATGTAGCATTTGTTTACAAACAAAACCCAAATGATCACTTTCAACAGCCATCTAGTTATATAGTTATTATATTAAATGAAACCTGCCTCAATAACAGAGACTATGCTTACAAATTCTGTATCAAGATACTTATTTTTGATTGGCTGTTGTGTCAGTTTTTCTGAATCGGCAATCATCAGATTATTGTGCTTCAAACCACACAGTGTGATCTCATCCAAAAGAAGCTCCCTGATTGGTTGTAAATCAATATTTATAAAGTTGAGGGTTTTCTTAATCACACGGTTGACTTTACCCATGTGAGACAGGCATGCAAGATTTTTCTGTCTTACATTATCATCAATGTGAGATTGACTTTACCCACGTGAGACAGCCATGCGAGATTTTTCTATCTCACATTATCACCAGTGTGACTGACACTACCCATGTGAGACAGTCATGTGAAATATCTCTGTCTCATATTATCATCAGTGTGAGATTGACTTTACCCATGTGAGACAGCCATGCGAGATATTTTTATCTTGCACTGCTATGATGCCATTGATTATGACCATATGAGACAGCCATGTGAGATATTTTAGTCTTGCACTGCTTTAACATCATTGATTGTGATGAATTTTCTATGATTTATGTTACATGTAGAAGTAAAATATTTGGTACAGGAATGCTCAAATTTTGTTTGATATAGCTTTCTGAGGAGCTACCTTGGGCTTTTTTGTTTGCAAATTAAGTGTAAATCATTTTCAGGAATGCTCTTTCTGACTTTTGTTCCTGAATTAATGCAGGAAATGGCAAATAAAAGCCTTGTCCTAGACGGCTAATCTTTTTTTCCTTGGTGGAGTTTCCCCAATCCCACACTCGTACTAATGACGGATTCTATTAATCTTACACAGGTAAAAACATTGATTAATACAGTTTACAGCATATGTTACCGTAAGATGAGTTCATAAGAGTCAGTCTCCGCAGATTCTGATGAAAGCCGAGAGAAAAGGTTTTCTCAGTTTTACAAGTCGTTCAAATTCTCTAATGTTTAAAAAAATAACACTTCTGTTTATTATCTTCACAATAACCAACTGGTCACGAACTGGAATTACCGGCAAACACCGGCCTTGGTTTTAGAGGGAGAATCTTCTGAAGAGTTTGTCAGGAGTGAAGTACACTGAATACTCTTGCCTAATTATAAAGCTGGCGTGTAAGGGTAATGTGCAATCAATTCTCAAGGAATTTTCTATTGACAAATTCATCAATTTGGAGGGATTTTGAAGTATACAAAATATTACTCTCGCATTTGATTATATAAACATCATTTCAGAATATCATTGTTACATGCAGACATGCAGTACAGTTTAAACACAAACAGTGAAACTTGTCTATCCCAAAATGTCTGGTATTACAAATGTACAGTAAAACATGGTTATAACAAACCATCAGAAACAGTAAATCACAGTACGTTATATCAAAAGTTCCTTATACATATATTCAATAAAATTTTCATTATTTTTCTCTCATAGGGAAATAAATATCACTTTGCAATAAGTGTGAATTCATTATGGCATGCTCGTTATAAGCATCTTTTACTGTATCCAGTTTAGAGAGCATCTGGAATAGACAATTCGTAAACTGTATTCAAAAAATGAAGTTGAAATGTATCTACTGAAAGCACAAGACTGCATTGTACAACATGTAGACCAGTTGTATGTTACATCAACCACTACAAAGAATTCCAACACAAGTTCACAACATTTACTACAAATCTGTTATTCTGGTATCAGGTTACGAATATTTCTCAAAAATGTAGTTTGAAACGTTGACACTTTATCTTATAGCAAATACTCATTTTAGTAAGTGTTAATATGAATGGAAATTTGGACAATTTTATTTTTGATGAGCTTTTGTCAAACACTAAACAAGCAAAAAGTTTCAACACACCCAAATCACTGGATATATAGAGTATATAATTTTGTGGTCAACCAGCATCTCCTTCTGATTAAATAGTTGTTCTATCATTCTCACGTAAGATTCAGGAGTTTTATTTCTATGATTTGAAAGATACTTGGTGATGTCTTTTTCCGCTGCGATTTCTGGCTGACATTGTGATAACAGTGATTTATCTATTGTGAGTTTAAGGTGATAGAAATAAAGTTACCCACCAAAATGGTAAGTTCAACCGCAACAAACTCAAATAATTTTAAAAAATCCAAAAAAATTTATATTTTCATTTTGCACATGTTTATTTCACTTCCTACATAACTAATCTGATTATCTTATTCAGTCATGTGACTGGGAAGGATAAAATTCCGATTTCATCTTTACAGAACCCCTCTAACAACCCCTGATCTGATTCTATAAGTTAAACCATGTGTACACTAAATTTTTGCTTGTTTGGAAAATTCCCTGTTTCATGAATTCTTTGTTTCAAAATGCAAAACCCTTTTTAAATTCTTTTCTTTAGTACTCTAAATCCCATTTTGACAATTTCAAACTATTGTGCCAAATCAAGAAGAACAGTGTTCTTCCACCCTGATAACGTGCCATGTCGATCTACAATGAATTTAATGCTAGGTGAGTTCCAAATGATCACTTTACTGAGAATGACCTCAGGTTTTAGACGAGAACATAATGCTTTGGTCTGGGAATGGAATGGTTTCAGTTGGGAACAGAATGCTGAACAGTTTGGTGTGGGAACAAAACAATTTTCGTCTTTTAGTCAAAAACAAATTTGAAAATTGTAGCAGAAGAGTCTACTTGTGTAGTGATACACTTTAGGGTTGGTAGTACATCAGCATAGGACATCCCATTTAATTCTGATGCAAATGGAAACATCTCAAGAAAAAAATGTGGATGTTGTATAATAAGCAACTTATTGCATGAATGTTTAGGGAATATAAGGATTTATTCACTTAGGAAAAATCATATTTACCTAGACCTAAAGGGATATTGTATTTGGTGAATAAATCTTCATGTTTTCATCCTATCATTCATTAAAATTTAAAATACTCTGCTGTGCAGTGTTCATGAAAAATGAACTAATCACATTACAAGACGCATAAAAAATAACAATTACAAGGTGAAACCTGACAGGACTTTCTTCCTGGAAGCATTAACAAACATATACAATATTAAATAGCAAGAACAAAATATGCAATGTCCAGTTTTTCCAATTCATTAATTGAGCTAATGAAAAAATAAATTTGGAGTTAAATACATTGTGATTTGATTACCCAAAAGCTAATTTCAAAAACTTTTGAAAAAAAAACCTGTGCACCAACACATGCCACTTATATGCTTTTGAAAAAAAAAAAAAAATTAATAAAGAAATTCAGTCCCATAACCTAATCAAAGAAAGATAACTCTGGACAAAATTTAGCAACTAAAGTAGAGAAATTTTTTTTTTTCTGCAACAGAAAACAAATCCACTGACAATATAAAACAAGACACAACAGCATGGACTGACCTCGACCATCATCAACACATTCTGAGGGGAACTCTGAGCTGACTGCAACATTACAAACACAGAGTTATCCACCAACCAATCATTCTGTGTAGCATCAGGTAAACACTCCTATACTCGAGTTCTTGAACAATACTTTTATATGAATGCGTATCTTGTAAAATCATTCTGTTTAGCAAAATCTTTTCATTGGCTACTCCATGCATCAATCTAGACACAAGCAGAATTCTGTACATGTTTTAAGTTGCTACAAATGCAATGCATGCTGAATCTTAATACATATACATCATGCTTGGTTGATATGCTTTTCTGAGTTAGATATATTTATGTTTCGACCTCATCAAAAGGCTATAATTGTATAGTATCACTTGATGGAATTGATATCTAGAAAATCTATATCTAAACTCTCAAATGGTGTCGTCATTATATCCATAGTGTAGCCAGTGTCATATTTTGTTGCGAGTGTCGTCATATTGTTAACCAGAGTGTTATATGATGAAGCCAGTTTATTACATGATGTAGCCAGTGTGTGGTGTTGTGTTGTCAGTGTGTGACATGGTGTAGTCAGAGTGTGACACGGTGTAGTCAATGTGTGACATGGTGTAGTCAGTGTGTGACATGGTGTAGTCAGTGTGTGACATGGTGTAGTCAGTGTGTGGTGTTGTGTTGTCAGTGTATTACATGGTGTAGTCAGTGTGTGACACGGTGTAGTCAGTGTGTGACACGGTGTAGTCAGTGTGTGACATGGTGTAGTCAGTGTGTGACATGGTGTAGTCAGTGTATTACATGGTGTAGTCAGTGTGTGACACAGTGTAGTCAGTGTGTGACATGGTGTAGTCAGTGTGTGACATGGTGTAGTCAGTGTGTGACATGGTGTAGTCAGTGTGTGACATGGTGTAGTCAGTGTGTGACACGGTGTGTAATCAGTGTGTGACATGGTGTAATCAGTGTGTGACAAGGTGTAGTCAGTGTGTGACATGGTGTAGTCAGTGTGTGACATGGTGTAGTCAGTGTGTGACACGGTGTAGTCAGTGTGTGACACGGTGTGTAATCAGTGTGTGACATGGTGTAGTCAGTGTGTGACACGGTGTAGTCAGTGTGTGACACGGTGTGTAGTCAGTGTGTGACACGGTGTTGTCAGTGTATTACATGGTGTAGTCAGTGTGTGACACGGTGTTGTCAGTGTATTACATGGTGTAGTCAGTGTGTGACATGGTGTAGTCAGTGTGTGACATGGTGTAGTCAGTGTGTGACATGGTGTAGTCAGTGTGTGACATGGTGTAGTCAGTGTGTGACATGGTGTAGTCAGTGTGTGACATGGTGTAGTCAGTGTGTGACATGGTGTGTAGTCAGTGTGTGATATGGTGTAGTCAGTGTGTGACACGGTGTAGTCAGTGTGTGACACAGTGTAGTCAGTGTGTGACACGGTGTAGTCAGTGTGTGACACGGTGTAGTCAGTGTGTGACATGGTGTAGTCAGTGTGTGACACAGTGTGTAGTCAGTGTGTGACACGGTGTGTAATCAGTGTGTGATACGGTGTAGTCAGTGTGTGACACGGTGTGTAGTCAGTGTGTGACATGGTGTAGTCAGTGTGTGACATGGTGTAGTCAGTGTGTGACACTGTGTGTAATCAGTGTGTGACATGGTGTAGTCAGTGTGTGACACAGTGTAGTCAGTGTGTGACATGGTGTAGTCAGTGTGTGACACGGTGTAGTCAGTGTGTGACACGGTGTAGTCAGTGTGTGACACGGTGTGTAATCAGTGTGTGACATGGTGTAGTCAGTGTGTGACAAGGTGTAGTCAGTGTGTGACACGGTGTAGTCAGTGTGTGACACGGTGTGTAGTCAGTGTGTGACATGGTGTAGTCAGTGTGTGACATGGTGTAGTCAGTGTGTGACACGGTGTAGTCAGTGTGTGACACGGTGTGTAATCAGTGTGTGACATGGTGTAGTCAGTGTGTGACACGGTGTAGTCAGTGTGTGACACGGTGTGTAATCAATGTGTGATATGGTGTAGTCAGTGTGTGACACGGTGTAGTCAGTGTGTGACACGGTGTGTAGTCAGTGTGTGACATGGTGTAGTCAGAGTGTGACACCGTGTAGTCAGTGTGTGATATGGTGTAGTCAGTGTGTGACATGGTGTAGTCAGTGTGTGACATGGTGTAGTCAGTGTCTCTAATTGTTATACGGTTTAGTAAAAGTATCTTCTAAGAAAGATGGGCACCAAATATTAAAGTGATATTTAGTTGCTGAAAATGTGTGCTGGGAACACAAGGAAGACATCAAATGGCTGTACAAACTTCCTTATTATGAATGCCATGTAAGATGAGGCACAAATACAAAAGAAATTGTGGTCATGGTGCTAAGATTGAAATGTAAATAGTCACGTCAACAAACACAAACACAGTTGACATTAGTCGGACATCAATTCAATCAACACCAAATACTTAGTCAAATTACAATGCAAATGAACTTCAAAAACAATACCATATATGTTAGACATCAACAAGGTTTTAACAAGCTTATCCATTTAATTTGCATTTTAAATTCCCTTTTCTTTTGAAATTTCTGACAAAGCATCAAGTTTTATTGATTTAATGAAAAATATCAATACCACACAAAGCTGCAGACCTGTTGCTTTCAAGGAAAATAATGGGTCCGTCTCAATATTTCCCATCTGTAGCTCTCTGATCTATCCCAATATTTCCCATCTGTAGCTCTCTGATCTGTCCCAATATTTCCCCAGAGAGCTACAGATCTGCAGCTTTACTGT
The DNA here is from genome assembly GCA_024699665.1 of Ostrea denselamellosa. Lineage (NCBI taxonomy): Eukaryota > Metazoa > Mollusca > Bivalvia > Ostreida > Ostreidae > Ostrea > Ostrea denselamellosa. Next base: position 4,629,509 of record JAMZEH010000071.1, read on the forward strand.
ACAGTGTATATATATTCTAGACTCCCTTGGTAAATTCTAAGATGGCAAGAATAAGGCACATTGTAATAATGTTAGTGTTTTGATTTCATTGATTCCCGGACAAAGTTAATCTGTGTGGACTTTGTCAGACAGACAAGTTTAAAGAGATGGTTAAGCTCATTTTGGTGTCTTTTTCACACCCCAAATCATCATATCTCTTTCTAATATACTAAAAAAGATAAATGAATGATATGTATCAACTCTAAAATGATAGCACATTCATCAAAAGTTACAATAGTAGCCAACTTATATAGCCGATAGAATTTTTGTCCAGGAAGCAAAAATTCAGGGGACATAATTTGAAGATTTATGACTGTTTTAAACTTGGAAATAAATCCAGATAAATGCATAAAATGTGTAATTATAATCTACGAGTCATCTGGACTCATTTTATTTCTTCCAAAAGTATTTGAACAAAATGATCCTATCTCTTTAACAGACCACACCTGGATTTGAACTGTGCAATTTTAACTGACCACACCTGGATTTGAACTGTGCCATTTTAACTGACCACACCTGGATTTGAACTTTGCATTTTTAACTGACCACACCTGGATTTGAACTGTGAACATCTGAACTACTAGTTATACCCATTACACCACTGTATTACATATTCTCAACTTCACACTGTACTGCAACAATCATGAAATGGAACTCTAGGAAATAGTTGAGCGCGACTTGCTGTTGTTTTTTTTTAATGTCTGTAAATGGTATAAATTTTATTTCCTCCTATACTTAATTATTTAATCATCTTAAAGCTCGGATCATGAAAAATCAATTATGCATTCACTTAAACAATAAAATGCTTTCTTTGTTGTTGTATTGGGTGATGAAGGTAGCTAAAATTGCAGGAAAAAATTTGTAACCCACATTAGAGTGTTATGCAAATTTTTTCTGCAATAATTGCTACCTTAACCACTCAATAAAACAACAAAGAATGACATTTTATTGTTTATATTGATATTTTTCTGTATTTTTAAAAAAAACATAAATTAAATCTAAGTTCTAAAATATCTTATTTTTGACCATTTCATTACTTGACACAGAACAACCAATACACTCATTGACCTTGGCGACGCTCCATATTTGGTAATGATTATGCGGACAAGTGATACTAAAAACTGGATCAAATTAGTTCACAACAAACATGTATTCATTGTCTATGATGAAAGCATGTCAATTTCAAAAGAAGTATTGGAATGAAGTTAAATATTAGAAATATAAGATGTGAACAAGTGAACTTGAAGGAACCATTTCCTCGGATAATTGTCGTTCGGAACAACATTTACCTGTGGCTGTGATGTGGATTTTGCTTTACGAAGTCGGTTTTTAGAGGCATCCAAGTCTAATCTTTTTGTTTCCAAAATTTTTTTTTCTTTCTGTAAAAAAAAACAAAAAACAAAGACTTAGAAACAAACAATATGCAACAATAGTTGAAAATCTGCTTTTAAATCATTTTCTTAAAAATAAAAAATAAATAAACAACACTCAACTAGGGTTGTCAATGAGTAACCAGTTGCTTTAACAGTCACTGAAAGGTTCTGTGAATTGAATATTTACATCAATCTATACATGTTTAAATACTCAAGAGAAAAAAATACGAAAATTGGGCATTTTCAATGTTATTATTTCATCACTGTTCAGTCTCATAGATCACTTCTACGTTTGTGAAATTACCTGTTAGTCTAAATTGTAAACCCTATCATGTTTTGACAACAATCGACAGATCAACACTTTGTTCAATGACTGCATGTGCATGTCTCGCTTCGTAACCAAGAGCATGCCATGTGAGGAAATTGTTACATAAAAAACTCAATAATTAGTTTTCCATAAAATTCAGTGCAGGTTCTTGTTGGAACACACAGGATTCCAACATCCTCCTAAATAGAGGAAATACTTTAAGTGAAAAGAAGTTTAACGATCTGTAAATGTCAGGAATGATAGGGTCATCCAAAAATTTACCGACACAAGTTCCACAGAAAAAAAAAATTTGACAACACAACGAAATAAATATCAACACATGTAATAATAAAATTTTTATCAAAATTTAATTTCACTTTATTAATTTTAATATCAGATGTTGTAAAAGACATGAAAACATCATGGAGCAGTAAATTGCTGTTTTATCTATGACGTCTAGCACTTAATGAAATATGCGACCGATATCTTTTCACAGTACTCTCCATTTTGTTTGATAAACAATTCCCGATAACAATCTACAATATGAATACTCTACTCATGCTTTAATGTTGTTTACATGGGACATGCAATTCCTCCACTCTGCACTAACCTAAAGAACTGAGATATATCTAACACTGAATTACAGCCATCACTTTTAATCAAGTCTTTGTTTTATTAATAGGTTTTCATTAATCATTTTCTCCCATACTCCCATCATCTGTAAATCTTTTGTGCCATTTGTACAAGTGTTCAACAAACTGCACATTGAAAACCAGAATCAAGAAGCACCTGTCTGGTCTACGACAACATTTCCTCAAGCACTACACAAAATTTTTATAAAGTTCGACTGCTCCATCCATTTCGTTGACATCATTTTTTACTGCTGTTTCGGAAGGGAACATCAGAGAAAATTTATAATATTTCTATTTGTACTTCAAATATATGTCACAATTTAAGAAGTGTTAAGATAGTTGTTAAATATTTCCCTAGGAAATAAACGAGCAAAACTTAGATGAATACACAGGTTCTCCATATTCCTTGCATCAAAATCAGTGATACAATAACAGCAACATTTTTATTATTAGCATATCAAATATTGAATTTTTTTTTACAAAAATGTTAATAGGAGTATAATAAATTAATTTCTACAACTTCCACTGATAAGTGATGTATTATCAGTAGATATTGCTAGTGTCTGCATAATTTTTAACAGCCCTCATAAGGTATGATGAAAAGACGAAGTTTCTGAGGACTGAGTACTCGATCAGGTAATTTGGTGAGTAACCAGTTACTACTGATTGATCAGTTTGACAACTCTAAAGAAGAAGACGAAGAAGAAGAAAAAAAGAACACTGTTGTTGACAATCGTAACTTACTGAATTCTTAAGAATTCTTGACAAAAGTTTTGTTTCATGTACTGAAGTTTATATCCTGCTACAGTAACACAAAGTTATAGCGAGCCTCGAGGGCCAGCAATTCTTCATTATATCCAACAAAAGATTATTTTCCTCTCACTGGGGATTAAATATCACTTTACTATAAGCATAAATATGATTCTCACTCGGGCCGATATATGTGAGAAAGTTTGCCAGTTTACTTTCGGAAGGTCGGTGGTCTCTTCCTGGGTACATTGTATCTGGGTTCTCTCCTCCACCTACAAAAACTGGACGCCAACAGATAACTGAAAAATTGTTGAGTGTGGCGAAAAAAAAAACAAACATGTAAAAATGCATGTTATAAGTGTGTTTGTTATAAGCACACATAATCAAAGGCTTGAAGGGCCACAAAGGCATCAAGTGCAATATCATATACATTATAGGATTCTCAATGAATTCAGAGAGCAGGTAAATTAAAGAAAGTAAGAGAAGAAATGTTTGAGTGCCACAGGAGACATTTCCTCATGTTTAAGTACATAAATAAAGCATTACAATCATTTGTAAAATGTCTGCAAATTATGTTTATTTACATAAAAAGAAATAAAGAAGAGACCTTGGGCTGAAGTTGCTTATCCTAACAAGTTCATACATGTACCCTCCTCTTGTTAGATAACATCCCCTCAAGACTAGTTACTTTACAAAGGCTATAATAAATAAATTGAAATTGCAGACGAAAAATGCTGAAAAGAATATAACTGCTTCAGAGTGATATTACTTGTTTATAGAAGTTATATCTTCTGTTGGTGTATGATGTAACAATTATACGGTATTAACTCTCTGTTTTCAATAATGTCTAACAATTCAAAAGTTCAACGTAATATGTAGAAAGGTTATTGGAATTTTGAACAAGATTCAATTCCCAATGAATGCTACCTAGCCTGGGTTTCTTCGCAAAATAACCTGTTATTTTCGTTGCAATGCACACTATTTTCATTTTGCTGAATTGAGAATTGGGATCGGGATTACCGAAAACAAAACTGGAAATAGTCTTTGTGTTTTTGGAACAGGAACCGAACTGTGACTATGCGCAATCCATTTTAGTATTTATTTGTTTCTACTGATCTGAAATAAGGCTTCTTGGTGAAACTATGAGACTATAGATACCAATGAAAACCAAATTTGAGCAGGTTATTTTGTAAGTATTTAATGATATTATGCGACACAAATGTTGCAGGAAAATCTGTTTTGTAGTAAATCCATCCACAAATAATGAACTTTTCTTGCAAAACAATCCTTATTTAACTATTGAACAAAGATACAATAACAAACAACGACATCAACAACGGAAATGAAATTGTGCCTTTCAAATATCAATTAAATTCATTGTTTCAAAGTCTTGAATCGTAAGAAACGTACCAATAGGCACTATTTGATTTTGCCCATTGAGATCGGAAAGGTGGTGTAGTGGCAAAATTTTGCATGATCACAAGAAGGCTCTTAAGCAAGTTCGACGTCTTCAAAAATACAACATTCAGGACCAAGCACCCAAATGCAATGCTTCAAACTAACAGATGTTTTAACACATCTATACTACAGCAAAAGTAAGTCATATTGTGAGCCTTATTAAACATTCTATTTAAAAATTCTGCTTTACTTTTTTAAAATTTTTAAGACTTTTTAATTTCCCCTACATATCTTTTGATACAGGATAATTCAGTATCCCAATTATGTGTCTTTATCTGAGAACAGCTGGTGAGGGTTTGGAGGCAATCAATCTGAGAGATAATGAAGCATGGATTTATTGAGACACTAGCATCATCAAAAGGAATGTCTTATTGATTAGTGAGCAATCTGTCAACACTTGGTCTACATCATCTCGTGGTCATCAAATCATTACAGTGTACATGTAAAGAGTACAGTGAGGCTTAATTCCAGTCAACTTGTAAAACAACAAGCTTCATTAACCTACCATAATCAACGTTTTGTAGTTTATTATACAAATTATAATACCTTGGTTGTTTTATTCCTGTAAGGCAAAGCTTTTCACAGAACCATACATATCTCTGCAGTCTCCATTTCTATTTTGGCTACACATATATCTATGGCTATCAAGTAGTACAAAGCATAGGTAAGAGATGTGTCACAATGACACATATGCCCTCGACTGTAACTACGTAACAAAAAGTAGTCCATAAATTACTATGTTAATTGACATAAAAGTTGAGCTTAATCTGATATCTATCACATCCACAGCTTGCATACTGTACAAGTCTTTAAATAAAAACAACAACACCCCAAACTACCCCTAAAAAATAAAGTGTACAGCCAATATATGACATGTCAATAAAATGTTTAATCATGATCATGGCAGATGAGTAGACATGGGACAAAATCAGGTAACAACAATTGACTTCTCAATATATCTCTTGAATTATTTAAATAACTACATTTCAAAACATGCTTCATCTTATTACATGTATTTAGATTTCTTTCACATGATGCCTCCGTGGCCGAGTGGTTAAAGCATTGTGCTCAAAATCACAAGGCCTCTCACCTCTAGTCGGCATGGGTTCGAATCCCGCACGCGCCGATATATGTGAGAAAGTTTGCCAGTTTACTTTCGGAAGGTCGGTGGTCTCTTCCTGGATACATTGTATTTGGGTTCTCTCCTCCACTTACAAAAACTGGACGCCACCAGATAATTGAAAAATTGTTGAGTGTGGCGGAAAACAATCAATCAATCTTTCACATGATGTAATTACTAACAATTTTAGCTTGTACAAAGAAATGCTCAATCACTACAGAAGTAACAAATTATTTCCACAGCCTTTTGACATTATACTAATTAATCTTTAATTGGACAGATGCAAATTGGCCCTTATCAGAATTATTTTTGCATGTCCAGCTGCATGAACTCTTTGAAAACACCATGGCTTAGATCAATATGCATTTCTTGATGTAAAAATATTGAATAGGGTTACTGCATTACTTTCTTTTATATGTAGGGATTACCTCCCTTAAAATATAATTTTTTTATTAAATACTTACCATTTTACAAGTTTTAATGACCTGATTTTAATTTACATTTTTCAATAGAATTGACAAAGTTTGTTGATTTTAGGACTCAAAATTTATATAGTCTCAAAATAGGGTTATGCCATATAAGGCCATATCATCTTAATTATACGTCACAATGACCTTGATTAGGGTGTGGCACACCTTCAACTGAAGATGCATTAAATGACCAAGTTTGATGATTCTACACCACATAATTGTCCAGTTACGAGTCAGACAAGATTTTGTCATATTTGGTCATATCATCTTAATCAGAAAGGTCACAGTGACCTAACTTTGAAGTGTGACTCTACCCAAGATGTATCAGCTGACATAGTCTGATGACTTTAGGTCTCATAATATTTAAGTTATGAACCGGAAACGAAGTGAGACATGGTCCCCTTACCATAATATGCCTCGTCTTAGACGGGCATATAAAATAACACCAGCAAATCAAAACATGCAAACGTCTTGGAGAAAACACTGAAATTCTAATCAAGGGACTACTAAGAGAATATTTCTGCCCAGTAAGCTAATAGCATATGCATCAAGGAGTCATTCTGGAGAAGATCCTAATGCATTTGTTTACAAAAGCCAACAAACAGATCCCTGTGATGGTAACAGCTCACACTGAACAAATGAGATTTTATGTCCCTGTGGCACTTTTCTTGGAAAGTGAGGGGCAAAAATTCTTCCCCAAGAATGGTGCAAATGAACTTGAAAGAACCTTGGTGTGCAGGATTCTTTTTTTACCAGCAAACTGAATGAAAGAATACATAGGACTGATTTACTAGCAGCCAGCATGGAGGCTTTTCTGTCTAATGTAACCATTCAATAAAGATTAAAATATATCTGTAAATCAATACCTCACAAAATGCCCTTGAGTGACAGATCAGTGTGCTAATGAACTCATATTGGGTTTTGTATCCTCAACATAGTCTATTCTACAAAGATCCTGTGCCCCTAGTGACAGATATTCTGCCCAATGTAACATCCAAGGCAGATTTTCTGATCAATTCTGGTGTAATGATTTCATTAATTATAACCGAGTCCCAAATGAACTAAAACAATGCTACAATATTCACCCACCCCAACCCAAGGAAAGTATGGAATACCTGACAATATAGGCATCTGATGTTCTTTCTTTAACTCTCTCTAAATGATCTATGTCTGAAGTCAGCAAAATGAGAATTTTTTTCTATCAAGCTTCTACAATTCCTGTTGTATTTAGCTCTCTCTTCACTGTGACCTTGACCTTTGTTGTTATGGGTTATAAACCCACTGCACATAAACTTTGAGATTCTATAACACCAGATCTACAAAGCGACAATCTAAATTGTATTACTTAAATAGCTGTAATAGTTTTGTTTTGTTTGGTTTTTTTTAAATCTAGACAATATTTTATTCAGTACTGAATGCAATTAGGCAGCAGAATACACTTATGTTAGCCCTCTACCTATAATAAATCTTTTAACTTGACCTTGTCAAAATGACCTTGTCTGAGGAAAAGAAGTATGGCATTATGTTAATACCTGTGTCCTTGACCCTGTTCAATGGTTCAGGGTCATGGTACATCCTCTGTCATATGTAATCATTGCATTAAGTATGGATGTCTATTAAAGCCCTGACATGAACTTAAGGAAACACTAGACAAATTGAACATTATTCCTAAATACCCTCTAACAGAAGAAACAGCAAGCAGTGCATATGAATTTTATCCTGCAAATTTAAGTCTTGCTAAGTGCAACTCTTGAGAGGATTGTTCTATGTGCTTTCTCAATTTCATCATGATGATCAAATCCAATATACTCTAAACACAACAAAAATATTTACTCAAGAGACAATTTCCATCTCTGCTTAACATACCTACACCCTCCTAAATGCAGTTAATATCACTGCAAGAAAAATTCCATGAATCTCAGAGGACTTTCCAGGAACACATATGACTCAGAGTTTCATCACGGCGTTCTTGGTATAGTGACCATAGTTCAGTATTGATTAGGATAATCATCACTACTAATCAATTTTTTATTGACTGTCTACAGAAATTTGTCAGGTTGTTAAAGTCACTAGATGACAAGGTGAAGCCAAGCCTTCTACAGACTTTCACAACTGATTAAATTTCTGTAGACAGTCAGTAACAAACCGAATAAGTGTTCTGATTTGTCGAGGACCAACGTTTAAATATTCATAAGGAAGATATACAAAAGATGTTCTGGATGCTCCTTGCCATCTACATAAATTTTGACAACAATCATGTGACAAAATTTATCCAATGACAAAACATCACTCTAGTCCAAGGCAAAATGCAAAGACTGACCTGAATAGTTTTCATGTCACCCTCTAGAAAGTTGTGGAGGGGCTGTAAGAAATTATTGCTTGTTGCTTGAATGAATTCCCTTTCTGAATTCCCTATTCTCAGCTGGGCCTGTCCACATTTCACTAATGCATTACCTGTCAAATTAAAAAAAGACTTGCATCATAATTCTGTATGGTAAATTATATGACTTTGTAAAATGAATAACAGAACGATACATTAGTTTAACTACAATTTTCATCTTGATTTGTGAGAAATCTTTCTTAAAAAATAACAAGATGTGTTTGTGAAACGAATGTCTTTGATAGTAGCAAATTCCAAAGATGGCCATGCCAATGTTAAGTTTTCAAAAAGTAGGTCATATGCCAAAGTCAAGGTCAAAAGTTCAAATATCTTGGTACCAATAGAAAGTTCTTGTCACAAGAAATACTCATGTAAAAGCCCTGGTATTTACCATTTAGAAATTATAGCCAATGTAAATTTCTTTAAAATGTAGGTCAAATGCCAAGGTCACAATTTTGATACCAACAGAAAGGTATTGTCAGAAGGAATACTCATATGAAATATGAAACCTCTGGTACATACAATTCAAAAACTATGGCCAAGGTTAAAATTTTTTTAAAGGAAATACTCAGGTGAAATATTAAAAGCTATCATTTACTTTTCAAAAGTTACTAGGAAGTTAAATTTTCAGAATGACAGGATAAAAACAATATGCACCCCCTTATCTCACTTTTATTCATATATTTCTATTACAAATTCATAGATCTGCATTCTTCTGGGTGTATCAATAGTGATTTCACATTCCAGAGATTTTACACAAAAAATTTGCCAATTAAGAAATCATACTAATAAAGAATATCAGTATCAAAACATTATCTCTCTCTCTGTCTCTCTCTCTCTCTCTCTCTCTCTCTCTCTATATATATATATATATATATATATCAATCATTTACTACATTTCTGAGCTTGCATACTATTCTAAATATATTGATAAATATATCAAATATATACCTTAACATTAAATACATGTATATCCTATCTGCAATTCATCTACTTTTCAGTGTAACCTTAACCTTTGTGATTTGGACAAAGTGGGTGTATGGCATTAAGAATAGACTTTTCACAAGGCAAAGGTAACTCTCCTCACAAACCCTTGGCTTATTGTATAATTAACAATTGGTGTTTTTTTCTAAAAGACTGGATTCTATCTATGATACTGATTGACAAATCACCTCAAAGCTGACTATCATTAGTGATCAATGGTCAGAATACTTCTAGATAGTACATTCCCAACAAAGAAAATTCTATGTAAACAACGTTCCAGATGATACTTAAGCATCAAATGAGGCACTAGTATAAAAGTAAATGAAGAAGTTCGCAGTCTCTCATTTTACAATTAGGTACCTTCCATCTGTAATTGTCTCTAGCCTCTGTACGTCCTTTACATTATCCATTGCAAACCTGTGCTTATTTCTGTAAAACACTATAGTCTGAAATATCTCACGACATACACAACTTTATGAGAAGAGTAAAGCATCTGAAACCATTGGCTAGCAAACATGACATTTATTGACCACAGCAAGATGTCATATATTGTATACATATACGATTTACAAATCATATGCACATGTACTATATATTTCAAGCTGCATCTACACATAGTGTGTAGTAAATGTTGTCCTTTTCTCTGAAGTTTCTTTTTAAACTGTCTTTGTTGTTATGTCCTCTGAGCCCAAAATTGAAATAAATTTATCTTATACTTGTGGACATAAACACTCTCATAAAATTGAGTGCCATGGTTCTTCTTTCTGTGTCAAGGTCAGGTCACAGTCACATTGTTTTCATGCCAGAGGTCATTGAAATATGTATAAATTTTATAAAACAAAATAAATTATAATTGTAGTATGGAATCAGAAATTTGCTATGTACAACAACACAAATAAGTGCATTTCCTGCTATAGTCTTTCAGAAGGCCGAAAATCACTGTTTGGGTTCAGAGAGTATAGGCAGCATGCACTGACCATGATCAAATCAAGATATGTTAATCTTTTGTTGTATATGAAAGCAGTTTTGGTTGACAATGTCACCCATGCTTTTTACTTCAAAAATTGCCTGAAAAGTTGACATTTATGACAATTTTTAGTCAACAACTTTGTGGCATCATATTCAAAATTAGATATCAGCAATAGTTAAAGGACATCTAACTTTTGTTTTACAATTTTTCATCATCTGGAAATCATTGAATTTCAAAGATTGATTGACTGAATGACTAAATATTGTTTATTGTCCCCACTCAAGAGTCATATGGAGATGTCACCATTGCTGGAGAAGGACTACAAATTTAGGCCTATGCTCGGCGCTTATAGCTTTGAGCAGGGAGGGGTCTTTTAAGTGCCACACCTGCTGTGACACAGGACCTCGGTTTTTGCGGTCTCATCTGAAGGACCGCCCAATTTAGTCGCCTCTTACGACAAGCAAGGGGTACTGAGGATCTATTCTAACAACCCGGATCCCCAAAGGGATTTAAAAGAAATACAATGTAACAGAAAGTTTAAAATGCTGGGTCACAAATGGCCTACTAAGGATGTTAAAACAATAGAGAATGAAATCAAGAAACAAAAGTTTATGTTATGCTAAAATTACCCCCACATGAAATGTTAATTACCCAGTAATTCAGAATGAAATTCCTATCCTAAAAATATGTCCAGTCGCTATGCTGTCAAATAACAAATGTTAACTACCATGACTTTAAGTTGATAAAACAACTAACTTCACATAATAGTGAATCATATTATAACCTGAAGCTTTGTGACATCACACGGAGTTACAACAAGAGATCTGCAAGACAGGGCATATTCTCTACAAGCCTTTTCTGTGAAGTCCCATAGAGAGCTTGACCTTTGACCCCAAAATCAAAAGGGTTCTTCCTCTCTTCATAAAAAAGCTACATGTGAAGTGTGAAATCAATGGAGCAAAAAATATGGCTGGTAAATTTCAATGAAGGACAAATGCAATATTTCTGACATTCGCTCTAAAATTATTTTTTTATCTCCTCAATATGAAGAGTTCTGAGATGATTTCCAAAATAGGTCTCAATTTTATATTGTAGTAAAATTACCCTACTTTGTATGTCGACCTGGGTAGCTTGGGTAGCTCAGTGGTTAGATCACTTAACTACTAATGCAAGGGTCTCAAGTTTGATACTGAATTGTTCCAAAGATTTTTCTCTATTTCTTACACTTACAGAACTTACTGTAATACATAAGAACTGACTTTGTATTTTTACTTGCAAAAACCAGGAACTATCAAAATATGCTAACTCTAAAACAGACATCATAATATAGCCTAATATGTTTTGTAGAAATGAGAAAGAATGCAAGTGAAATGTCAGATAAAGTTATGTATTATTAAGAAATGTTGAGTATGCCTTTAAACAGAAAAAGTTGCAAAGATCTTTCATTTTAAATGTTTGTACTTAAAAAAGATTATGCATTGAATTTACAAGAACACAAATCCATATTGACAATGATTTGTTATGTTATTAATTTATATATAAATAGGTTCTGTATGTACATTTCTTTATTTACAGTTCTATATTTACAGTTGTGTAATTACAGATCTATATTTACAGTTGTGTATTTACAGTTCTATATTTACAGTTGTGTATTTACAGTTCTATATTGACAGTTGTGTATTTACAGTTCTATATTTACAGTTGTGTATTTACAGATCTATATTTACAGTTGTGTATTTACAGTTCTATATTTAAAGTTGTGTATTTACAGTTCTATATTTACAGTTGTGTATTTACAGATCTATATTTACAGTTGTGTATTTACAGTTGTGCATTTACAGATCTATATTTACAGTTGTGCATTTACAGATCTATATTTACAGTTGTGCATTTACAGATCTATATTTACAGTTGTGTATTTCCAGATCTATATTTACAAATAGGAAATGGTCGTTACTGGTAGGATTAGCAGCAGTGTGTTATCTATTCATAAAACATGTCATACTAGAACTCTGAATGACATAAATATTCACATATCATCCATCATTTATATTGATTTCAGCAACTCGCAAACACAGTACACATTGAAAATGAATATTTCTGTCTCACAAGGGTATTACTTATATATATAGGATGCTCAGCTGTAGCTGACAGTATGTATGAAGTTAATACAATAGAATGATGCAGTCTAAACAGATGATATGCTGAGAATAATTCACAAAAAAATCACATCCACATTTATATCACATTATATATCAGTTTTGTAGGCATGCAATGTGAATAATAAAATTGACACAGTGTCACACAATTCTAGCATTATCAAACACAGAATTCACACATGACTCTAAAACTATTAAACACAGAATTCACACATGACTCTAAAACTATAAACGCAGAATTCACACATGACTCTAACACTACTAAACATACAATGAACAATCAATAGGAGAATAAGAAATTCCTCCTTGAAACAAGTGATCGTTTATTATTCTCCTTGCTCTGTTTACATTATGGAAAGTATTTCTAACACAGAAATAGAAGAGATCCCTTAGACAACACTATCATTTATAAGCCTCCTTTATGAGCACATTATTCACACAGACTGCAGTTTCATCCTAAACTAGAGTCCTTCTTAAAAAAACACTCACATTCACGCAAGCACACACACACACACACACACGCACGCAAGCATGCACGCGCACACACACACATACACACACACACACACACACTTACCATAGGTTGTGCCTGGACCAAAGTCATTGCCACCATCTAACAAGACTTGCCCCAAAACTTCATGATGGTTTACTCGATCCCTCTTCTTTTTGTCCAATTTCTCGTACACAAAATCTTCCATACGTATATCTAGAAGAGAAAAAAATAATATAAGATAACACTGAAAAAAAAATTCCTAAGATATAATCTCCATGTATGCAGAAACTTTGTATGTTTTTAAAGGGGGGGGGGGGGGGGGGGGGGGGGGGGGAGTTGAACCATGAAAAAAAATTGTCCTAGCCCTTTGGAGTAGCTGTGTACATTTAACTGTTGATTACATTGGTACCAATCCTTTAATCCTTTGCTCTTCCACCATTTTTACAAGGATTCACAATTGATTGTGTTGTCTGAGTCTATCAAACTTCATGAATGATCAATCCAACTTACTTGGGTTGGGTTGAAGAACACTTTCTGTCTGTTTGAGGATTTTTTCTGTCCATACTTTGGTCTTATCAGCTCTCTGGAGAAGGTTTTCAAAGTGTGCATCAAGCTCTGTTTTCTCTGCGGATCCTAGTTTTTCTTCTGTGAACTACAAGGACCACAAATCAATAGAAATACAATGAGATTAATCTGTCAAACGAATACCTTTCATCGACATCTTTGTAGAATCCCAGTGCTTTTTCATCATCTTGAATCTTTCCACTAGTATTTCACACAAGATTACATGTACATTATCTTTTCATCCCTTAATTGCTAGTCCTCTTGAAAATATGTGATCATAAAAACAAATTCATTACATTGTGTCCTAAAAAGGCTACAGAAAAGACATTTACTACGGACATCAAATTCAAAATTCACATTGATTAGACCATAATAATTCAGGTGTTGTCTTAGTTTTCATCAAGGAAATTAATCGTTGTTGTCGATAAGAAAAAAAAAATGGATTTCATGTGTAAATCTGCTTCAATATATTCAGTGTCAGAACACTGTAATTTAGAGATCTTATGGTATTCAGCAAGTCACAAAAAATTACCCAAAGGCATACGCTTCTGTACTCTATGACATCAGCACATGGTTTCTCTGCACACCTAAGTTCACGATAAACCTGTCATGCCCTGAGACGTGTATTCTCCAATGACAATACATGGACCATGGAATTTTCCCCATTTCAATTCAGAATATTACATGTAACTTTATTTGTTGAACTAATCATTTATTATTGTTACGTTGTTTCCGTGGTAATATTCTAAAGTATAAAATTTAACTAATTGAGCATTTATGATTTATCTTATCAAAATCAAATCATACATCTCAGCATTATTTTAGTATCAATATGGTGAAGACAAATAATTGATAGGAGAATATTTGGACTAATTGTGAATACAAATCGCAATACATAAGCACCCTAAATAATTAATATTTAATCAAAGACTTGAGAAACTGCAACACTCTAATTTTATAAGCACCCTAAATAATTAATATTTAATTAGAGACTTGAGAAACCACAACACTCTAATTTTATAAGTACCCTAAATAATTAATATTTAATTAGAAATTTGAGAAACTGCAACAGTCTAATTTTATAAGCACCCCAAATAATTAGTATTCAATTAGAGACTTCAACAGTTTAATTTTATAAGGAAACATTTCTAAAAGAAGCTGCACATCATTTTCTACAAAACAAGTGAACTGTCACAGGTACAATTCACTATACCAGTATCTATACAAAAGAATTCATTGTACAATATCTGTACAAAAGAATTCATTGTACAATATCTGTATAAAAGAATTCATTACACAATATCTGTATAAAAGAATTCATTTTACAATATCTGTATAAAATAACTTCTTATACAATATCTGTATATCAGAATTCATTACACAATATCTGTATAAAAGAATTCATTTTACAATATCTATACAAAAGGGCTTACAGCACCTACAACTGGTGACGTCTCAATATGAGTGAAAAATTCTTGACGGGACGTAAAACAAACAAACAAACAACAATTCACTGTACAGTATCTGTACAAAATGTCTGATACTTTTTCATTCAGAACTGCTTAAGGCATATTATCATACTCAAATTTCATTTGTTGATTTACTTATTTAACTGAGACAGTCCAATTTTGATGTAAGTACTGAGACAGCCCTGATATGACAATTAATATCAAGACTGCTCACCAATACTGGACAGTCAATGGCATATTCTTACACTGAACAAACAAATGATGTCACAGATGGAACATTTGTTTTTACTCTGAAAGGGTATGATAATGTTGAAAATAGGTTATTTTGGATGAAAATACGGTAAAACTATACCGGTAAAATATATAATATTAAAATGAAAATATTAAATATATAATATTAAAATGGAAGGGGGGATGTTAACAAGTTTGAATATTACTCCCAGCTGGAAAATTTCTAAATTTCAACATCAATACAAGTTATATGGACTAGCAGTATGCTTTAGCTAAATCAAGCAGCCAACCAGCCCCCCCCCCCCCCCCACCCCCCCCCCCCCCTCCTTCCAATTCAACCTGTGGTTTGAAAATACAGGTTGAATTTTCAACATCAGTAAAACATTTGAAAAGTAAGACTTAAACTGTCCTTCTCTGGTGATCTCTTATTATCCTAGCTTCACTACTGTCAAGGTGCACCATAAAATTTTCATGGGTGTTGGTTTATTATGCAACACCTTTCCTGTATGGATACTGACTTCCATCATGGGAAAATTCAACCTTTATTAATTAAATTTCCATGTAAATGTGGAATGTTAAAACCCCAATAATTCCAACAGATCTCTACTGCACTGTGCATTCAGTGAGAAATATGAAGACCTAGACAGTTTAAAGAGACAAAGGCTTATAATAGGTCTTAATATTCTTATACAAACCAAATTATTGGATCTTGTGAAATTAAATTTGAAACATTAATCTCTTGCTGATATCACTATTGTATGATGCTGGAGTTGAGAAATTTTGAGAACTGCACAGATGGTTTATAAGCTCCACACTTTATCAGGGAAATACCTGGAAAGTTTTTTTAGGATACACATAAACAATCCTTATGTCTCCAGTTTCCTGTGATCATCAATCAAAAATTCACAGAAAATTCAACTAGTCTTGAAGGGTCGCTTGTTTATCTGCTAAAATCAAATCATAATTTATCAACCCAAAATTAACACAGTAAATTATACGTGACTTTCCCCAATGCTATTTACAAACTCATTACTCATTACTTAAAATGGAGGCTACTTTCTATCTATTAAACCATTAGAACCACTTCAAGTCAATAATACTCATATGGTGAAATCATGATACTGAAGGACAGAGTTCAAAATGAAGTAGAAAATATTTGCTACATGCAACCAAAATGACATAAGCAACTGTATCACATTATAATTTGTATACTCACAAATAATACTGATAAATATTTAGAATTTTCATCAACTGCACTCTGAGTTTTTCACTCCCCAGTTTCTGGTTTTTTAATATCTTATGCAAAATATCCTAAGTACATATTTGAATGCTAAGTTAGCAGCAATCAGTCTATTATTTATGTTAAGTGATAAACTGCTTCTTAAAGTCGAAGATGATGACAATAGCCTACAATTTTAACTTGATTTATATTTATTGATTTGTGTTTCAGAATTAGTTTTGTATTGAAGCCCAAACAATTAGACTTTTGGACCCCGTTTCATCAAACTTCTTAACTAGTTGCGTAAGCTTAGTTTGGCGTAAAATTCAGACTAGGCTAAGTATTTTACGCAAGTCCATTTCATCGATTGATTATCTATTGTTTAATGTCCTGCTCGAGAATCTTTTAATCATATGGAGACATCACCATTGCCGGTGAAGGGCTGTAAAATTTAGGCCTATGCTCGGCGCTTATAGCCTTTGAGCAGGGAGGGATCTTTATCGTGCCACACCTGCTGCGACACAGGGCCTCGGTTTTTGCAGTCTCATCCGAAGGACTGCCCCATTTAGTCACCTCCTACAACAAGCAAGGGGTACTGAGGATCTAGTCTAACAACCCAGACTCTCACGGGGACTAACTAGTAGAAATGCTACATAAGGTCGAATCCTAACGTAAGTACCTATGTAAGCAAATATCATGGCCGACAATTTGTTTCTATGGAATTTATATCAACGACTTTTATGTCGTGATCGATTTTGTCGAGACAGATACTTTTAGATGTCTACAACGATAAATATGTTAGGGTTACTTCCCTTTAAAAACTAGAATAGTTTCCTTTACAGTTTAATTTTTTTTCCCTCATGTCTGATAATGTACAGCATTATTCCCAAAGCCCTTTGCATTGTATTTCACCATATAGGAAACATTCACTTTGTTATATTATGTATTTATAAATCTCTTCAAAATTC
Source organism: Ostrea denselamellosa (assembly GCA_024699665.1). Classification (NCBI taxonomy): domain Eukaryota; kingdom Metazoa; phylum Mollusca; class Bivalvia; order Ostreida; family Ostreidae; genus Ostrea; species Ostrea denselamellosa. The sequence goes on from JAMZEH010000071.1 coordinate 4,647,095, forward strand.
CACTCTGACTAATTTGGAGCAAATGATTAACGAGTCCAATTCAACTGAAGTCGTATGGTGGGTGGATTTACAGGAGTGTAAAATCGTGAATTCATTTGTCATAAGCTCCTGTAAATCTACCCACCATATGACATAGAACGAATTGAATCGAAACACCGTTACAAAACACCTTTTTTGCATGTCAAGATTGTTGCAAAAAGCTGATCTGTGCCTGCATATAATCCCAAATAAAAAAAATATGCACAAATATTTAATTGTTCAAATACATTTATAGGTCTACATTAATTATTCAATTAAAGTATAAATATATGGTAGATGTATCATGTAGTTATCAACCTATATGCACTTGAATATGATAACACTTGAAATAAAAACAAAAAAAATTGTAGGAGAAAAAAATGTAAAAAGATATTCATACAAAAATATGTTTCATTTAGAGTATATCTTATTTGTTATGGACCAAGAAAATATTCATGCACATGCTTGTATGCATTTTCATTTGCTTTACATATTTGATTTTGTTAATTGGGCTCAAACAGTATTGTAAAGGAAAATTTAACCGCCTCTGCCAACATGACCACCCACCATTCCAGCAGCTTGTGTGTATTCTCTGCATTTATTTTACTCATTGTTTTGGTCCAAATGACAAGTGAGGAAAAAAAAGTAGATGAAGCACATAAGCATAGTTGAAAACTTAGTTGAATAGTAACGTACGCACATATTTACATCATTTTGTGAAACACGGTTTCCACTAAACTAAGATTATACGTCACTAGATTTACTTAGTCGACGTAAGACTTAGTTAAAAATTTACACTTATTGATGAAACGGAATCCTGAGCATATAGTTCAGATGCAACATCTTAACAGTTCATCTGCAGGAAATGGAAAAACTGTAGTGTTATCATTTCTATGCAGTGGAAAATTGGACAATGTTTACCAAGTTACCATTATAAACAATGAAATAAAGGTGTTAGCTAAGTGTGGTGTACCTGTTTGTCTTCTGATTATCTAATGTACAGAAATTAACAAATTCCAAGTTTTGGTTACAAGGTACGTTAAAATGTCTAAAACCTAATAAATAATTTGTGCAACAGAAGCTTTTGTTATACAGCTGAGGTTAAATGGAGGTACAGAATTCTTCAAGGTGTGAAATCAACAGACGTTTGTGGTGAAAAAGTAAACTGATTACAGATTCATATGCAAAAAGAAAAAAATAACAATGATTTGAATAATGAGGGGGAGAGACTCTACTGATTGCCATGATGCATGGTGGCTGAGACGGACAGTGATAAAAAAAATTGAATATTCAGCCTTTAATAAGATCACTTCTTCAATAACAAGGACACGGGGTAAAATAATTACATACATTCCGTTCTTGAATTTGACAAAACTTTCTAACTTGTTTCAAATTTCTTGAATAAATAATTCTTGAAAACTGCAAATGAACTTTTGATTTCACTAGATTTTTCAATCTAGTATGGTGGTAATAAAAGTCAATTCTGAAAGGTTAAAAAAAAACAAAAACAAAAAAAACACCAAAAAAAATAATAAAAACCCGCCCAAAAAACATACACATTAACAGCAGGGACAACAATTTTTATCAGTCTGCAGAGAAATTATTCATTCCACCACTTAAACTGAAAATTCGAATAATTGAAAAAAAAATGAAACAATGCAAGACATTTATGTTTTAATTAAAAACAGATTTTATGAAACCCCTGTCACGCTCTTTCTTGCTTTCGTCAGAATCTTTCTGTTATAATGAGTTTAGTGATGGTTTTGAACCCCATGAACATCTTTTATGTATCGCCATGGAGCCCACCTCAATTTCGGTGTTGTTTCAGAGCACTTCAGTTAACATTGTTACAATTGTCAATATAACAAACGCTTTAATGACACAGACTAAATAATCCCATTAATAAAATTCAGGACATTCAAAAAAAACAAAATTAGTAAATCAGGACAAATTTTAAAAGTCGGATCATTCTACCCTTGCCTTTGGATTTTAATACATTTCACAGAGAGAAGTTTTTAAGAATTTTGAAACAGGTCTATCCGTCCAAATGTGCAGATTTGAACTGATAGGTAAGTAAATCAATATGTCCGTCATAATTTTTATCAGTCACGGACTGACAGACATACACGTAGTTTTGAGCCCTGTTAACAGGCATGAAATCAGCCTGTTACATTTTCATTTTGTGCTTATGCCTGGCACCAGAGTTTCTGAAATCCAACTGCCCAAGGGTTTGGACTACCAGAACTTCAATCAGACAAATGCTGATGGCACATTTTAATGTTCAGACTTGTAAATTTATCAAAATAACTGGTATGGTTTAAGAAACTGATTTGAATAACTCTGTAGGTTGGGTTGCTTATTTTTTGTTTTCTTTTTTTTTTTTCTTTCCCTGTAATAGTTATATATCGAACATATATGATTAAATAAAGATGCTACATAATACAGACTGATAATGTTAAAATGATTTCCCGTTGTTAATGTGTAAGACCCTATATAACATAACATTATAAAGACACAGATTACCAGATATGACATAAGATTAAAGAAGGCATACAGCACATGTATTGACAATGCGTTTCTTTTCCATCCTACCTATTTAAACTGTTCTATGTATCAATGAACTAAGAAAATAAATACAATTTCAGTAAACCCTTATTAAAGTGACAGTTTTATGATTCAAACTTCACCATATCTGATATCTTGACATAGAAAAAGGACTCACGAATGAAAAGAAAGTCGTAAGTTTAACTCAGGGGCGTAAGAAAATTATAAAACCATAAGTAAAATACTGGGTCGAATAAAGCAAGTCTTTTAGATACATATCGTTTATTACCTGCACTGCCCGATTAAAAACCGTAGATGCGTCTGACACGAATTTCTTCATCTTGAATAGCCCTGTATTTCCATCCATAATATGATCGATTAGGCTGACAGACAAATACTTCCGGTTATTTTGCAGCAAATATAATTATTATCATGATAAAAATAAAAGATACACAATTATTATATGATAAAGTGTATTCTAAACTTTCTTTCAATCAAATATTTTACATTAATAACCAATTTTATTAATATTTTACAAAAAACTATCTGCGAGCCTGCAAGTTGCCAAGAACAAGTTTCAATATGGCGTCCAAGGTAAACGCTTGGGATAGAACAGAATCAATGTTTTCGTGACGTATTATGTTTATGCCGTTTACATCACATTGTATTCATAAAGTAAAGGTGTATTGTATATCTAATGAAGATGGGGGCGGTTATGATGTGTAGCGGTTTGGTCCGTTGCATTTTCTCTATTCCTGTTACATTTGGTGCCGTTGACCACCTCTGGACTTGCAGGTGAAAGTCCTGCCAGGGGCAAAACAACCTGGGTTGTGGGTCTTTGAGAACGAAGACAATTTAAGGAGGGGGAAATGTACCGGTCTGGTCCGATGCATTTTCTCTCTGTTATTGATGTAAACAAAATCAGAAATATGAAATCTCAAACATAGGCTAACTCGCATTAGTCGCGATGGTTTGCAAGCACAGGCTTAAAATGTAAAATATGTTCGTACTGAATGTTCCAAAAATAATCAAAATATATAATTTTGTATATTTCAGGAAGTTTTAATTAATAAAAAGGGGTGCTAATACCTGAGAGGGACTGATAATATGTGGGATTTGCGATCCCCTTGGTCCCTTGCGGACTGGGGTCCTCCTGTTCCTGAGAAGGATACATCATGTGCTCCTTTGTGTCAGCATCCTCCATGCTGGCAGTCCAACATGAGGAAGTTAAAAGGAATCAAAGATCCTCCACCTAAAATCCCACCAAAAGAAGAGATTGAAACAGGTTTATTTAAATACATCCTCTACAGTTATTAGTGACTTTTTATGGTGATATGCATGGAACCATGAGGGAACAACATGATGCATTAAACTGGACCCAGAATGGCTTCAACTTTTACTATAGTTTCACTTATCCAAAGCTGTGACCTTACTTAGTATATTAGTGATGGATTAACCTTTTGCAGCTGAGCTTTTTGCTCTTGATATTATCAATGCAAATATTTAAGCTAGTACTTTGTACAAATAAACATATAAGTTACTGAATTAAATTAAGTTTACCTGTCAATGAGCAAGTCATTATATTAAGATATATTCATATTATCGATACAGAATCCAGAGATGATATGATTTTTTGAAATTTAAGATATTTATTTTTTTGTTATTTCAGATTTACCAACCTTAAAAGTATGTAATATGTTGGAGGACTATGGAGATGACCCAGATGATCTATATCCTATAAAGTTTGCAGGAAAACCTCAGCATGAACGATCCAATGTCAGTATTTTACCTCGGAACAAATCCAGTAAATCAAGGTTAGTCAAATGGTTTCAACTTCTTATTCTGCAAATTAGGCTTTGGTACATACATGTATATTCTTACTAACAAATTTTATCTCATCTCCACAGTATAAAAGTCCCATCCCCGCCATTACAATCCCCGGTTAGTGAGAAGAAGATAAAGAGTGTGCCCCAGGGAAAACCTGTTCAGTTGGTGGAGGTCCAGGAAGTGTTTGAACTTGAGGATCTTAACAGTTCCTGGGATGACACATTTCTTCCAAAGAAGTTCTACATGTGGGTCCCCAATCCCAAGAGGAAAAAGAAGCAAGAGGAATCGTATGTAACTAATAGATATATTCATCCAAAATCGTACCCTTACTTAGTAAAAAATTACGTAAAACTAAATAATGATGATTTGCTAAGGTGGAAAATACCCATGCAAAATTATAGTTAAAAAATAATACTGTCTGCAACTTTATGTATCATGATACTTTCTATGCATATAATATGTGGTTATTGGTATTACTTGTAAAATGAATTTCACAATCAGCATATTTTATTTTATTTTATTTTATTTTTTGAGATTGTTTTTGTAATGTGCTATCACCACTTTATTTTTTTTTATTTTTTTTTTTTTCATAAAAGAGCTTCCATTGGTGAGCTGGCTAAGAGTGGCCCCCAGAAAGTGCTGGTGCGAGACATGACAGAAGATATGATCCCTCGGCATATTGAATACGAGAACTCCACAAAGGTAGGATTTACATATTTTAATGGTGGTTAGGTACTGTTATATCACTAAGTTCTACAGGTATTCATAATAGATACCTGGTATTATTTTGACATGTGCATACCTACACAGTAAAACACATCTACAGTGAGCCTTGAGGGCCAGTGAAAAACAGTTCATATTAACCAAACTTCATTATCCAATAAAATTTTCCTTATTTTCTTCCCATAGGGGAATAAATATCACTTCAAAATATGTGTGAATTCTTTATAAGCATGTTTGTTATAAGTGTGTTTTACTGTATGTGCATTTAGACATTGCAGGATCATCATTTAGTGTTCATGACCTTGTGTGTCAGCAGTAACTATAGGAAAATTTTGATTTAAATAGTATGCTCATAAACCAGTCATATTAGTTATCAATTTTATTGTTAAATGCTTTTTTTATGTATGGCTGCTCTGCCTCTGTAAAAGTAGCATTCAGAGGTAAACTTAGATTTTACTTAATAATATCACAATACAGTCAGAGACATATGTAACAGAGATAAGCAAACGTCTATGGCAGCATGTTTAATGCTAAAAATATGTGACAGTTCCACCTATGAATTGCGATTTTCCTATTTACTAGTTTGATAAATTGATGTTAATTTAAGTTTATTTCATTCCTATCATAAACTTGAATTAAATGTAGCAAGTTTTGAAATGATTTGATATCAACAAATATAAAAGAAAAAAAATAAGAAAATCTTATTTATGTCCCGAAATTTCACCGATTTTGCTGAGTTTGGGACATGTGTCACCTTTTGAAACTTCACTTTCATTTTATTTTGTAGTGAATCATCTTTGAAAATATTGTATTTTGAATGTTTCTGTGATAGGATCTTTCATAATTAAGATAGCATACAAAATTTTGAATCAGTGTGTGCATTTTTACTGAAAAACAGTACTGTAAGATAATACAAGACACGGGAAAGTTGCTAATCTCTATTATATATGCCCTGGTACAGTGTATCAATTTACTGATCAAATACTAACCTATCTTATTGCTTAGGCAGAGGTTAAGCTACAGTAGATACGTAACTATATATATATAGAATTTGTGATTGAAAATTTCCTAACTAGTTTACGCAATTATATGAAAATGATGTAGTTTTCTGAAGTGCATGTTTGTAACTGATGTGTTTCTTTGAATCATCAGCCATATGAAGGACCAGTGATTAAGGTATCAATCTGTAGACATAGTCCTATGTAGAATTTTGATATGTCTTCTTTTCTTGTGCTTTAAACTGATGCATGCAAAGTTTATTCTTTTCATCTTACAGTATATAAAAAGTAATTAATCAAAATCAGTATATCTTTGAGATTATATTTTATATTACTATACAGCTATTTCCAAATATATGAATGTTTTACAATATGTATCTTGTTTCCTCTAATTAGTATATATATATATATATATATATCTGATATATAGATCTGATATGGTTTAAAACTGCATGATTTTTCAGTTTTTTTGCATCATTTCCACTAAAAGCATACTTTCTTTATATAAATCTTCTTATTTCTTTGACTATAGAATCCTTACCCCATGATCTAACTTTCTCCTCCCCCTACTGTCAATAATTTTCTCTATTTACAACACATAAAACAGGTGAATTGTTTCTGTTTTCTTTTTTTTCATAATTTTTCCCCAGAATTTCAGTCATGTTTAGGAGTTTCTTTATTCAGTAGCCTTTTTCATTCTTGTTAAATCAAAATTTCAAACCATAAAAAAATTAATGTTGAAAAACAAATGGCCTTACATACACACTGTGAATGCCTGAAATGACATTTCCCTAAATCCAGTAAATATAGAAATATTTATAGGGTTTTAATCAGATAAACAGAAATTTATGGTTTGGGTCAAATGATATTTGTATGGTCGTGTTATCTACTGATCCTCGTTATAGATGAGAAGGAGGTTGAACTCCCCCGCCTCCTCTCGCTACAGAACTCCATATTCTCGATCATCAGCCGGAGTACACACAGGACCTCACCTTTATGGAGGATCAGGGTGAGTAAATTTAGAGTCTGCATTGTATTCCATTTAAAGAAAACAATTCATTTCACAGCAAGTATGAAAGAAAAAATGTAATTTATTTCACAAGTATTAAAATTTGAGATGCCTATACAAGATATTTTATGAAAACCATGTATTTTTAGTTATTTTATTAATACATTTGTGTTCTTTTATGATTGGTATACATGCATGCTATATAGGTAACAGAATTAATTTATTTTTGTGATTGTTGGGTTATGGTTTTTCTTTTGGACGAGGGTTGTGGAACACACTTATACATATGACAGACAGAACAATTAATCATTATGTGAGGTTACATTTTAATTGTGTGGTGTCCTGTGTTTAATTCTCATGACACAGAGCAGTGAATTCCTTTGACAATGTGCTTGTATTTGACAATGTGCTTGTATTTGATTGCTGTGGTGTTTTTTAGCATTGAGGAATTGCTTGACCTTCCCCGTGATATACTAGTAAGGGTGCTGGATCATGCGAGACAGAGGTAAGTATCCCAGTTACTGGATCAAGTCATGCGAGACAGAGGTAAGTATCCCAGTTACTGGGTCAGGTTATTCCAGACAGAGGTAAAACACAAAGTTACTTGGTCAGGTCATGTCAGACATAGGAAAGACACACAGTTATTGGGTCAGGTTATGCCAGACAGAGGTAAGTATCCCAGTTACTGGATCAAGTCATGCCAGACAGAGGTAAAACACAAAGTTACTTGGTCAGGTCATGTCACACATAGGAAAGACACACAGTTATTGGGTCAGGTTATGCCAGACAGAGGTAAGTATCCCAGTTACTGGATCAAGTCATGCCAGACAGAGGTAAAACACAAAGTTACTTGGTCAGGTCATGTCAGACATAGGAAAGACACACAGTTATTGGGTCAGGTTATGCGAGACAGAGGTAAGTATCCCAGTTACTGGATCAAGTCATGCCAGACAGAGGTAAAACACAAAGTTACTTGGTCAGGTCATGTCAGACATAGGAAAGACACACAGTTACTGGGTCAGGTTATGCCAGACAGAGGTAAGTATCCCAGTTACTGGATCAAGTCATGCCAGACAGAGGTAAAACACAAAGTTACTTGGTCAGGTCATGTCAGACATAGGAAAGACACACAGTTACTGGGTCAGGTTATGCCAGACAGAGGTAAGTATCCCAGTTACTGGGTCAGGTTATGCCAGACAGAGGTAAGACACATAGTTAATTGGTCAGGTCAGAACCCTGTTTGAAAAAAATGTGGTCAAGATCTAATAACATATAAAAATTAATTAGGTCATGCATATTAATGATTAATTCCATATAAGGATCATGACTGTATATGTACCACATTTAGATAGAAGTATACATATTATTGAATAAGACTGTTTTGAAGATGAACTTTATACACATACTTTTAAGGTAAGAAATAAAAATATATGATGTTCATTTTCAAAATTTCTCTGAACATTTACAGCATTAGTAAAACTAGAAGATGGTCTTTTCATAAAATGGATATCATTATTCATTATCACTATAATTGAAAGGTCACATGACATTGTGTGTTGTATTTCAGTGATTTTGCATCTAGTCAAAAACTTCATGAATTGATCAGTAAGTTCGTTCCGATCATGGATCGAGAGTCCACCAACATGACAGCCAACAGCACAGATCTTCTGCAGCAGAAGAAAATGAACATCTATGAGGGCAAGGAAAAGAAACATCGAGAATCCCATCTCATGGAAACTAAGCCTGTGTACTATCTGGACGAAGATGGAGTGGAACAGGAAGTCTTCCCTGACCCTAGAATGTCACAAGGTCAAAGGTTGAATGACAGTGATTATGGGTCATATCGAGATCTGTATATGAGTGGAACCAGAGAATTTCCAAGACTTAAGAAACCACTGCCACCTATTGGTGGAGTAGGTAAGATAAGTGACAAATGCTATAATGTAGCCTAAAAGGACTATCAAAGTTATGTTTGCTGTTTGTTACCAAATTGACTAAAAGAGCTCTACAGTACATAAAAATCAGGACTGATATACAGTGTATTAAAAATTCATACATACTGCTGCAATCTTTTGTTGTAATCATAACATTAGAATCGCTTTTGTTTATATAGAAACAATGGCTGAATCATTATTAATTCACTGCAAAGAAATTTTATATAATTTTCAAAAACTTGAATTGGTGGTTCATGCTTTTTCTTCACTCTCAGATTTTATTTTTCTTCATTTTTAATGCATTTCACCACTTACATCAGGATTCAGAAGTAAAACATTTTTACATCTTAGTTAACAGCTAATGCCCCTGTAACATTTTGCAGAAAAATACCTTTTTTAAAAAAAAAGAAGAAAACACTGGTATGACAATGCTATTGATAGACTGTCTTAAACGTCATATAATTTTGACTTCTCATGTATATATATATATATATATATATATATATATATATATATATATATATTGTGTGACTATATATATATATATATATATATATATATATATCCCTTGAATATTTAGTGGAAGATAAGGCGAAAATTCCATCTATATCACTCGGCTTGCCTGAACTTCCTACTGGAGTGCGACAGACAAGGTCATTCAACTATTCCCGGAAAAATTACAGAAACCTGGACCTCACCATTGGTACAGTATTAGCATTAATATTGTGTGACTGGACCTCACCATTGGTACAGTATTAGCATTAATATTGTGTGACTGGACCTCACCATTGGTACAGTATTAGCATTAATATTGTGTGACTGGACCTCACCATTGGTACAGTATTAGCATTAATATTGTGTGACTGGACCTCACCATTGGTACAGTATTAGCAATAATATTGTGTGACTCAGACCTCATCAGTGGTACAGTATTAGCAATAATATTGTGTGACATTTGAAAAGTCTTACCTTTAAAGCAGTATACCAATTATGAAAACTCTTCTTATCTCATGATTTTTGTATACTATGGTCAAATAGGCATTTGACTAGTCTCCAAATCAGCTATAATGATAAATAAACACATATATATTTGCCATATAATTTACCAACTGACTTTGTTATATGTAGGTCCTGTTCCTACCCCTCCCACCAGCACTAGAACTGAAAACTCCACTGGTTCAGACCACGGTACAACCGTCCATGTTAACCTTCCCTCAGCTGGTTCAGTCAGGGATGGAAACCATCCTCAGTTTGCTGGAGAGCGAGCAGAAATGGCAGTACGTATCATTTTCTTACCAAATACCTACTTTAATTTCTTATTACATAGTTTTTGGACATTTTTCAACAGTAATTAGTTCTCTTTCTTACTTCTTTACAAAATAACATGATTGGGGGGGGGGGGGGGCATTATCATTGAGAAGATTTTTTTCCATGTCATTTTCATATGTATGTTTCAAACACTTTTATAGTTCTCCAACTCAATATTTTGCCATAGAAGTTATTTTTAGATATTTGATCCACATTTTATTAAGCTATTTAATGCAACTCACCAGAACAATTCACGGCCAACAACTTGTAAAACTGACCCTCAAGATCTTATAGATGCGTTAGCTGTGAGTATTTTGGTCCAGAGTCCAGTCTGTAAAATAATACCAATACCACGTAATGGTAAATTTCAAGCGTTTTAATGTTTTCTTGGATTTCTTTTTAAAATTCAATTAAAAATCTGGAGTGGCGTTAACTGTAAACTTGTAATTTAAAATCATCAAAACTGAACAAAGTAAATCTATGAATAAACAAAGCACAATGCTACTTAAATTTACACACTGGACAATTAAGAATTTTGCATTTTGGGCTTGGATATTTGATAAAGAAACACATTATGCATGTTGAATGCATGGCCAATGCATGAAGAGTGTTGTTAATGGCTTGTATTTGGTGCAGGATATTTTAACAGCAAATGCAATGAAATTATATCACAATCACTCCTGTAAAGTATATAGATTTTGTCATTCTCTCATTTAGATTCAATATTTTATGAACAATAAATGCAAATACAATATAATGATTATTGCATAAGATACTTTTTTCAAATTCATTCTTCAACTTCTCTCCATATTTGAAAATATTCTTATATCGTTTGATTGATAGCTAACAGTGGCAGATCGAGAGGGGATTACAGGGGTTGCACACACACACACACACACACACACACACACACACACCCTTGGATGAATATTTAAGAGAAAGGTGGGGGGGGGGGCATTTTTTTGCCATTTTGGGCTCATAATCACCTTTCCCCCTTTCTTGGGTAGAAAAGGTACAAACTTGGGTCACCTCTCCCCCCTTGAAAGTTTTCTGGATCTGCCACTTGTTTATAGTGTAAAACTTAATTTCATTTGCTTTGTACTGAACCAACAATCACATCTATCATGATTAAGACAATATGAAATCCCATTTTCCATGCCATAAGTTGACATTTCTTGTAATAATTTGAATCTGATCAACAACAGTTGCAGGTTAGCAAAAAGTTGCAGTATAGAATGTGGACAAGTTTCCACAGCACAGTAAGTTTGTGGGAGTGTGTCTTCTCTCTCGGGTGACAGTACGTGGACTAGAATCAGCTAAATTCTGCACGACATACACATAAAGCTCTCCATGTATCAAAATCATAAACATGTTTGTACCTGGCTAGAATGAAACAAATGTACCTCATCCATTTAAACCCTGTTTGTAAATGTTTACGTGATAAAGTTTCACCAGTAATCACAAAAAAATTGTATTAAATACGTGTACGATTTCATCATTTATAGTTACACGATTTCATCATCTATAGTTACACGATTTCATCATCTATAGTTACACTTTTTATGAATGAAGAGCATTTATCAGCAAAATTTATTTTTGGCCTTTGAAATTTAAACTCAGTGAAATAAAGTACAATAAACTTGTAATTTGTCATATGGTGACGGTCTACATACACGCTTTATTAGATATAATTGTACATACGTATCAAATTTTGCACAAAGTAAGGATTCTAATTCAAATAGTTTTTAAAATTCTGAAAATAGAATACATTTGCTACACCATATATTTTTAATTTTTGCTCAGAATCTGATAGCGATTTCTACTATTGTTTTACCCAAACTAATCAAACATAAGAAATACAATGCTCGACAATAAAAACTGCAATGTAATCCATGAAATTCTGTCATTGGTTCCTTGTATTTAGTACAGCATCTGTCATTGGTTCCTTGTATTTAGTACAGCATCTGTCATTGGTTCCTTGTATTTAGTACAGCATCTGTCATTGGTTCCTTGTTTATGATTTTGTTGAGGAAGAATATGGTCCTTAGTCACATTCAAAATTTCTCTGTCATGGTGGATTAAATTTTTAACCTTTAACGCATTAGATATTTTATGAAAAAGCTCTGAATGAAAAGGGGGGGGGGGATGTACAGTTTATTTACTTCATATAATGATCAATAATTGACATCTTTTTAAAAACTCTTATGGAAAATGAAGATTTATAGTCAAAATGCATCATACACCCATCATTCTAACAGTGCATGATATGTACCCATTGTATGTTTGTCAGTGGTGTTGGTTTCCATGGCTACAGGCTATTACGTTTGCCATATTCAATTAGATCGTGTATGGTGATGGTGCACAAGACAATGAGAGACAGTGAATACAATGTATAATGTTTTAATTTTTAGTACTATGGCCTGTACACTGATTTTGAGGTAAAGTATAATGCCGGCTGGCATTCATAGGAGAATGGTGCTAGTTATGTATAATAATACAAGGCCCTGACTGGTTGTCAACAAAAATGAGCACAGCTGTTATTTCATGAGCTCAATAGCAGTATATGCTATAGAGAAATGATTTCATAATGTAATGCTTACAATCCCGATGTTTTTGCCTGGGATATCTTTACCAATATTGAGATGATAAGCCATTTCCTCATGAATGTGAACAATGTGCATATGAATCTTTATAAATATAGTACGACTATTTTATCTGCTGGAAATATTCTGACAGAAAATAAAATAAAATGTAAGTATAATAACAAAATAAATTTCAATTTTGAAAAATGCAAGTGGGTATGAACAGCAATGTTTCATGCCAGCATACTTTTCATGTAGTATGCTGGCATAAAGCATTGGATTGATGCCCTCGTGTCAGCATCATCTAAATCTTCATAATGGTGTTGATACAACCTGTCAGGGCTTCCTGAACTTGTAGATGTTAACAACTGTTACCTAGGTGACTGGGGAGGAACAGGGATTTAAATGTAATATGGTATTCATCAAAACATATCCAAATCTGTGGAATATTATTGGCATTCTGATATTAGGGTAAAATGGATGGTATATGTCTAATACTATACACTTTGTTTTTAGCTTGGATTTGAAGGAAACAGAAATAGTGGAAGTTAATAAATCTAACATACATGCATTTCATTACACTAATATTACAGCTAAATAATGAAAAATGCACGAGTCCTTTCAGTCCATGTTTTGAAGGATAATTTGACAATGTGTTTGTAGACATTTTTTAGAATGTAAAAAAAAAATTGATAGTGGTTTGTGATGTTCTTCAGATAGCTGTAGATTCACTGATTTTGTTGACACAAAAGGACTCATTTACTATCATCTAATATAATATGCATGGACTAATTAATAAATGTTTCATAAAAGTTTAAAAAGGAAATTCATTTGTAATTTGTGTTGTTTTCAATCATTTGTTTCTTGAAAAGTAGCATAACATACTTAAGTATATCATATATGCTGTTTTTTTTCAGTCTTCTAAATCAGAGAGATCTGCTTCGCGTACCCCTCTCCATGCTGTCAGCCCTGCCCAATCAACACGTGTGCCCCAGGCTCCTGCCACCACTCCTGCCACTCATGGTCAGATGTCACCATTAAAGCTTTATCGTGATCAGTCAGGTGTGTCTGCTGGCTCCCACAAGAAACCAACGTCAGCTCCTTCCCACCAGAACATTTCCCGGGAAAATGCTCAGTCTCCGACAGCTGAGATCCGGGCCCCCACCAACTCCCCCCGAGCTCTCACCCCCGAACAGACAGGTAATTATTACGCATCATTGTGTACACTACTCCATTACTATCACCAACTGATTGTTTGTCTGACACTCAAAGAGATAGACACCAATAATATGCACATCTGAATTATAATTTTTTTACTTTCAAATTTCATTTTTTTTTTAACTTTTCACTCCAAATTAAGCTGCAGTACTAAATAATTCTCAGACAGAGTTCCATACATAATAGAGTCCTATATATAAAAGAGTTCTATACATAAAAGAATTCCATACATAAAAGAATCCCATACATAAAAGAGTACCAGGCATAAGAGTTCCAGAGATATAAAGAATCCCTGACATAAAATAGTTCCAGACATGAAAGAGTCCCATATTAAAAAGGAGCTCAAGACATAAAGAGTCCCAGACATAAAAAGTGCTCAAGACATAAAGAGTCCCAGACATAAAAAGTGCTCAAGACATAGAGTCCCAGACATAAAAAGAGTCCCAGACATAAAAAGTGTTCCAGACATAAAAAGTGTTCCAGACATAAAAAGTGTTCCAGACATAAAGAATCCCAGACATAAAGAGTCCCAGACATAAAAAGATCTCCAGACAGAGTCCCAGACATAAAGAGTTCCAGACATAAAAAGTGTTCCAGACATAAAAAGTGTTCCAGACATAAAAAGTGTTCCAGACATAAAAAGTGTTCCAGACATAAAGAATCCCAGACATAAAAAGATCTCCAGACAGAGTCCCAGACATAAAGAGTTCCAGACATAAAAAGTGTTCCAGACATAAAGAGTCCCAGACATAAAAAGTGTTCCAGACATAAAAGAGTTCCAGACATAAAAGATCTCCAGACAGAGTCCCAGACATAAAAGAAAGCTTTCAGTCATTCTGAGTTCAGTACTGCAGCTACACATAAATGCATGACTATCAAAATATCTATTTTGCATGTTTTATATATTTAGCATGTTTAGTCAACATACTTTATTGAATGGCCTCTTTTGTCCTATTCTTTTTAATTTTCTTCTTATCAGTCTATTAGTTAGCATGTTCTAACAGCTGTTAACTTCATAGGAAAATACAGGAAATTGCCGGGTAAGTGTTTTATATAGATTGGTGCTCATGACTTGTACACATAGCATTACCCTTAGGTTAGCTGAAGTAGAAATAGAGCTTTGAAGAGAGACACATCGCTTATTGGCAGTTCACCTCATTGTCACATGCCATATAGACACTCAACTCTGTACATTTCACCAGAATGCTTCCTATCAAATCTCAGAAACCAGTTGCTGAATGTTTATCATCTAAAGAGAAATGTTTATTTCATATGTATATACTATTTGTCTTCATTTCAGTTATCGAAAGGTAGTGAATGAATAATTCATACATGTGGTGATTTTCTAGAAGGGATTTCTTAATATGAGAAATTTATGATTTCTAGTGCAATTTTTGGGTGTAATTTATAAATTTATTTAAGAATAAATTACTAGACGTTTGATATGCTTCTATTTTAACCAAAGTTTCTAGGTTTAGTTGAAAGGTCACTTGTATGAGGCAGCATAATAGAATGATGATAAGACATCAGTAAACATTTTCTTTTCAAAGATCAAAAGCTGCGGGCAAAATGACACAAAATAAATACATATGTAGTGTATGTCTGATATTTCATTTGTGTATTTTTATCTTGTGATTTAGACAATGTTTCAAATATTAGAAAGGTTATTCTACTTTTTTTTTTTATATTTTATATTTTTAATTATAAATAAATTCTAGCTTGTGTGTATTATGGTGTACGTACGAAACAATGGAAGTCGATTTGATAATCCCCCCATGTGATTTTCTATTGTTTTAATTTATATACAAATAAACTAGAAATTTATGCCTGAAATAATATATCAATAAATATTAAAAGTTCAAAACTGGTTAAATTGTCTGTATCCATTTTTGATCAACAAAAGGAGGGTTAAAAAAATCACTGATCATGTCGCTTTAACTGAAATTGACGCAAGTATTCACCTCAAGAGTGCAGCATTTCGCTTTGTTGCAGACAATGATAAAATTCACCTTTTGCAGTTGACTGATAATCTTAGCAATATGGCATTTATAATCACTTGCTGTTTGTTTTTTGATAGGTCTAAAGCCAATCCAGGAAACGGGACATGAGGAAGGGGAGGGACCACACCCAGTGTCACGAGGTGGACGAAGTGTTCGGTTCGCTGAGGAACTTCCTGAGATTCCACCACCACCATCTTCTCCACAACTTCCAGAAGACGCTGAGCAGCCAGAAAAAGAGATCGAAAATCAGACCCAAAATCCTAGTGTTCCCGTCTCTCGACAGACTGCCTTCACTAACCAGCCAACTTTTAATACAATGGAAAAGGAACTTTCCCAGGATGATATCCAAATCAAGTCCGCAAAGAAACGAGATTCGATACTGTCTACCCCAGAGCCATGGCCTCAGGTTAATGAAGCCGACTTCGATGTTACTCCTGCACATACGAAAATGGCTCTAAATGGCAGCGAGGCAAAAGTGAACGATTCAAGGCTGGCACACATGGACCCATATTCCGACAGATCTGCTGGTACTGGAAGTACAATCCATGGTGATATGAACAGTAGGGACTCCACCAGAAGCTACATGACACATAAAGAGGAGTCTCCGGGACCTCCTCCACCATCGCCCGAACCAAAGGATGCCAAAAACGATGAAGTGCGGTCAGCGCGAAAGAGAGAAACCAAATCCCGTGAATCCACTGCAATGACACCTCTTATGGAAGAAAACGATGAAGAAACAGTAACACCTGATGTACATATAAGGACTTTGATCATCGAGGTGCCACCATTAGGACAAAGGGAAACGAAAGAGAATTCAAAAGGTAAAACACGGACCACAGACACATTTGTTAGTATCGACATTCCTGCTCAGCCCGTGTTGGAGGAGGAAACTTCCAATGGCACTAGCAAGAGACAACTGATAAGTAAAGGAAGCAGGCGACTGGAACCACCACTAGAAGAAAAGGAAGAAGAATCCACACCAGATGGAGGTATGTACTGTAATTGTGAGAATAAAGAGAGATAAATCACCAAATAAACTTGTGTGGAATCAAATACGTAAGCAAATGCAAAATTTGTCTATGCAGAAATATCCATGTTTAAACTGTGGCAACCTTTTGGTATATTGATAAGATTGACAAACCATGACATTTTCAGTTTTAGTTCAGTTTCTGTTTTCTTGTTCACTTTGTTTTTATTTCCTAGTTTTTCTTTTATACTTGTAGGAACCATCAACACTCGGGATCAGAACTTGTCAGTACAAAGCTCTCTGGGCGGTAGAATGACGGCTGATGGGGACACAGAGACAGATGTTGGATCCGCTGGAGTGGATCCCTCTATTGGCGGTAATGTCTCGCCATCCTCAACAGTGACAGGAAATGAAAAAGTCACTAACACGGATCTGAGAAACTTTATAGAACAGCAGGCTGAAGAAACTGAGAGAATTGATGAAGACAATGAGCTAAAATCTAGTGAGCGCAGGAAGGACTCGTCAGAAATGATGGAATCTCGAGATTCGCACCTGCCGGACGGCGAGGAACACAAACCAGAACCAACAGAGGGAACGAAAGATGTCGTGGAAGAAGGGGATCCAAAAGAGAAAGTAGAGGAGAATGCAGAGGAGACCTTACAGGAGGATCATAGTAATGTGGAGGGAAATCTCACCCAGAGGAGTGAGCAAGAGATAACTGAGAATGGAGGCGATAATGAGGCATTTAAATCTCTCCTGGCGGAGGAGCTCGCTCGAATAGAACAACAGTAAGACAAGAATTAGAACTCTGTCTATTGATCGATGATAATTACTGTGATTATATTTCTGTGATGAAGATAGAAACGGATCTGTGATATATCACAACACTTATTTCAGATTATTTATATTACAAACATTATAGTGAGAGCTGATGCATCTCAAGAGAAAATATGCGTTGAAAATTTTTTTTTTGCAGTCAATGACATATTTATAACAATCATATTTTATATTTTTTTTATATACATATATATATAATTTGCTAAAAGATGATGCATTCTCAATTAGCTACCAAAGTCAATATTGCTCAAACTGTTTTGCCTGGAATGCCTTTGTGTGACATGATGTTGTTTGAGATGTTAATAATTTTTTAATGTCCCTTTGTCATGCGAGTCCAATGGCAATCTGACAATATACAGGATACGAGTATAGAGCATTTATCTACTCATTTCAAGGCTAATGACCCTTTATTATTGTGGATAGGTTTCAGAGCATTTATTTGTCAATATCTGATTTTAGATATATTTTTGCACGATGATTTCAGTATTCACGCGTGATTTCATACATAGTATTGCTATGTTTGCCGGTAAAGGCATTGTGTAACATGTGTATATTGCTCATGGTAAATATTTATGATGATGTGAATTGCGTGAAGAAGAAAAAAGCTGTTTTGTAAGTATATCATGTACATGATTTTCTTGAAATCGGGAATTTTTTGTGATACAATATATTTTCAGCAATCTGATTGAAATGAGCTGCTTCTGCTATTGCTTCTTACAAAATCGATGTTGTGTGAAGCAGTAGCGGGTAAAAAAGAACTCATATTTTGATTGCATTTTTAGAATACTTTGTTTCTACAGTTAACTTAGCTTTTAGGACAGTTGAGCTGAATATTCTCATTTTCATCATGCAATATAGTCGTGCAATCTTTGTAAATTCTCGCTTTTCCACTTTTGTATTTGCTGTGAAATGTATGTTGTAAATAATGATAATTAAATTTTAAAAAATCCACAATTTATTACTCCTCAAGGCTACGGTGATTCATGAACTTCATGAGTAGAGTCAGATGAGGAGAAAAAAGATGGATGCCCCATCATATTCGCTCGGCCATGCTTTTAATGTGATATAAATGCGATGTGCCTGGGCGTAGCATGTGTGTTACTTAGTGGCTATTTGCTAACGGTTTTTATATTGAATATATTTCTGCCAGGTTGTGATAATAGAATGGACACCTAACTATATAGTTTTCCTCACACCGACAGACGTCCGATAGAAATCAGGATATACAAAGCTCCCAGTACAATAACTGTACTAGCACACAAAATGAAGCAGTATTTATCGAACAGCTTGGCGAACGTTTTCCATGTCTCCACGTCATATTTTGGAATATCCACTTCCTTGTAATCTTCGTAAATAACTTCAGAATCCTCCCCGACTCGGACAGATTGTTTATAAATTCCAGACTTCGACCCCTCGTCAGAATTTCCCACTAACGACACCACGGGTCTGTTGTAATCCATTTGTTGTGAATATCGCCTGGATCTGTTTATGTCGTTATCAGTTTGCAATGAGATTCGCCTAGTGTTTGTTTTTGAATCAACATCCTCATTTTCTGCCGATTCTATTCTTCTGTTTCGACAGTCGCAATCGATGAAGACAGACCAACATTTCTTGAACTTTTTACACCTTAAAGCTCTGGTCACTTTTATTAGCCACGGTGGTACAGGCTTCACTTCTTTGCGGAAATGAAATCTCAAACCAATTATAGTTAAAAAACAAATACATGCTGACAAAATAAGTAGGATCATCAATATGAAAGACAATACGGAGATGGGTTTCGAGGTTTTGGGGATTGTGTCCGACACAAGAGTTAAATACACTGTCATTGAAAGCAGACACGTGATGGCGTATCCTACCCTCTCACCGGAATCTGCTGAAAGAAGAAATACCATGCAATTTAGAAGAACCAGCAACACAACTGGAATAAAGAGGTTAACGATGAAGAAAGAGGATCGGCGCTCCAAGTATAACTTAAAATAGATGTATTCAACTGGACCGTCTCCGACTCTTTCAGCGGCTGTGTCATATAGAATCCATTCTCCATTTTGCGTAAAGTTTTCAAGATTGATGTCGTTTCGAGAAATTAAAAGTTGGAGCTCGCGATGTCTGTAATTCCAAGGAATAATCTCAATTTTACACAACTGTCGATCGAACGGAAAGTGTGTGACGTCAATGTCACATGACGTTTCTAAGTAGTCACCTGTGTACCACAAAGCAGCACCGTCATCTTGATAGCGTATCATGATGTCATCAAATCCCATTTTTCGGACTTGCTTCACGGGATTGGTGACTACCAAGTCAGGTTTCCAAACCAACTTTTGTGGAACGAGAATTTGCCAAATGTTTCCGTAGTCCGCCTTGTTCCACACCATCCTCGAGTCTCTCCAGGTTATATCAACATTCACCACTGTTGACAGAGTACCCGAGAGTTCATCCAGACCATTAATGGAGATCAGATGCATGGTCGCCATGGCCACCGTCTGCTGGTTTTGATTAGAATTCGGTCGTACGTATGGATTATAGTTCGTCAATAAAGTTTGGTACAATTGTTCCACTGCTGTCCTGTTGGAGAATGTGAAGGTGAAAAAGCAAGAAATTGTGATCAAAATCACAAAACATCTAGCAGATGCCATCTTTCTGGACTTGCTGGTCAAATGATCATGATCGATAACGCAGTTTCATTTAAAAACTACAGATATTGACGTTGTGTTGATCTGTTTATATCCACAGACAAAACATTTATCATTCTGATCACAACAAATGATGCGTTTGTGACTTATAGATTCTATTTGATGTCCATTAGCTTTAAATGCAAAGAGGCGAAAAGGTTTGATTAAAAGTAAACAGTGTTTTCTTTAATTTGATGTGCGAAGGGATTGAAAATTTATTCATGCATGTAAATCGCAAAAGGTCAACATAATTACAATACATGGTTTTGATTGAAATCTAATTTTTTTCTTTTATTAGAATGAAGTACAATTGTAAAATATTTACAACCATTTTGCCAATAGTACAAACAAGAGACCAAAAAAGCTCATAAGTTTGATTAGTTTTATACTGTTTGACGTCCCGCTCGAGAATTTTTCACTCAGGATGGGAACGTCACCATTGCCGGTGAAGTGCTGTAATATTTAGGCCTAATAGATGCTCGATACTTACGGCCATTGAGCAGAGAGGGATCTTTATCGTGTTACACCTGTTGTGACAATGGATCTGGGTTTTCGTGATCTCATCCTAAGGACCGCCCCATTTAGTTGCCTCTAACGACAAGCAAGGGATACTGAGGATCTATTCTAACCCGGAACCCGACAGGGTTAAAGCTCACGTGTATGGTGGCATATAATATCTATCAAATCTTATTTGTCGACTTGTCAGTTAAACGAGAATTCGTTTTGTTAAATGTATAAAAAGGCCCAATTCCGTCCATCCACTTATAATTTTCTATCAAGTCGACATAATCATCTGGTAAGTCAATATGATTATCTAACATAAGTCGACATAAATATATTGCAATATAACATAACTATCTGGCGAGACTGTATAATTATGGTCCAGAATTTATGTGGTCTTCTCGAATAATTGTAAGACTTGTCAGAAAAGTAATAAAACTATCTGCATAATTATGGTCCAGAATTTATGTGGTCTTCTCGAATAATTGTAAGACTTGTCAGAAAACTATCTGGCGAGACTGCATAATTATGGTCCAGAATTTATGTGGTCTTCTCGAATAATTGTAAGACTTGTCGGAAAAGTATGTCGACTAGTGGAAGACGTTAGCTTGCATGGGTATGTCTTTTTCCCGACAACTTGTTATTATCATTATTATTACTACTACTACTACTACAAAGTATTTATATAGCGCATTATCTAACGTTACAACTATTACTCTAAGCACTTTACAAAATGCATAAAACGTAATATATCACATAAAACAAACCAAAGTTACACAAAAATGCTAAATATGGTATTTTAAACAAATATTAAATTTAATATCACAAAGATAAATAAGAAGACTAACATGGTTCATTTAAACATTCTTTAAATTTCATATCACATATACATCACACATCACTTTTTTTTTTTTTTAAATTATATATTTTTTCTTTTTCTCATACTTTTATATAAAAAAATGTCCGGTACATGTAAAACGTACTCATAACTTAAAATCACAATAATAAATATGAGTTTTAATACTAATTTATACACGGTAAAATACAGTTAAGAATCTTGATATGCACGTCTAAAAAGGTGTGTTTTGAGAGATTTCTTAAAAGCACAGATAGATTGTTCATTTCTCAAGTGACTGGGTATCTTTATCAACGTTAATATTATTAGCAGAAATAGACCACCATGCAAATTGCATATTTCTGTATGTGTAGACTTTCAGTGTTATTGACAAATCTCTACATTCAATATTTGATCTTCTTTCATTTTGTATGAATGAATTGTGAAATATATTACGGAAATCAAACTGTTGAGTCTGATAGTCTTGTTAAAACTGAATAGTCCGATAGTCTTGTTAAAACTTAATTGCTAACAAACTTTCCAGCTAATTCTAAAAGTGAAAAATAGGGGCATAATCTATTTTAAACATGGTTTTCAATCGAAACTATCGTACATCTGTTGGTTAACAGTCCCATCAACATAAAATATTTCAGCGCTTCATAGAAATTTCATTGCTTCATTTACTAATATAAAATTCCTATTCAATATACAATTTATCCGCTTATAACAACTTTATTGTGCATGTATGACATTTTACACTGACGATGTTCTCAGATATGTACATCAAAGATAATGATCACGGAAAGATTTAACCAATGTGTGGGATTTGGGGGGGGGGGGGGGGGGGGGTTGGATCACACTTTGAACTTTTCTGAATACAATCAAAGATGAAAAGTGAATATAATAATGTAATAAATTTCACAGAGAAAGCAAATATAGATTATGGCAAACATGGACCCCTGGGACACACCAGAGGTGAGATCAAGTGACTGGGGGTAAACATCCCTTGTCGGCCATAAAATTTGCGAAATGTTGACTTTCAACGAGATTGCTGAAAACCCTTTAGCATAGACTTTAAAAATTGATTATATGTTGAACATGCTTTCGTGTATTGAAAAGATGAACATAACGAACAGTGATCTAATAACACCTTTAATGAATACAAAACAAATAAAAAGTTAAGCAGACACGGATCCCTGGGCACATCTGAGGTGGGATCATGTGCTAAGGAGGAGTAAGCACCCCCTGTCGACCGGTCACACCCGTCTTGAGCCCTGTATCTTGATCAGTTAAACGGAAAAACTGTAGTCAGTGTGCCAAGAACGGCCTTACAATTGGTATGAAACATGGCAGACAGCATTTGACCAGTGGCAGTTTATATTGGCAAACTAATATTGCGTAGTATGTTTACATTAAAACACGTGTTGTGTAGAGGGTAAACACGTTTGCACTTGATGACATGTATGTCCTGGATTTTTCTAGATGTTCAACGTTTTGAAAGATGACGTAACACTTGTCTAGCTGCCAAGATCACGTCA
Source organism: Ostrea denselamellosa (assembly GCA_024699665.1). Classification (NCBI taxonomy): domain Eukaryota; kingdom Metazoa; phylum Mollusca; class Bivalvia; order Ostreida; family Ostreidae; genus Ostrea; species Ostrea denselamellosa. The sequence goes on from JAMZEH010000071.1 coordinate 4,670,603, forward strand.
CGGTGTCCTTCAGGAACGGTCCAGAAAGTTCATATGTAGTATAAATATATTGTGAATTCTGTGAAACGAAGCTCTGGTATACAAACACTTTAAGTACTGGTGATTTTAAAACTTTTTTAATTTATCCGGGAAATTTCAGGAATTACTTTTGATAGCCGATTGCGATAATTTTTGCCTGTGACTTCAGCAAGCGCTATATACCTATCGTAAGTTAGTATTTTGTTATTGTGATAGTTTTCTTTCAATATTTGTACATAAATTGTAGTAATTTTTAATTTGTCTCTATTTTTGAATTCTCGTTATTGAGGGGATTCTAACCCATAACACTAGATCGTTATGATGTCCTTAAAAGCGAAATGCTGAAACATACGAGAGGACATCAGTGACAGAATGGAATAGTGCTACATAAAAATGATAATTTGACGATGGAAAAGCTGAAATCATCACCGTTGTCATAAAACTGAGTTGTCAGCTCTACCATGAATATCAATGTTCAATAATATATCCAGATATAAAGCAGATAAGAAAGTCTGGTGTCTATTATTTCGAGTTCACTGAGATATAGCGAATCGACATATGAATCAAAAGAATATGGTTAATAAATAAAACGTTGTCAGTATATCTAAATGTCGAGTTGAAGGTCACAGGTTTTTTTTTAATTTATTTTTTTCAGAGATTTTTTATTCTCATGTAGAAGCTTTTGAATAAGTTCTGCTTCTTAAGAATATAAAAACAGGTAAGCTAACAAAGGAACACAATTGTGCTCATGGGATTTCAGCAGACTGTTGAAAGACCTGATCAGCAAGGACTACGAAGATATTGTCATTGAGGATCTCTGGCATCTTTTATTTGCTGTTTACCTGATGAAAATAGAGTGCTCATGGTGGGTCAACAGGGATGCGTGCTCCTGGATATTCGATGCCTGGGACAGGGAGGCATTTTTACATAATTATGGTGTTTATATTTTTGAAATTTCTGTCAAAGTGATGTTGGCTATTTCTATTTATATGTTTATATTTTCAAATGATTCTATAGTCGATTCTTAAACTGAAACATACTACTGACAAATAAAGTCATGTTACAAAGGTTTAACAGTATCGTTTAAAGTAAGCATATTCCAAATTCTGGACGGTATAATACCCATATCTGCATATACAACCTGTCATTAAGTCGAATCCTGTTTCATGAATTTCATATCAACAGTTAGGCCGCTTTGGTGACAGATAACCCCGTTTACTTGTTCAAGATTAGGGTGCTCATGGTGGGTCAAAAGGGATGCTTACTCCTGGAAACACCAGAGGTGGGATTAGACGCCTAGGAGTAGAAAGCATCCCCTGTTGACCGGTCACACCCGCCATAAGCCCTATATCTATATCAGGTAAAAGGAGTAACCCGTAGAAATAGCCAACATCACTTTGACAGAAATTTCAATGTGACGAGGGGACAGTCACAGAAATTTGATACTTCAATAACGAATAGTACATCGTTCACATTTCTTGCTGCTTGAATTCTGCGATGCATAGAGTTCATTTATTTTTGCCATACAGATTTATGCCACTCGTCTAGAAGTGCCTGACGCAAAAAGGGGTAGAGCCTCTGGTGAATTTAGGTGCGTTCGAATGCGTTGATCTAATGTGTCCCACCCGTGATCTATTGATTGATTGATTGATTGTTTGTTGCTTTCCGCCACACTCAACAATTTTTCAGTTATCTGGGGGCGTCCAGTTTTTGTTGGTGGAGAAGAGAGCCTAGATACAATGTAGCTGGGAAGAGACCACCAACCTTCCCACTGTATGGGGCCAAGGTAAAGTGTCAATATTCTTTTGGTGAAGATAGTTCATTGCTTGTCACTTGGAGTTAGCTCTGTCTCTAAAGAGTGAAAGGTCCAATGAAGTAAAAAATAAAGATATAAATGTCCTTGAATCTAAATCCATAATCATGATGAAATCAATTTTGATACTTTAAAAAAATAAACGTATTGCAATATAATATACACTTAACCATATCGTTTCCTCACAAAAATCGACTTCTGACAGAGATCATAACATACAAAACTTCCAGTAGAAATACTGAAATGACACACAAAATGAAGCAGTAATTGTCGAACAACTTTGCAAACGATTCCCACGTTTCTACATTGTATTCCGGAATATCCACCTCCTTGCAACCCTCATGGATTACTACAAAATCATCACAAACCTGGGAAGATTTTCTTGGAACCCCTGACTTTGACCCCTCCTCATAATTTCTCCCTAACAACGCCACTGGACTGCTGTTGTTTACTTCCTGTGAATGTCGTCTGGATTCGTCGTTCGTATTATTTGCTTGCATCGATATTGCATTAGACTTTATTTTAAAGTCACCTTTTGCATTTACCACCGACTTTAGTCTTCTTTGTTGACATGCACAGCTGATGAAAACAGACGAACAACGTTTCTTGATCGTTTTAAATCTTAAAGCTCTGGTAAGTCTTTTTAGCCAAATTGGCATAGGCTTCTCGTCTTTGTGGAAGTGAAATTTCAGACTAATAATTGTTAAAACACAAATAAATGCTGATATAATAAGTAAAGTAATCAGCACAAAAGACAATATACAGATGGGTTTCGAGGTTTGGGGGATGCTGTCCGACACAAGAGTAAGATACACTGTGATGGATAAGAGACACGTGATGGCGTATCCCACCCTCTCACCGGAATCTGCTGAAAGGAAAAACACCATGCAGTTAAGAAGAGCCAGCAACACAACTGGAATGAAAAGGTTAACGATGAAAAAAGTATATCGGCGTTCCAAATATATCTTCAAAGAGATGTATTCAACTGGACCGTCTTCAACTTTCTCAGCAGCCATGTCATATAAAACCCATTCTCCATTTTGCGTAAAGTTTTCAAGATCGATGTCGTTTCGGGAAATCAAAACTCGGAGCTCGCGATGTCTGTAATTCCAAGGAATAATCTCAATTTTACACAACTGTCGATCGAATGGAAAATTTGTGACGTTAATGTCACATGATGTTTCTATATTTTCACCAGTGTACCAAAACGCCAAACCATTATCTGTATAGCGTACCATGATGTCATCAAATCCCATTTTCCGAATTTTCTCCACATCATTAATGACAACCAAGTCAGGCTTCCAAACCAACTTTTGTGGAAAGAGAATCTGCCAAATGTTTCCATAATCCGTCTTGTTCCACACCATCCTCGAGTCTGTCCAAGTTAGGTTAACATTCACCACTGTGGACAGGGTACCCGAGAGTTCATCCAGGTCATTTATAGAGATCACTTGCGTGGTTATCATTACCACAGTCCGCTGGGTTTGATTAGAGTTTGGCCGTATGTATGGATTATAGTTCGTCAATAAAGTTTGGTACAATTGCTCCACTGCTGTCCTGTTGGAGAATGTGAAGGTGAAAAAGCAAGAAATTGTAATGAAAATCATAAAACATCTAGCAGATGCCATTTTTCTGTACTTGCTGATATGATGACAAATAACGTATAATCTCAATTATATGCTACACACGTTGATGTCGTGTTTACCTGATTATGTCCTCCAACCAACGAAATCCTATTACAGCTAGGGAAGTGTTTGTGACAATTATGACATACGATTATTTCTGATGCCCGGTAAGTTGTCATACACGTACCATTCTAAATATTAAGGAATACATCGGTAGAAATTTGAAGAGGGTCTTCTGAATTTATTCAGGCGTGTACACACTACACAACAACAAATTACATGACATAGTTTGGTTTTCAATAAAATTACGTGAGCCTTTGATTTGAACACATATTAATATATATAGTATTATACAAAAGGATCGGAAACAAGTTCTAAAAACTTACTAGTTCCTCTCTTTGAAATATGATAAACATACACAATTGTCACTGAATATTAGTACACAAATATGTTATATGTAAGAAATTATTAATGAAAATTAATATACCGAGAATACATGTATATATATTCTATGAATAGATGCCTGCGGCAAACTAACAAATCAACTTTATGGCAAACGGCATGATCTCAATTTCTCTATCGTCAACTTCTTTTATTTATGTGGCAACATTCCATCATCACCTGGATATGGTGTTTATATCTCCCAACTGATTCGATACGCAAGAGCATATGATCAGTTTTTAAATCGATTCAGGCTACTGACAAAGACTTTAACGTTACAGGGGAGTGTACAGTTTCGTCTGATGTCAGTATTTCGCAAATTTTATGGTCGTTATAACGATCTAGTTTGCAAGTACAACTTACAATTAATTCAAATACTGTCTGATGTCTTTAATACCAATTGCTTGGCCGTTCTTGGCACACTAAGTCTGAGTATGGATTGCTCCGTTTACCTGATCGGAATATAGGGCTCATGGCAGATGTGACCAGTCGACAGGGGATGCTTACTCCTCCTAGGCAACTGATCCCACCTCAGCGTTCCGTGTTTGCCCATCTCTCTCATTTGTATTTTCTATAGGGATTACGAGATTGAATACTGTTAGTTATCTTGGCCTTTTCATTCTATAGACAGTCTATGTGAGCATCACTTGAATCTTTTGGCTTCTTGAATATACTTTTGAACACAATAAAAAGATACATCTATTTAGTTCAGTAGAGAAGGCATTATCACCCCAAAGTAGAAGGTGTCGCTATGTGTTATGATATACTAATATAGTATGGAGTTTAGAAAACTCGATATATATTCAAAATATTTAAAGCATATGCTTTATCTGAGAAGTAGCATCCCATTGTATATACTATATGGTGCAACGAGGCGTTTTCCAGCACCTGTTGTGATCCTTCGAGAACAGTATTTTATTGGTATAATAAATTAGCACCGGAAAAAAAGCACGGGTTTATTTTAATGTTGATTTCTCAAAGGAAAAAAATGTCATAACTCTGTGGATTCATTGTACACATGGAATTTTATGTGGGATGTTTGATATTTGGAATGAATTACTATCCAAAATGTGTTTCTGTTGCTGTTAAACAAAGTGTACAAATTGATATAAAATTATCATGTTGATATTGATAAAGACATTATAAACGACCCTTTTAAATATATTTCCACTGAAAATCAGGAAAATTTCGTACTTCAAATCATCGTCTACCAATTGAGATGGGAAGATGGGCAGGCATACCATTGAATGTAGTGATATACACAATGCATGCAAATATAGCAAATGAACTTCATCATCTATTATAGTGTAGGGCACTTTCTCACAATGATCTAAATGTAATTACCACTTTCCGATCCAAAGTCAAATGAAAGTAGCTGAAACCATTGTGTAGGTATTAAAGATATGTGATTTAATCTGTCTTCCATCATTTTTTTAAGTTATTTTTTTCTCTCTTATTTTTATGATCTATATCTCTAACCATAAATGTATATTCACATATTCACTACAATATTTTATAACTGGTTTTGAGAAAATAAATGAACCTGAACATTAGCAGAAAAGTACGTCACCTTGTCAGACCGATAATGGCAAATTAACATGCCAATTTGGCAACATTCCAAGATCGGCTAACACATTGACATGTTAACTTAAATTATTATCTGTCAAGTGGTTGGTTAGTTGCTTATTGTTTAATAACTCCAATGGTATTTATTACAATTGTTTTGATTGGACAAAATCCGCAAATAATATATCATACGGACATTCAGCGAGGACACGATTCCATTTTTTTTTTTTCTAATACAGTGAACGAATACAAATTATAAGATTCAAACATTCTTATGTGAAAACTCCGGACATTTTACTCACACACTGAACATAAAAATGCTACGCACTGTTATCAGTTTGTAAGTAAAATGACCAATTTTTAATCCTATAACGTCCCGTTCGAAATCTTTTTCACTCAAATAGAGACTTCACCATTGCAGGTGAAGGGCTATAAGCATATTTTTAGCGCTTACGGCCTTTGAGCGAGGGGGAATTTTTACCATACCACACCTGTTGTGACGCGAGACTTTTGGACAGCCCCATTTAGTCGCCTCTTACAACAAGTAAGGGATACTCCGGACCTATTCTAACCCGGATCCCCACGGGAAATATCCTTTAAACAAACTGAATTACGTATCATCTATCATTTTCCACGTCTTTAGCGCAAGTAGACCGTATTACAACATTACTGAAAAAAATTATTCATCATTTCTTCATTTCTGAGCCTACTTTCATTTTGTATTTATGCATTGTATTATAGAATGACAAATTAAAAGTAATCAAATTGATTTTCCGATATAGTTTTCCAGACATGTTTTGTACATTAACAGGCACGCTGACATGTTGAGGAAAACCGGATATTTCTTATCCAATTGTGTCCGGTTAATACTGTACATACAGCTCGGTGTGTTAATTTTCGCTGTAATACGACCTTTGGTGACTTCAGTACATGTACAAGACTGGGTATACGTTACATCTGAAAATCAATGTGTTCCTTGATCTATCTTACCATAACCGAGGGGCCTCCGTGGCCGAGTGGTTAGAGCATTAATAAAAGAGAGAGAGAAAAAAAAAAGGGCATCGGGCTCAAAATCACAAGGCCTTTCACCTCTCTCGGCGCGTTCGAATCTCGGCCGCGGCGTCATGTGAGCAAGTTTGCCAGTTTACTTGCGGAAGGTCGGTGGTCTCTTCCCAGGTACATTACATCTGGGTTCTCTCCTCCACCAACAAAAACTGGACGCCACCAGATAACTGAAAAATTGTTACGTGTGGCGGAAAAGCAATAAATAATCGATCAAACCACAACCGATACCTATCAGTGCACAATGCGGATACAAGGTCAAATACAAGCAATATAAAAAGCAATAAAATGACCACCCACACGGATTGTCAAGTCTATTATATAGTAATTTGGTATGATTAAATGTCCCATGTATTTGATATTGCATACGAGTAATATTAAATACATATTTTATCCTACCAACGTACTAATTAGAACATTTCTTCCAAGCACATTTTATATAGGATTAATTTTCCGTCTGACAATTGTCGGAATATTAGGATTTTTATTTCATAGGATTATGATAAAGATTTTTGTAAGATTTAAAATTCTGCCATTCTCCTAAAGGACTTTTTTTATCTTTGGTGGCTGTTTTTAATTATTTTACAAGGATATGTATGCCCAATCTTGCTTTAAAAAAAATCCCACCACATGCACTTTGATTTTTCTCAAAATCTTTAACCCCGTGGGGATCCGGGTTGTTAGGTTGTTAGGAGAGGTCCTCAGTACCCCTTGCCTGTCGTATGAGGCGACTAAATGGGGCGGTCCTTCGGATGAGACCACAAAAACAGAGGCCCCATGTCACAGTACTTTAAAGAGTCCTCACTGCTGAAAGGCCATAAGTGCCGAGCAAAGGTCTAAATTTTGCAGCCCTTCACCGGCAATGGTGACGTCCCAATGTTAGTGATAGATTCTCGAGCGTGACGTTAAACAATACATTTAATTAATCAATTCATTCAAAATCTTTATCATAAAGGGTAGCAAAAAGTCTGGACTTTGTCGTAACCAGCATTAAATGTCTTACTTTTAAGTGTATCTACTACAACAAAACTAAGCAACGTCCTTTATTTCGAGTTCATCGGGATATATCAAATGGACATAATAATGAAAATTATGATTGTTGATTGATAAGATGTCATCGATATATCTATATGTATGGTTGAAGGACACAGCGAGTTTTTTGTTTTGTTTTGGTTTTGTTTTATCCTGTATTAGTTTCTGAACAAATTCCGCTTCATATGAATATAAAAATAAGTCTGTCAATAAGGGAGCACAATTAGTGCCTATGGGAATGCCAATGGATTGTTGGAAGACTTGGTCGCCAAACACTACGTAAGTGTTATCTACAAGATAGCCAAGCATACTCTTAATGTCTGCTGCAGAGTACTTGTGCGGGCTATCGGAGTGGTATCTAACAAAATATGTACCTTGTTTTCCAATCACTAGAAATTTGTATTTTCGAGTGCCATTTTTGTTCAGAAAGCAATTATCTATTATCTGAAAAAGTGTGGAGAAATCATACGTTTTGATGCTGTTCATTTTAGAAAAATCCTGAAACTTTAGATCTTCGAAAAGTTCCTTAGAGTTTTTGAGAATCCACATCTGATTGACACCACTTCTGGAATATATAGTGGAACAGTATCTCTGAAGTGACTCTTTAATAGCTGTGAGCAGTTTAGTTAGTAATAAAGATAAGGGCTTGGTAGAGCACTTACTGGAACCAGCAATGTATCTTTATTTGTAAGGATTTTTATTTAATTTCGGGATCCAATAAAGGTATGGTAATTCAAACTGATCCTGATTCTTAGGAATGTCGAAAGTATTTAAAACTGAAAGATGATTATGAAGAATTTCATCCTTTATAAGATTGCTTCGAGTATAAGTAGGATTCCCAGATGTTGAAGTAAATCCCAGTTCATTTAAAAGACATTTATAATAGTAACATTTACAAACAAAGACAGTGTTGTTACTATGTTTAAATAAGATAGTTGCCAAGAAAGATATTTTAAATTGACTCAAAACTATGATAAATCTCCGGTAGAAATTCATCAATAGCCTTAATTACAAATTATAGTGTTCCTCACAACTGACCAACCAAGTACGAGTGCATACCATAGAGGATCACCTTCAAAGGAAATGGGTGAGCAGTGGATAATAACCATAGAAATTTTATTTCCTTCCCCACAGTATTCCATGATGAAGAAACGAAAGACATTGTGTCAGATGAGAGTAGAACAAATCCAAAGCTAGATAAATCTGATTAATATTTGAGAAATACAATAAGTTGATAATTATGATGAAAAATAATTGAATTGAGTAGCCAAGTTAGAAACAATATAAAAATGTGTCTTTTTGAAATATGATGTTGTTCCAAGTCATTTGATCCCCGTCGACATCACACTAAGTTAGAAAAGGAGAAGAGTGGCAAATTGGTCATTTTAACACAGACAAAATATGAAAATCATGCTTCAGTTTTAATTGCATTTAATATCACTGGAGCGGATGACTATGAGTTACCGTACTTATACTGGATCCTCAAACGCCATAAAAACCCTTACAGAGATGCATTTCTGGATCTAGTAAATGTTCTACCAAGCCCCTCTCTCTGCTCCTCACGAAAATATTAACTGATGTGAAGGAGAAAATTCAAACGTACTTTGCCACTATCCATGCCAGATGTGGTGTAAATCAAATGTGGATTCTTAAAAATTCTAAATAACCTTTAATGAATTTGAAATCACAAAACTTTTCTCATTATGATTTTACAACACATTGCACGACCATATCTCACAATAAATTAAAGACTAGACTTTGTGGCATCATAGACAGTTGCTTCGTCAACAAAAATGGTAAAAGAAATATTCATATCTAGTGATCGGTCGTCCCAAAAATTATCTTGTTAAACACCACTCTGACTCCACGCACAAGAAAAGGTGATAGAATTCCTCATTGCAATACCTTCGTAGTCTTTGGTGATCAGGTCTTCCATCAGTCTGTTGAAATTCCCATGGGCACGAATTGTGCTCATTTGTTAGCTGACTTGTTTTTACATTCTTATGAAGCAGAATTCATTAATATGCTTCTACAAGAGAAGAAAAAAATATCTAGATGTGGCCTTCGATTCTAAATTCTAAATTCTAAATATTCTAAATTTAGATATATCGACGACGTTTCATCTATCAACAATGGTCATTTTCATTCGTATGTCGATTCAATATATCCCAGTGGACTTGATATAAAAGACACCACAGAGTCTTCCACATCTGCTTCGTACTTAGATATTTTACTGAAAGTAGATCATGGCGACTAACTAACAACTCAACTTTATGACAAACGGCATGATCTCAATTTCTCCATCGTCAACTTCCCTTATTTATGTGGCAACATTCCATCATCACCTGCATATGGTGTTTACATCTCCAAACTGAACGCAAGAGCTTGTTCTGCATATGACCAGTTTTTAAACTGAGACAGATTACTGACAAAGAACTTGATGTTACAAGGGTTTGTGCAGTCTCGTCTTATGTTAGTATTTCGCAAATTATATAGTAGTTACAACGATCTAGTTTGCCAGTACAACTTACAAGTCAAATACTGTCGGATGTGTTTCACACCAATTGTTAGGCCGTTCTTGGCACACTGATTCTGACTACGGATTACTCCGTTTACTGATCGGGATGTAGGACTCACGGCGGATATGACCGGTCGACACGGGATGCTTACTCCTCCTAGACACCTGATCCTACCTCTGTTAAGTCCAGGGGTCTATGTTTGCCCATCTCTCTCATTTGTATTTGTTATAGGAATTACTTGATTGAATACTATTATTTATCTTCACCTTTACATACAAATATTGTGAGTAAAATCTGGTAGCTGATTTAGGACAGGGGTAAGAATTGTTATTAAAAATTCGTTCCACAAAGCAAAATTTGTTCCCACGAAATAAAATATGTTCCCAGAAAATCAATTTTCTTTCCACGAAATAAAATTTGTTCCCACGGACTAAGATTCTCTCAATATTCACTTGTCAAAGGACTACTAAGCTTGTGAAATTCATTATGGACTTGTGAAGTCCATAATATTTAAGCACTCGTCCCCCATCCCAAAAAATCAAAACTGAAACTCTATTTTGCTTCATAATATATTAATCAACCTTTAAAACATCATAGGACATATCATCTATATATCAATAAAATACTCCATTGCATGCAGTAGGTCTGCTCTTACTAGCAGAAAGTAACCAATGTTCTATGCTTTTTCTGTGTTAAAATTCATTGCTTTTCTTCGCTGACAATACAGGGGCTTCGGTTCAAGTTCACTGGGTGCAGTCCCAATATCACAGATAAAAATTTTGTGCGCATACATTAAAGAATCTTGAAAGAAATTAAAAGTTTTGTTTTATTATTTTCAACAGTTTTCTCCATAACAAATTAAAGTGTAATTCTATTGTTAGGCCCTTGATTGTCTAAAATTGTAGTCGTTGAGAGTGCATAGAAGACTTGTTGTGTTAATGTTTCCACATGATTGTGCTCCAAAATGAAAGAGAGGTCACAGATATATAATATAATTAGGAACTAATGTTACCAAACTTGTTACAATTTTATTGTGATTGATTGATTGATTATTTATTGCTTTCCGCCACACTCAACAATTTTTCAGTTATCTGGTGGCGTCCAGTTTTTGTTGGTGGAGGAGAGAACCCAGATGTAATGTACCTGGGAAGAGATCACCGACCTTCCGCAAGTAAACTGGCAAACTTGCTCACATGACGCCGCGGCCGAGATTCGCACGCGCGCCGACAGAGGTGAGAGGCTTTGTGATTTTGAGCCCAATGCTCTAACCAATTGTGGATTGCATACTTACAAGACATAATGTCAGTTAAATATGTTTATATAACATTAATATGAAATCAATGATGAGTTTTTGTTTATTCATTGATGTAGCTCCACCCTCTTGTGACGTCATGAATTTTAAGTAAACAACCTACTTTTAATTTTTAAAAAAGTCGCAGGGACAGATTTTATATTGTGGGAACGAAATTAATTTCGTGAGATCGAATTTTATTTCGTAGGAACGAATTTTACGTCGAGGGAACGAGTTTTATATCATGCAAACGATTTTTTTTTTAAATCGAGTCTATCTGTCATAAACCAGTCACCATAGCAAAACGGGTCCTTTCTGCACCAGCACTTCCATGTTCAGTTTTGATGCGAAGTGCAACAAAGCGTATTTTGCCCTTCTTTGGATTTGATTTGTTATGTAGCGCAATCATATTACTGAAATTCTCATGCCTCCAACATAACACATACAATACTTCGGCGATATTTGCATCCAGTTTCATGAGGTAATCTATATATTTAAAAGGTTTGTTCTGAAGATGTATAAATATGCACAAAACCAAAGAAATACATCCAAAAATGGTAACAAGGAAAGAGGCAAAAACAATTAAAAGCAAACAGCATTTTTTCAAATGTAGGAGAATATTATATATTTATTCAGGACTATAGATATTACAATGAACAAGTGAAGATAAATAACACTTTTTAGTCTCATAAATCTCATAAAAAATACGAAATTAAGAAAAAGGCGAACACAAACCTCTGGACATACCAGGGGTGGAATCAGATGCCTAAGAGGGGAAAGCATCCTCTGTTGCCCGGTCACATCTGTCATGAGCCCTATATCTTGTCGTTATTTCACAGGAATATTACGGGGATGATTAATCTTCTCAAGGATATTATTTTACTCCTGGTGTTTCAAGGAGGCCATGTTTGATCTCTCAATTTTGTATTCTTTATTTAAAAAAATCTTTATAGAATTTATTAGATTTATATGCGCTAGAAACACCGAAGGCAAAATTAGGTACCCAGGAGGAGTAAGCATACCCTGTTGACCGGTAATACCCACCGTGAACTTTCTACCTTGAGCAGATAAAAGGTCTGATGCATACGAATTCATACGGACAGACGCCCAATACATATCAGGACATACAAAGCTCCCAATGTCACTATTACACTGACACACAAAGTGAAGCAGTATTTATCGAACAGCTTGGCGAACGTTTTCCACGTTTCTACTTTGTATTCCGAAATGTTCAATTCCTTGTAATTCTCATAGATAGCTTCTGAATTGTCGTCAACTCGGACAGGCTGTCCATAAACACATGGTTCCAACAGTTCCTCAGAATTTTCAACCAGAGACACCACGGGTTTCTTGTTGTCTATGTGTTGTGAGTATCTTCTAGATTTCTTAAACAAGTTGTTCTCTACTTGCATCGATAGTTTGCGAGTGCTTGTTTTTGAATCGAGACGTTCATTTTCTGCCGATTCTATCCTTCTTTGTCGACAATTAGATTCGATGAACAAAGATCGACAGCATTTTTTTAACGAGTTACATCTTGAACCTCTGGTCAGTTTGATTAGCCATGTTGGGAGAGGTTTCTCATCATTGCGAAAATGAAATCTGAGACCAATAATAGTTAAAAGGCAAATAAATGCTGACAAAACAAGTAGGATCATCAACAACAAAGACAATACGGAGATGGGTTTCGAAGTTTTTGGGATTGTGTCCGACACAAGAGTAAGATACACTGTGATGGATAAGAGACACGTGATGGCGTATCCCACCCTCTCACCGGAATCTGCTGAAAGGAAAAACACCATGCAGTTAAGAAGAGCCAGCAACACAACTGGAATAAAGAGGTTAACGATGAAGAAAAAGGATCGTCGCTCTAAATATAATTTGAAATGGATAGATTCGAAGGGACCGTCTCTGACTCTCTCAGAGGCCGTGTCATATAGAATCCATTCCCCGTTTTCTGTAAAGTTTGCAAGATTAATGTCGTTTCGAAAAATGAAAAGTTGGAGCTCGTAATGTCTGTAATTCCAAGTTCTCATCTGAATTTTACACATCTGTCGATCAAATGGAAAGAGTGTGATGTCAATGTCACATGACGTTTCTAAGTAGTCACCAGTGTACCACAGAGCGGCACCGTCATCTCGATAGCGTACCATGATGTCATCAAATCCAATTTTCCGGACATGCTTTACGGGATTGGTAACTATCAAGTCAGGTTTCCAAACCAACTGTTGTGGAAAGAGAATATACTTGATACCGTCATAGTCCTTTCTGTTCCATGCCATTCTAGAGTCTTTCCAGAGTATGTCAACATACACTACCGTCGAGAGGATACCTGAAAGTTCGTCCAGCCCATTAATAGATATCAACTGCATGGCTGTCGTGATGTTGACATGCTGCTTTTGGTTAGAATTTGGATGTACGTATGGATTATAGTTCATCAGTAAAGTTTCATACAACTGTTCCATCGCTGCTCTGTTGGCGAAAGTGAAACTGAATAGGCAAAACTTTATTACGAAAATCTGAATAAATACGTTTATAAATATCATTTTTCTGCACTTACTAGTCAAATGTTGAATCTTATTTAATATCAAATGGATTGACGTATGTATATTCCTAGTTAAAACATCCCTCCTTCCAAATTAAAATAAATCATCATTCTGACTGAGGAAAATTGATAGAAACCAACACTTTTTAAAGGAAAATACAGTCACATATTATGTATGGTACGAAAATGCAGCGAAGCCGTTCAATCAAAATCCAACAGCAAGTTTAGTACAAGGGGCATCTTGTCGCACATTTCCAGGAAAAGGTCCAAGATAAAATGAGACTCGTAAGTGTTGCAATCATGGTAATCTTTGTACTAATGGTAATGATTGATCTGTTTTATTGTACGGGATATATAAATATAATGGAATTCGAAGCAACGCATTGATTTATCTCCCTTTAAAGGGACATTTGGACACTTCAAACGATTTGATATATGAAACTAACAGCAACGTTATGGAGTAGTTTTATATGATTTACATACATTAATTCTAATGCCTTTAATGCTGGATGGGGAAAAGCCCCGTGTTGGTACTTACTGTAAAAATAAATTCGAATAGACATAGAGCAACTTATATAGTATGTTGTCAATTAACACAACTATTTTTCACATTAAGTCAAATGTTTCAAATCTTTATGAATTAAGCTATATATACATTCTAATGTAAAGCTGTATCATATACTGATAATTCTAGTACTGTATACAGGGAAATATTCATCTCCGTTTTATTTTTTCTTTCTTTTTTTTAAATTTTTTTTTTTTTATCATTTTTTAAATCATAACAGGACTAATCGTTTTAAAGTATACAAAAGCGACGGAACACGGGACAAAAGAGTGCTTTTGAGGACCACATTTCCCTCACAGCAGAGATCGCAAGACGCAGTGTATTTTTTACAGTTAGCACGATTGTTCCCGCCCTTAGAATACCCAATCTGATAACGTAATACTGTTGTCTAATAACGTTGTTTAATAGTGTGTCGTTTAATAATTATATAGTATTTTGCGTGTACTGTACCAAAATAGTAGTCAGGGTTTTGACGCACGTTCCACAAGCCGAATGTGAGTGGACTATGTGTCAAAACCCTGACAACTATTTTGGCATTGTACAGGAAAAAATGTTACGTTATTATTATTATTATTAAGCTGATTGTCCATATTTTTTTTAAAGATCAAAATTTATATTTCAATGGAGCAAAGGGCAATAACTCTGAATGGAAGTTGCCATTGTTGAACGATGTAGATATTTTAAAGGTGGTATTAAATAGTTTGTTATAATGTTGGAGCATAATCATCAAAATTGGATGACTATATTAAACTCATTTCTAAGTTAATCATATAGTTTTCTCTACAACTGTTACATTTATTATTGGTAAACTTCAGTTTATATGATAATTTATCAACGTTTGAATAGGAGATGCCTTGCTGTAGTGATTAGCGAATTAGCTTAGCAAGCAAGTGGCCCCGAGTTCGAATCCCCAAATAAACGCATTATTCTTCTGAATAAATGAATTTATATTATATATGGAAAGTTTGAAGAAAACAAATAAGTAAAGGTACAAAGACCGGATCTATAAATAACTGCACTGTGCGAAATTAATAGGGTATTGAATATATAGGGACAAGCTGACAGGAAGTATAATAATGTTTAATACTGTTTTAACTGAAACCCATTAAGCATGGTAATATGTCAACTCACTGGAACATAAACTCACCTGAGCAGAAATAATCTAAAAACGCAAGCAAGCGGTCCCGGGTTCGAATCCCCAATTGAAAACAATTCATGAATTCATTTTCTATGTGTAAAGTTTGAATAAAACAAAAAGAAAAGTTACTTTAAATAGTCTCGTCGGATATCATGTTTAATAGTGTCGTCTGATATAATTTTGTTTAATAGTGTCGTCTGATTCCTTTGTTTAATAGGGTTGTCTGATATAATTTTGTTTGATACTGTCGTCTGATATAATTTTGTTTTATAGTGTCGTCTGATATGATTTTATTTGATAGTGTCGTCTGATATAATTTTGTTTAATAGTGTCGTCTGATATAATTTTATTTGATATTGTCGCCTGATATAATTTTGTTTGATAGTGTCGTCTGATATAATTTTGCTTGATACTGTCGTCTGATATAATTTTATCTAATACTGTCGTATGATATAATTTTATTTGATAGTGTCGTCTGATATAGTTTTGTTTGATAGTGTCGTCTGATATAATTTTGTTTGATAGTGTCGTCTGATATAATTTTGATAGTGTTGTCTGATATAATTTTGTTTGATAGTGTCGTCTGATATAATTTTATTTGATACTGTCGTCTGATATAATTTTATTTAATACTGTCGTCTGATATAATTTTATTTGATACTGTCGTCTGATATAATTTTGTTTGATAGTGTCGTCTGATATAATTTTGTTTGATAGTGTCGTCTGATATAATTTTGTTTAATAGTGTCGTCTGATATAATTTTATTTGATATTGTCGCCTGATATAATTTTGTTTGATAGTGTCGTCTGATATAATTTTGCTTGATACTGTCGTCTGATATAATTTTATCTAATACTGTCGTATGATATAATTTTATTTGATAGTGTCGTCTGATATAGTTTTGTTTGATAGTGTCGTCTGATATAATTTTGTTTGATAGTGTCGTCTGATATAATTTTGATAGTGTTGTCTGATATAATTTTGTTTGATAGTGTCGTCTGATATAATTTTATTTGATACTGTCGTCTGATATAATTTTATTTAATACTGTCGTCTGATATAATTTTATTTGATACTGTCGTCTGATATAATTTTGTTTGATAGTGTCGTCTGATATAATTTTGTTTGATAGTGTCGTCTGATATAATTTTGTTTAATAGTGTCGTCTGATATAATTTTATTTGATATTGTCGCCTGATATAATTTTGTTTGATAGTGTCGTCTGATATAATTTTGCTTGATACTGTCGTCTGATATAATTTTATCTAATACTGTCGTATGATATAATTTTATTTGATAGTGTCGTCTGATATAGTTTTGTTTGATAGTGTCGTCTGATATAATTTTGTTTGATAGTGTCGTCTGATATAATTTTGATAGTGTTGTCTGATATAATTTTGTTTGATAGTGTCGTCTGATATAATTTTATTTGATACTGTCGTCTGATATAATTTTATTTAATACTGTCGTCTGATATAATTTTATTTGATAGTGTCGTCTGATATAATTTTATTTAATAGTGTCGTCTGATATAATTTTGTTTAATAGTGTCGTCTGATTCCTTTGTTTAATAGGGTTGTCTGATATAATTTTGTTTGATACTGTCGTCTGATATAATTTTGTTTTATAGTGTCGTCTGATATGATTTTATTTGATAGTGTCGTCTGATATAATTTTGTTTAATAGTGTCGTCTGATATAATTTTATTTGATATTGTCGCCTGATATAATTTTGTTTGATAGTGTCGTCTGATATAATTTTGCTTGATACTGTCGTCTGATATAATTTTATCTAATACTGTCGTATGATATAATTTTATTTGATAGTGTCGTCTGATATAGTTTTGTTTGATAGTGTCGTCTGATATAATTTTGTTTGATAGTGTCGTCTGATATAATTTTGATAGTGTTGTCTGATATAATTTTGTTTGATAGTGTCGTCTGATATAATTTTATTTGATACTGTCGTCTGATATAATTTTATTTAATACTGTCGTCTGATATAATTTTATTTGATAGTGTCGTCTGATATAATTTTATTTAATACTGTCGTCTGATATAAATTTGTTTGATAGTGTCTTCTGATATAATTTTGTTTTATAGTGTCGTCTGATATTATTTTGTTTTATAGTGTCGTCTGATATAATTTTGTTTAATAGTGTCGTCCGAGATAATGTTGTTTAATAGTGTCGCCTTATTTTTTTTTATTTTTTTTTTTATTTTATTTATTCATTTATTTATTTTTTGGGTTGAATAGTGTTGTCTGTTATAATTGTGTTTAATAGTTAGTGTTGTCTGATATGATTTTGTTTGATAGTGTCGTCTGATATGATTTTATTTGATAGTGTCGTCTGAGATAATTTTGTTTGATAGTGTCGGCTGATTTTTTTTGTTTAATAGTATCGTCTGATTTTTTTTTTTTTTTTTTTTTTTTTGTTGGTTGAATAGTGTCGTCTGTTATAATTTTGTTTAAAAGTGTCGTCTGATTAGGGTACAGTTTTGGGTTTTTTTTTTCGCGATTAGGGTAATGTTATTTACAGTATATTCATATATGCGATGTTTTCATTTCATAATTCTTTTTATCATCGATAGAGAACTGTAACAGCTTGAAAGGCAGTCAATACATGCAGAGTTCAATAGACGTAGAGGTCACAGCGATTGTCATTCATTTATTTTATTAAATGGATAAGAATTGAATTTGCATGTTATAATTGGGTTTTTTTTATATTCTTATTATTATTTTTTTTTTTTACGGTTCTATATTAGAAATGATTAATGTGCATGGGTGGGTGGGTTGGGGGCTTAATCTTCAAACTTTTCGCAAAACGTACATAAATTAACTTAAGACGTCACCCTTCACCTTCTCCAGCCGAAAATGTCCTGATCAACGAAGCCAATCCTTTCTAGTGCTCGCACTTTATAAGTTTGCTCTTTTTTTTTATATATATATATACCTTTTTGGTATTCATCATTGTTTTGATTTATTTGCTGAACGTCTGCAGTAGAATTTAATTTCCATATCCATTATGTTTCTAACTATTAAAGAATATTTCGATTTCATTTCCATTAATAGTTTAATTACGATGACGTAATAAATTACAGGTAACCTGCAGTAATTCTTATCAATATACAGGTATTTTACCTCATTAAGCTGTTACTGGTTCTGAGGGAATGTTTTTTTTTCAAACTCGGCGAAGCAAGTATACCGAAGAAGTCTGTCAACCACTCAGTATAGTATATCTAGAAATCTACAGATCAAATGAATTTGTAAATTTTAAATCTCCAAGGTACAACTTAATTTAATATTAGAATTCTAGTCTGTCAACCACTAAGTATAGTAAATCTAGAAATCTACAGATCAAATGAATTCGTCAATTTTAAATCTCCAAGGTACAACTTAAATTTTTACTAGAATTCTAGCGTGTTCTGGTTGGAGGAAGGCGGAGAGTTTCGCCATTGTTGTAAGCTTGAGGATCGTATGTATTGATACCCAATCTTCACTTTGGTCTTTATAAAGGGACATAATCCCTTTAAAACAACCTCGCTGCTTTTCACGGAACAATATTGTACAACACACCAGTATCGGAATACATACAAGAGATTTGCTGGAAAAAATGCCCATGATGACGCTGAACAGCTATTGTTTCGGGAGAATGCTCTTTCTCCTCGTTTTCACCGGATATTGACCGGTTTTCGTCGAATCTCTGTATTATATCTTCAGCATTCAGGTTTAAAAGTGTTCATATTTTCTATGAGACATTGATCTGCAGATGTTTGAAAGTATATTTTTTGCCGCATCCAAATCAGTGTTATACTTTTTCCCACGCTCTTTAATTATGTCCGATATACTACAAAGAAATGAATGGATTTTTGCTCGAGTTTGTCATTGTGTTCACTTAAAACATGGCGGCAAGGATTTAATTCTTGTGACGTTTAAGGACATACGCTACGTTTCTGACATTTTTTCTAAATTCATTTTTTTACTTCCTCAATATGAAGAGTTTATGATTTCCGAAATAGGTTTAAATTTCATACTGTATTAATATTACCAAATCCTATATATCGGCCTGGGTAGCACCTAACTTGTAATTTGATACTTAGGAGCATATTTAGATGAAGCTCTAAATTTTAAGGAACACATCAAAAGAAAATGCCGCACAGCAATGATCAATTTTCTCAGAATTAAAAGTATACGTAAATATTTGACAAAAGAGGCAACAGAAATTTTGGTTTTATCATTAGTTATTTCTCATTTGGACTACTGCAATGTGATTTTATATGGAATAGCACAGAGTGAAATGGGAAAGATGCAACGTATTCAAAACATGAGCGCGAAACTTGTATTGAATCGTAAGAAATTTGATAGTTCTAGGGAAGCTCTCTATGACTTACATTGGTTACCCATCAAATCCAGAATACAATTCAAATTGTTGACTTTGATGTATAACTGTTCTGTTGGCGAGGCACCATCATATATAACCGAACTTTTAACGAAACAGGTGCCAATTCAAAAGTTACGCTCCGCTCAATATTCTTACGGCTGCTACAACGTTCCTTTTAATAGACACAAGACGTTCAGTGACAGAAGCTTCGGAACCGTTGGTCATCGACTTTGGAACGATCTACCTCTAGAGATAAAGCAGTCGAAATCACTGAACAGTTTTAAGGCGAAATTGAAAACTCATTTATTTAGAAACCTTTAATATACAAAAAAAAAAAAAAAAGAAAAACAAAAAAAAGAAAAAACATTTTAGTATCGTACTAGACATTGATTCAGTTGTAGAATGTATGTACTTGTATGTTTTATTTACTTATTTACTTACCTATCTTATGCTTCTACTATTACCTTTTATGCATATCATCTCTTTTACTA
Organism: Ostrea denselamellosa; assembly: GCA_024699665.1. Classification (NCBI taxonomy): domain Eukaryota; kingdom Metazoa; phylum Mollusca; class Bivalvia; order Ostreida; family Ostreidae; genus Ostrea; species Ostrea denselamellosa. Next base: position 4,691,088 of record JAMZEH010000071.1, read on the forward strand.
TTTTATTGTACAACGCCAGTGAATACATGTATGTAAAATTAGGCGTTTTAATCAAATAAACTAGTTTCAGTTTTTAATTTAAGGGTCTCGAGTTCGATATCAGGTTGTTTCAAAACAAAAGTAACAAATTAGGACAGACTTTGAAACAAGCAGTTTGGCATTTTACTCATCTGCTAAGTTATTTGTGTACGCGTTATCCTAGTCATTAAAACTGATCAAGTTTCCTTTCCCCTAGTCGTAAATTTGCTTTACCCTAATCGTGATTGAATTTTCTACCCGCTATATCGCTGTAATAGGCGTTGATCATGCACATTTTACGAAATATTTACCTTCTGTATAGATAATTACAACATTATCAACCACATTCGCAATATACACTTTATTTATTTGTATATTAAGTGCAAAAATAACAAAAGCCCACTTGCCTGTCACCGCTTTTTACCCTAGTCCATTTCTACACAGTGAATCTGTTCCAGTTTCACAATATATAGTTTTTTTTATTTAAAAATATAAATACATACAAAAAAGCAATGTCCCTCTATACACAAAAAGACAAAGTACTTTAAAATAAGACACATGGACTTAACATAGATTTTTTATCGCATGCAGTAGCTGCCGTGGGTATTTTCCCCAATTCTCTTGACTAGATCTTGTTATTCATGATCATTGATGATTGTTTTATCAGGTTTTTTTTTTTTGGTTTTTTTGTTTTGTTTTTTTTTTTGTAAATGTGACCAGTTTAACAAACAATCACTTCCTTGAAAAATTGCAGTAAGTTATAAAAACACTACCAGTTCTGCCCCTAAAAGTTCACCAACTGTGGCAGCTTCATCAACACCGTGATACATATTTGCTTTCCAGTGACACTTATTTCTTAAATTTCATCAAAATCAACTGAGATGAATAGACAAATATTACTGATGTTTAATATATAGCAAATTACTGAATATAGACACTGAATATATATAGGAACCCAGAGCACTCAGCATGTATTCCTACGATTTGGATAAATTGGGTAGAAATGTTCAAACTATCCTATTAATCCACAAACAAGTACAAATAAACTGGCTACTTAACACTACTGCAGTCTGTTAGTGGATAGTAACACTAAATAAACTGGCTACTTAACACTACTGCAGTCTGTTAGTGGATAGTAACACTAAATAAACTGGCTACTTAACACTACTGCAGTCTGTTAGTGGATAGTAACACTAAATAAACTGGCTACTTAACACTACTGCAGTCTGTTAGTGGATAGTAACACTAAATAAACTGGCTACTTAACACTACTGCAGTCTGTTAGTGGATAGTAACACTAAATAAACTGGCTACTTAACACTACTGCAGTCTGTTAGTGGATAGTAACACTAAATAAACTGGCTACTTAACACTACTGCAGTCTGTTAGTGGATAGTAACACTAAATAAACTGGCTACTTAACACTACTGCAGTCTGTTAGTGGATAGTAACACTAAATAAACTGGCTACTTAACACTACTGCAGTCTGTTAGTGGATAGTAACACTCAATAAACTGTCCTGCCCTCCATACTTCAGAGTAGATACTCCCACTATATAACAAAACTACAGTAAAACACGGTTACAGCAAAAACATTTATATTGAATCCACACTTACAGCAAAGCGATTTTTATCTCCTGTAGCTTTAACATGTTTTATGACCTCAATGAATTACCTTTACAGTGGATTAAAATTCTTCATCTCCATCATTTTGCTATATATACCCCGTGGGGATCTGGGTTGTTAGAATAGATCATAAGTACCCCTTGATTCTCAAGTGGGAGGTTAAACAATATTTAATCAATCATTTTGCTATAAACATGTTTGACTGTAATGTCCTTGTTTTGAAGTTGGTGAAATGTAAATAAATGCAGAATATTCAACTTTTATAAATTACAATCAAACCTCATTTTCTCACCAAGATAAAAAAAAAATTCAAAATATTCAAATGTACGAAATATTGAGGTTAAAATACAAAAATACAATGCAGTGGAACTTCCTACTCGCTTCAACATTTCCCTGGTATTCTCGATATTGATGTTTGAGATACTGACGTTCAAGTTTTCCATCATTATATATTACAGCCACTAATGAAGTACAAGTATCTAATCAACGGATCATAAATTACTTTAAAAAAAAAATTACAGTCTTTCACATCATACGAAGTTGAACATTAAAACTACACATTGTTTATGTGATGGAGCTGCCACAGAAATATACACATATTGTTACAGGTATTTTAAATTACGGTGGGGTTATTTGGGATAAAAAGGTAGCATTATACACTTGTATATTTTACATATCTATTTACATAGTACTGCTATATGATAATTACGGACTCAATTTTTTTGTCCTTTAATGCAGGCTAATCATGAGAGAAGTGTATTTTGCTTTTAATATAATAAACATTGTACCGTCTTGTAGTTCTCACATTTGAACCTATTTTTCAACTATTATGGTTAATTAACTAATAAATTGGCAAAAATGACAAATTAAACTATGACAACTTAAATTTTATGCTCATTAGGAGGACAGTGAATCAGAACTCGAACGGAAGAAACCATACAAACAAATGTATGCTCACATGATAATATGTTCAGATTAAGAAATAAAACTTGATCTCATCTTATAATATTATATAATTGTACATCATGGTAATTGTTATGGATGGTTTATATTTCAAAAATTCAGACAATTCTGAAGATCAAATTTTTCGCCTATATAACAACTTTTGGAGTAATGAACTTTGGAGTAATTATCAGGTCTTTTTTATTTCACATGTGTGTTGTATGTGTTTTGTATGTGTGTGTGTGTTTTGTATGTGTGTGTGTGTGTGTTGTGTGTGTGTTTTGTATGTGTGTGTGTGTGTGTGTGTTGTGTGTATGTATGTGTGTTGTGTGTATATGTGTGTGTGTGTGTTGTGTGCATATATGTGTGTTGTGTGTATGTGTTGTGTGTATATGTGTTTTGTGTATGTATTGTGTATGTGTGTTGTATGTGTTTGTGTGTGTGTGTATTGTGTATGTGTGTTGTGTGTGTATGTATGTGTTGTGTGTGTATGTGTTTATGTGTGTGTGTTGTGTGTGTGTTGTGTATGTGTTTATGTGTATGTGTGTTGTGTGTATGTGTTATGTGTGTTGTGTGTATGTGTTTATGTGTGTGTGTGTGTGTGTATGTATGTGTGTTGTGTGTGTGTGTGTTGTGTGCATATATGTGTGTTGTGTGTATGTGTTGTGTGTATATGTGTTTTGTGTATGTATTGTGTATGTGTGTTGTATGTGTTTGTGTGTGTTGTGTGTGTATGTATGTGTGTATGTGTTGTGTGTGTATGTGTTTTGTGTGTGTGTAAGGGGAGGGTTCATAAGAACTAAAGATCTAAGTATGTCTTGGCACTGTGAATCTTTTCAATAAATAATACATAAAATCATATATATATATATATATATATATATCTACAGATAATATACTTATATTTTTATTCAAACATTTCCAAATAGTCCTGTTTGGTTTGTCTATTTTAAATTCACATGGAAATTTCATATGGGTAAATTAGGTCTATAATTATTTTTAATTTGCATGGAGTGGTGGTGGGGGGGGGGGGGAGGGGGGGCCTTACTATTTATATATGCTATCTACACTTAATCATTACAGTGATTCTCCTCTTATTATCGTTCAACAAATAATGCACAACTTGCAAACAGCCAAGATTGAACATGTCAAACAGTTCTGAAAATCTGATGATCTTTTAAAATCATCCCTTAAATATTTTGAAAACTTGCTAACCAAACCATTTAATTTCTTTGGTAAATTGTTCATGTATAATTATTATTTGTTTCAACTTTCATTCACTGTAACATTCAAAGTTTTTGACTGAAACCTACTACTCAATTACTTTGTATACATACTGTGAAATCACTAATTTTGTTGTGGTTTTTTGGGGTTTTTTTTTTGGGGGGGGGGGGGGTAATTTTCATTGTTTTCAAGGTATCCAGAGACCTACAAATTCATATCCTCCTCAAAATGTCATATTTTCAAATTAGCTGACTCTGCACTTCTTAAAGTACGAAATAAAATCCCTACGAACCAACATTTTTTGTAAAGGGTCAAATTCTATTATAAATGGATCTATTTCAATAAGACATTTGAATTATTTCTAACTGAATTGAATCAATCTACATTTATTTATTGAAATTAATGTATCTTTAATTTGTTTAGGAATATGTTCAATAATTTGTAAATAGGTCTTAATTTGAAATTAAAGCTTAATAAAATTTCAAAACTATTTCACTTATACGGAGACATCACATTTATGCATTACTCAGTGTACAACTTCCACTTTCAAACAAACAAACATAAAAAATGGTGGAGGTCATTATTTAGGAAGAACATATCCCTTGCTGACAAGGGGTCCCCCTTTGTGGAGGTACACAACAGGCCACACAGTCAAATGTACAGTTTCTCCCTTCTTGCTATAGAATTTAAACAATTCTTTGTCAATGAGTGCCCCAGGTGCTGCAAAGTCCAGAGTCATCTGAGGATCCTGAACACACATCAGCCACATCTGCTCCATACAAGCTTCTATGTATGCCTTCAGCTTCTGTCCCAAAGCACACTTCTGGAATGTTCTCTCCAAAACATCTGATTTCTCTTTAAAGAATACCTTTAAAAATTGAAAAAGTCCATACAAATGGTTGTTTTTAAAGGTAATCTCAAAGACAGCATATTTAGTTTGAGTATGCACTTGTTCCCAACACATCTGATTCAAAGTATTTCATTAGATGTTCACCTGCTAACCTACACACACCTGCTAACCTACACACACCTGCTAAACTACACACACCTGCTAAACTACACACACCTGCTAAACTACACACACCTGCTAACCTACACACACCTGCTAACCTACACACACCTGCTAACCTATACACACCTGCTAAACTACACACACCTGCTAAAATACACACACACCTGCTAAACTACACACACCTGCTAACCTATACACACCTGCTAAACTACACACACCTGCTAAACTACACACACCTGCTAACCTACACACACCTGCTAACCTACACACACCTGCTAAACTACATACAGCTGCTAAACTACACACACCTGCTAAACTACACACACCTGCTAAACTACACACACCTGCTAAACTACACACACCTGCTAAACTACACACACCTGCTAACCTACACACACCTGCTAACCTACACACACCTGCTAACCTACACACACCTGCTAAACTACACACACCTGCTAAACTACACACACCTGCTATATTACATACACCTGCTAACCTACACACATCTGCTAAACTACATACAGCTGCTAAACTACACACACCTGCTAAACTACACACACCTGCTAAACTACACACCTGCTAAACTACACACACCTGCTAAACTACACACACCTGCTAAACTACACACACCTGCTAAACTACATACACCTGCTAAACTACACACACCTGCTAAACTACACACACCTGCTAACCAACACACACCTGCTAAACTACATACACCTGCTAACCTACACACACCTGAACTTTTGCTTATAAGTAGGGACTCGTGCTGTTTTCCCAAAATAAAATGTACATGATCATAAGCTGATCAGTCAGAACATCACTCAGGTCATACCTAATCTGGAAAAGGCTAAGTGATGTTCTGATTGATAATCTGATGTCACTGGAAATTACCACATGGGAATTGTATGGTAGCTCAGTTGCAGTCAACTAATGGGTAGTATTGTTTCGGTGTTTAACGGCAAGAATTATAATTTTGAATTTGAGGCGTAGTTTTGCACCAAAATTATAGTACATTTTGCTATGGAAGCCCTTAATCTAATTGTACTGCAAAAGGCAAGCAAACTGACAGATATTTTTGTCTTGTATCATGTACACCCCCCTTCCATGATTCCATTTGCACAGATGGAACTCTTAATGAACATGAAAAGACATAGTTTAGTAAACAATGACAGAATAATTTACAAGGAAGTCCAAATGAAAATTTGAATTTTCCTCCTTCTATTATATAGTAAATCCGTGATAAATATTTTCCCTAAATATAAACTGAAATTATATTTAAATGGACATTAGCTTTCAAACAGTGAATTAAAAGTTTTCATGGTTCAAAATGCTAGAATATGTTTAATATGAAGTAAATCTTGGAGTAAAATAAGTGATGTTTGATTGAAATTTGACAAAAATTTCTCTGCAGTGAATTATTTGTTCCAAACAAGATTTTTTTTTTACTGATTTAAATCACATCGTCATACCTTGCATATTTCCGGAGATGAAATGGAGGCTGTGACCTTTCTGTAATCTTTTGCATGTTTTAATGTTTCTGTTGTGAGTACTTTGACCATATCTTTCGGAACCTGCATCATCACAAAGAAAGAAAATTTGTGCGTAAGGCATGAAACTCTTGGAGAGGAGTTGTTTACGGGGTGATAATCTATGTCATCATCGTCTCGTTTTTTGGGAGTTTTGTTTTTCCATGAAAATATTGAACACAAGGAAAGTTTCATCCTACATCCTTAAAAAGTGACTTAAAAATTGGGCTATTTAATTTATGAATTACTTTTCATTAGCAATCAACCATTTCATGCAAATTTAAAGCAGGATGAGATCAGTTTTCAGTGGATCTTGGTGAAAATATAACACCAGATGACATTTTCCTTGTGGACAGACTGAGATCTAAGATGAACTTGTCTCAGTGATAAGGCCTCAGCTACAGCATTTATCATATCACAGATCTAGAAAACACATATATACATGTGTATATGTTATCATAAAATCTACTATTCTTCACTGTGAGTCAGTGACATTAAATATATCAAATGACTTATCTTCCTCAGGTAGTATTGCACTTACATGCAGAGTATGTTTAGTTTGAAATGGCTGGAGAATTGGGACCTTCATAACCTGCTCAAGGTCATGTAATTGTTCCTCAGCTTTCTTGATGCAAAATTCATACCCATACTGCAATACATTAATGTGAGAAAAAATTCTAAACATTGCAATAGTTTAAAATAATATTCAACTATAATAATACAGTAAAGCAGTTACAACAAACACACTTATAATGAATTCACTCTTACAGTAAAACACGGTTACAGTGAACACACTTATAATGAATTCACTCTTACAGTAAAACACGGTTACAGTGAACACACTTATAATGAATTCACTCTTACAGTAAAACACGGTTACAGTGAACACACTTATAATGAATTCACTCTTACAGTAAAACACGGTTACAGTGAACACACTTATAGTGAATTCACTCTTACAGTAAAACACGGTTACAGTGAACACACTTATGATGAATTCACTCTTACAGTAAAACACGGTTACAGTGAACACACTTATAATGAATTCACTCTTACAGTAAAACACGGTTACAGTGAACACACTTATAATGAATTCACTCTTACAGTAAAACACGGTTACAGTGAACACACTTATAATGAATTCACACTTACAGTAAAACATGGTTACAGTGAACACATAATGAATTCATGCTTACAGAGAAGTGATTTTCATTCCCTGTAGTTTTAAAATATATATTGAATATAATTGAACCTACTGAATACAACGAATTACATCTGTAATGAATCATATTATAGATGCATTTGTTGTCCTGTCGGATTAAATTTTGTTATTTTCGTGTATAGGAAAAAATAACGAAATAAAATCCAAAACAAAATTTTGATTTTAAAAATATTGATTTTTAAAGTCAGAAAAATCTATGTTGCCATTATTTGTCACTTATTGATAGAAAGCATATTTCATCAGTACCATAATCGTCACCATTATGTCCCTTATGAGTAAATGTACCTGCACTTAAATGGTGTCTTAATATATAGTTAATCGACTCATTACAAAAAATACACAGGTTAAATAAAAAAAAATTCAAAATAATTAAGAATGATTACTATCAAAACAGTACAGTTCACTTTAGGTGTTAACAAGAGCCATTCCTGCAGACAGCGTGTCTAATATGCTGCAGAGATGGAACCCATGTGTCACATTTTAAAATTCCATTTCTAAGACATCCGTGGATCCACCGGCACTATATCAGTATCCACGCCCTTCTTCAGGTGATCTGACACCTGACTGAGCCACACTAATATGCAATTTTTAAGTGATCACAAACAACAAAAATTAATCCACATGAAATCATATTCACTTAAAAAACAAAATTTTTTCGAACAACATTAAATATGTCTACAGTAATTCTTCGTCCCCAGCACTTCATTATAAGTGTGTTTCACTGTACCCCAGCACTTCATTATAAGTGTGTTTTACTGTACCCCAGCACTTCACTATAAGTGTGTTTTACTGTATCCCACCACTTCATTATAAATGTGTTTTACTGTACCCCAGCACTTCACTATAAGTGTGTTTTACTGTACCCCAGCACTTCATTATAAGTGTGTTTTACTGTACCCCAGTGCTTCATTATAAGTGTGTTTTACTGTACCCCAGTGCTTCATTATAAATGTGTTTTACTGTACCCCAGCACTTCACTATAAGTGTGTTTTACTGTACCCCAGCACTTCACTATAAGTGTGTTTTACTGTACCCCAGCACTTCACTATAAGTGTGTTTTACTGTACCCCAGCACTTCATTATAAGTGTGTTTTACTGTACCCCAGCACTTCACTATAAGTGTGTTTTACTGTACCCCAGCAATTCATTATAAGTGTGTTTTACTGTACCCCAGCACTTCACTATAAGTGTGTTTTACTGTACCCCAGCACTCCATTATAAGTGTGTTTTACTGTACCCCAGCACTTCACTATAAGTGTGTTTTACTGTACCCCAGCACTTCACTATAAGTGTGTTTTACTGTACCCCAGCACTTCATTATAAGTGTGTTTTACTGTACCCCAGCACTCCATTATAAGTGTGTTTTACTGTACCCCAGCACTTCACTATAAGTGTGTTTTACTGTACCCCAGCACTTCACTATAAGTGTGTTTTACTGTACCCCAGCACTTCACTATAAGTGTGTTTTACTGTACCCCAGCACTTCATTATAAGTGTGTTTTACTGTACCCCAGCACTCCATTATAAGTGTGTTTTACTGTACCCCAGCAATTCATTATAAGTGTGTTTTACTGTACCCCAGCACTTCACTATAAGTGTGTTTTACTGTACCCCAGCAATTCATTATAAGTGTGTTTTACTGTACCCCAGCACTCCATTATAAGTGTGTTTTACTGTACCCCAGTGCTTCATTATAAGTGTGTTTCACTGTACCCCAGCACTTCACTATAAGTGTGTTTTACTGTACCCCAGCAATTCATTATAAGTGTGTTTTACTGTACCCCAGCACTTCACTATAAGTGTGTTTTACTGTACCCCAGCACTTCACTATAAGTGTGTTTTACTGTACCCCAGCACTCCATTATAAGTGTGTTTTACTGTACCCCAGCACTTCACTATAAGTGTGTTTTACTGTACCCCAGCACTTCATTATAAGTGTGTTTTACTGTACCCCAGCACTTCATTATAAGTGTGTTTTACTGTACCCCAGCACTTCACTATAAGTGTGTTTTACTGTACCCCAGCACTTCATTATAAGTGTGTTTTATTGTATATTACAAACACTATTAGGTACCCAATATAAAGGATCAACAGATAACACTGATTTGGTCTTATCTCTACAACTTTAATCTGGTTTTGTCAAATCAAATTTTCTTCACAAGTCAGAGACTTTATGCTTACAGAGCTAGTGAACTAAAAATACAAGGTCAAATGTAAATGATAAAGGTTAATCAAGGTCATGGTCATATTTGTTACGATATGTATGAAATACAGCCTTGTGTATATACCCTCACAGAAGAACTTATCTTGGACAAAGGGAAGTGGTAACCACATTACCATAGTTACTCTAAAAATCCAAATATTACTACTAACATGCACTGTAATTTTGCAACAGTCAATACATATGTGAATATGAAAAAAGTACATTTTACAATATCGGATCACACTTTTCCATAACCATACATAAACTGTTTATTCAAAATACACAGAAGTAGACAAAAAGATAATTTTGGAAGATTGATTTTCACTACCCATTTGGGTCCAGTCCTAAATCCCTGTTCAAGGGGAAAGGAACTTTATAATTTTATATCATTTTAGTGCACACCCAAATGCTTTTTATAATCATGTGCATGATGTATGCAGTTTTTCTTCACAATAAGCAGATGTAATGAAGAAGATACTAATTTTTGAATATTAAAATTAATAAATGCATATTCACTATATATATTACCCATTTGGACCCCATCTTACTGCCTTATTCTTGACCCAGGAGTCATGAAAATCTAAATTTTGGCAGCAGGATCCATGCTCTTCATAACCATACAGATAGTAGTATTTTCAAGCTGTGCAGAGGGGAAAATATAAAAGAATGCAGTTTTACTATACGAGCCATAAAGCCCCATCTTAGTGCAAAACCCTGACACAGAGGTCATGAACTTCACAATCTGGTAGAGGTATACCTTTCATCATCATGACTCTGTTCACAGTTCATCTCCCATATGTTCCCAAGTAAAAAAAAGAGGACTGTTAAAGATTACATTACACATTAAATTTAACCATGAAATTAGATTAGATTAGACCAAAAAATTCACAATTGAAAATCCCTTCATATTTGGTTTGTCTATGTACTTCCAGAGAAGTTGATTATGTTTAAATGCAAAAGAAATAACATATTTTCATTATGTGAACAATATAGACCCACCCACCCTTAATACCAAAACCCCTGAACCAGGGGCCATGAATTTGACAGTTTGGTAGACGAATCCTTGTTCATCTGCTTGGTGTCCCTGAGTAAAAAAAAAAGTTTAAAGATGGCAACTTTTTACTATTCTGACCCCACCCCTGGGGTGCAGTGACCATAAAATTAACAGATTTTGTTCCCCTAACCTAAAAGATTTTAAAAAAACCCACATAAATGCCCCTGGCAGTGGCAAACTCCCATGCCGATGTTAAAGCGTTTAAAAAGTGGGTCAAATGCCATGGTTAAAGTCAAGAAATTTAGTACCAACATAAAGATCTTGTCACAAGGTGTACTCATGTGAAATATGAAAGCTCTAGTATATACCACTTAAAAGTCATGGCCAAGGTTTTAGAAGTTTTTAAAAAGTAGGTCAAATGCCAAGGTCAAGGCCAAAAATTTGATACCAATAGAAAGGTCTTTTCATTAGAAATATTCATGTGTAATATAATTTACTGTTCAATAGTTATTAGGAAGGATAAAGTTTCAGACAGAATTACATAATGACAGGCAGGACAAAACAATATGTCTCCTCTCCCCCAGGTCTTTGATCTCAAGGGCATAAAAATGCTACATACTTGCGGAGAAGAAGTTGATTATGTTCTCATGTTAATGCATGACAGACAACTTCCAATTACAAATGATTACCTGAGTGACATGGTTGAATGAAAAGGTCAAATTAGATAATGAACAGTGATCACACTCCTATACTGAATACAAAATTAAGAAAAGGACACACACGGAAACACAGGCCCAAAGACATATCAGAGGTGAGATCATGTGCCAGGGAGGAGTAAGCATCCCTTGTCAACCTGTTAAATATTATTCCAAGCTAAAATATTCACTCTAAAGAACCTAACATAAAACATCTAACCTGTATTATTTGCTGTAGTTTTAAGATGATATCTTCTTCACCAAATCCACCATCAATTAGTTCATCGTAAACCTCCGACCACTCATCATCGTAAATCAGACCAAACCTCTCCCCAATCTTCGTTGGCCTATTTTTGTCACTGAGATCTGTAAAGGCTGAGTTTCCTTTTGTTAACTGATTGCTGGCAAAACTGCTTAACCTAATGAAAAACATAAGTTACTTATAAATTATTATCAAACTAAAATTAGCACAAACTGGCACAAATTTAAAACTCTGTGACCCCTGATCCTGGGCTCATGGATTCCATATGTTGACAGAGGCCTCTACTTCATTTCAAACTATATCTTAAGGAGTACAAAAGATCTCTCAAGATTTCATACATTTTGCTAGAAAAACAATTTAGCCCCATCCTCTGGTCTAAATACCTAACCCAGGGGTCACAAGTTTAAATATCACTATTTTGTAACAGATCTTCATGTTTAATATAATTTCACCCCGTCTGTCTGTTTGATGGTAAAAAGATTTAGTTTGATTTTCACTATATACCTCATTAAACTCACTCTAGGATAGTAGCCACAGATTTTATAATTACAGTAAAACATTTATAGTGAACCTCTAGGGCCAGCAAAAAAATTTCATTATCACCAATCTTCATTATATCCAATGAAATTCTCATTATCTTTCACTTCGCATTAAGCATGAATTTGTTATAAGCATGTTCATTATAATCGTGTTTTACTGTATAGCAGAGGTACTCATGCTCATTACAACTATGTACCCATTTGTCTGTTCAGCTGTAAAGATTCAGCACAATGTTCAATGTGTATTCAGTTCAACCATCGGGACTGAACCCCTATCCCAGGGGCAAAGATTTTCACAATTTTAGTAGCAGTATTCATGCTGATTACAGTATTTAGTATCTATGCAAGCTACTCAAAAAATACACTATTATTCTCAGAGGCTTGAATAGGACAAACTGAATAAGTAGTCTGATTGTACGGCAGGCAATACAAAGTCCACCTGTAGTCAAACCTGTAATCTCCTGTACCTGTACACTAATCTGTAGATAATCTCATGTACCTGTACACTAATCTGTAGATAATCTCATGTATCTGTACACTAATCTGTAGATAATCTCATGTACCTGTACACTAATCTGTAGATAATCTCCTGTACCTGTACACTAATCTGTAGATAATCTCCTGTACCTGTACACTAATCTGTAGATAATCTCCTGTACCTGTACACTAACCTGTAGATAATCTCCTGTACCTGTACACTAATCTGTAGATAATCTCCTGTACCTGTACACTAACCTGTAGATAATATCCTGTACCTGTACACTAATCTGTAGATAATCTCCTGTACCTGTACACTAACCTGTAGATAATCTCCTGTACCTGTACACTAATCTGTAGATAATCTCCTGTACCTGTACACTAACCTGTAGATAATCTCCTGTACCTGTACACTAACCTGTAGATAATATCCTGTACCTGTACACTAATCTGTAGATAATCTCCTGTACCTGTACACTAACCTGTAGATAATCTCCTGTACCTGTACACTAATCTGTAGATAATCTCCTGTACCTGTACACTAACCTGTAGATAATCTCCTGTACCTGTACACTAACCTGTAGATAATATCCTGTACCTGTACACTAATCTGTAGATAATCTCCTGTACCTGTACACTAACCTGTAGATAATCTCCTGTACCTGTACACTAACCTGTAGATAATCTCCTGTACCTGTACACTAATCTGTAGATAATCTCCTGTACCTGTACACTAATCTGTAGATAATCTCCTGTACCTGTACACTAACCTGTAGATAATCTCCTGTACCTGTACACTAACCTGTAGATAATCTCCTGTACCTGTACACTAACCTGTAGATAATCTCCTGTACCTGTACACTAACCTGTAGATAATCTCCTGTACCTGTACACTAATCTGTAGATAATCTCCTGTACCTGTACACTAATCTGTAGATAATATCCTGTACCTGCACACTAATCTGTAGATAATCTCCTGTACCTGTACACTAATCTGTAGATAATCTCATGTACCTGTCCACTAATCTGTAGATAATCTCCTGTACCTGTACACTAACCTGTAGATAATATCCTGTACCTGTACACTAATCTGTAGATAATCTCCTGTACCTGTACACTAATCTGTAGATAATCTCCTGTATCTGTACACTAACCTGTAGATAATCTCCTGTACCTGGGTACATACTGTCTTGCATACTAACCTGTTAGTAAGCTCATCTATCTGGTTGGCCTGGTATGTCCAGGATTTGTGCAGATCAGAATATGCCTCTTTCCAGTTCGTAACTCTCTGGTCCCCTGGTTCTGGAAGCATTCCAAATGCGTCACTCCTAGAATTACTGTTTTGTCTCCTAAACACTTGAACCTTATCCCTCGCTAAATTTTTAGGTCTCTCGTCTCTTGAGTCACTCTTCTGCCTCTGGAAGACTTTATCTATATCTTGTAAACAAAAAATCAAAAGTTATCTTCAAAGTAATGCACTGTATACAATATGTGGTTTAAAACAATGTTGGAGTAGTCGGATGATCTTGGGATCAAATATTCGTGATTTGAACATATTTTATTGCAAATTACGCAAACAGTATAGACACAAATTCCAAAACTTACATGCATATAAGTCTCTCTTTTAAATATCATGCAATCACAATATTCACGTCATAAGTAAATGTATATATTTTTTCACAAGGTACAAATCAACACAAAATCATCTTCTGATACAGTAAAACTGGTTATAGCAAACCTCCAAGGCCAGCCAAAAACAGTTTGTTATAACCAAACTTATACAGTACAACATGGTTATAGAGAACTTCCAAGGCCAGCCAAAAACAGTTTGTTATAACCAAACTTATACAGTACAACATGGTTATAGAGAACTTCCAAGGCCAGCCAAAAACAGTTTGTTATAACCAAACTTTGTTACATCCAATACAATTTTTGTTATTTTCCTCTCATAGGGCAATAAATATCACTTCACATTAAGTATGAATTCATTATAAGTGTGTTCACTGTAACTGTGTTTTACTGTAAGTGTGATTTCATTATAAGTGAGTTCACTGTAACTGTGTCTTACTGTAAATGTGAATTCATTATAAGTGTGTTCACTGTAACTGTGTTTTACTGTAAGTGTGAATTCATTATAAGTGTGTTCACTGTAACTGCGTTTTACTGTAAGTGTGAATTCATTATAAGTGTGTTCACTGTAACCGTGTTTTACTGTAAGTGTGAATTCATTATAAGTGTGTTCACTGTAACTGTGTTTTACTGTAAATGTTTTACTGTAAATGTGAATTCATTGTAAGTGTGTTCACTGTAACTGTGTTTTACTGTAAGTGTGAATTCATTATAAGTGTGTTCACTGTAAATGTGTTTTACTGTAAGTGTGAATTCATTATAAGTGTGTTCATTGTAACTGTGTTTTACTGTAAGTGTGAATTCATTGTACATATGTTCACTGTAACTGTGTTTTACTGTAAGTGTGAATTCATTATAAGTGTGTTCATTGTAACAGTGTTTTACTGTAAGTGTGAATTCATTATAAGTATGTTCACTGTAACTGTGTTTTACTGTAAGCATGAATTCATTATAAGTGTGTTCATTATAAGCGTGTTTAACTGTAATTTGATCATTCATAATAATATTCTTGCAAATGTACACCTGTATAATCACTATGGAAAGCACATTGTTTACGCAAATTACCCATATGTCTGAGGAATGGCGTTGGATCAACATCCATAGTTTCTATGTCTTTGGTATCCTGGATTCTTCTTAGCATTGGGAATGTGTCAGCTTTATTCAGATTATCCTGACCATGCAACATGAATTGTTGATGTCGAACACTCCTGTGTGAAGGGGTACCAATGTCCTGTCGTGTCACTGGATTTAGGAATTCCTGTAATTTGTTACCAATGTCCTGTCGTGTCTCTGGATTTTGGAATTCCTGTAATTTGTTACCAATGTCCTGTCGTGTCACTGGATTTAGAAATTCCTGATCTTTCGCAGGTTGTTGAATATCCTCTGGATATCGATAAGTCCACTCTGAATTAGGGTCACATTCACGAAGCACTGCTTCCGCTGTACTCAAAATGTAATATTCATGTAAACTTAACTTAGCAATAACTTCAGTGTCTCCCTTTGTTTTACATTTGATGAATTCATATAACGGACCTTTGTTTTGTATTTTCCTATCATAGTCCACAAAGCCTTCTTTTGGAATTCGCTGAACTTTTGCTTCGTACTGAAATACACATCAACGATTAACTCAATCATTATGTAACCCACATAGAAAACAAGAAAAAAATCATACTTCCAAACATATCTTAAGTCAAAACAAATTATACACACATAACCTTTACATTTCAATGATGTATCGAGTTGACAGTAACCAAGAATTAAAGTTCAAGATCAATGTTTTTCTGGCTCAATTCATCCTCCTATAATATGAGCTTGTCCTACAGATACTCAGTGTAATCTAACATATCACTAAAATGACTCAATTATAAAAATAGCCAGACGTAAAACCACAAGCTGTTATATAAAGATGCTGCTAATTTTGATCTATGCATGGTGCTTATGACCAAAACAAGGAATCCCCATTTTTAAGGTTGTATCTGAAAGATATATGGCATTCGCTTCCAATACAGGGCACCTGACAAAGGAACATTCACTAAATATGTTAAAAGTCTCCGGTTTGATGCAGTGCCTAGAAATCAAACCTGGGCTTTCCAGTTCCATAGAGCGCCCTAACCTCTAATATCATGACATCAAATTACTGACAGATAATTCTTCATTTAGAAATCAATAGGATACTTCATATCCCACCAGCCACCTCTGTAACAATAACGGATTTATAAGTTTTCTAGTCTAAACATTAATGTTTCATTTTATTGATGCCTACAGACTTAATCTATGGACCCAGACACATTCACAAGTAAGTCTTACGACTACTCAGCACAAGGAAGTCTTACGACTACTCACCACAAGTCTTACGACTACTCACCACAAGTAAGTCTTAAAACTACTCAGCACAAGTAAGTCTTCCGACTACTCAGCACAAGGAAGTCTTACGACTACTCACCACAAGTCTTACGACTACTCAGCACAAGTAAGTCTTAAAACTACTCAGCACAAGTAAGTCTTCCGACTACTCAGCACAAGGAAGTCTTACGCCTACTCACCACAAGTAAGTCTTCCGACTACTCAGCACAAGGAAGTCTTCCGACTACTCAGCACAAGTCTTACGACTACCCAGTCTAAGTAAGTCTTAAAACTACTCAGCACAAGTAAGTCTTCCGACTACTCAGCACAAGGAAGTCTTACGACTACTCAGCACAAGGAAGTCTTCCGACTACTCAGCCCAAGTAAGTCTTACGACTACTCAGCACAAGTAAGTCTTCCGACTACTCAGCACAAGGAAGTCTTCCGACTACTCAGCACAAGTAAGTCTTCCGACTACTCAGCACAAGTAAGTCTTACAACTACTCAGCACAAGGAAGTCTTACGACTACTCAGCACAAGCAAGTCTTCCGACTACTCAGCACAAGCAAGTCTTACGACTACTCAGCACAAGTAAGTCTTCCGACTACTCAGCACAAGTAAGTCTTAAAACTACTCAGCACAATGAAGTCTTCCGATTACTCAGCACAAGTAAGTCTTACGACTACTCAGCATAAGTTAGTCTTACGACTACTCAGACCAAGTAAGTCTTCCGACTACTCAGCCCAAGTAAGTCTTACGACTACTCAGCACAAGTAAGTCTTACGACTACTCAGCACAAGTAAGTCTTAAAACTACTCAGCACAAGTAAGTCTTCCGACTACTCAGCACAAGTAAGTCTTAAGACTACTCAGCACAAGGAAGTCTTCCGACTACTCAGCACAAGTAAGTCTTACGACTACTCAGCATAAGTTAGTCTTACGACTACTCAACCCAAGTAAGTCTTCCGACTACTCAGCACAAGTAAGTCTTACGACTACTCAGCACAAGTAAGTCTTACGACTACTCAGCCCAAGTAAGTCTTACGACTACTCAGCCCAAGTAAGTCTTACGACTACTCAGCACAAGGAAGTCTTACGACTACTCAGCCCAAGTAAGTCTTACGACTACTCAGCACAAGTAAGTCTTCCGACTACTCAGCACAAGGAAGTCTTCCGACTACTCAGCACAAGTAAGTCTTCCGACTACTCAGCACAAGTAAGTCTTACAACTACTCAGCACAAGGAAGTCTTACGACTACTCAGCACAAGCAAGTCTTCCGACTACTCAGCACAAGCAAGTCTTACGACTACTCAGCACAAGTAAGTCTTCCGACTACTCAGCACAAGTAAGTCTTAAAACTACTCAGCACAATGAAGTCTTCCGATTACTCAGCACAAGTAAGTCTTACGACTACTCAGCATAAGTTAGTCTTACGACTACTCAGACCAAGTAAGTCTTCCGACTACTCAGCCCAAGTAAGTCTTACGACTACTCAGCACAAGTAAGTCTTACGACTACTCAGCACAAGTAAGTCTTAAAACTACTCAGCACAAGTAAGTCTTCCGACTACTCAGCACAAGTAAGTCTTAAGACTACTCAGCACAAGGAAGTCTTCCGACTACTCAGCACAAGTAAGTCTTACGACTACTCAGCATAAGTTAGTCTTACGACTACTCAACCCAAGTAAGTCTTCCGACTACTCAGCACAAGTAAGTCTTACGACTACTCAGCACAAGTAAGTCTTACGACTACTCAGCCCAAGTAAGTCTTACGACTACTCAGCCCAAGTAAGTCTTATGACTACTCAGCACAAGGAAGTCTTACGACTACTCAGCCCAAGTAAGTCTTACGACTACTCAGCACAAGTAAGTCTTACGACTACTCACCACAAGGAAGTCTTACGACTACTCACCACAAGTAAGTCTTACGACTACTCAGCACAAGGAAGTCTTACGACTACTCACCACAAGTAAGTCTTACGACTACTCAGCACAAGGAAGTCTTACGAGTACTCAGCCCAAGTAAGTCTTACGACTACTCAGCACAAGGAAGTTTTCCGACTACTCACCACAAGTAAGTCTTCCGACTACTCAGCCCAAGTAAGTCTTACGACTACTCAGCAAAAGTAAGTCTTACGACTACTCAGCACAAGTAAGTCTTAAAACTACTCAGCACAAGTAAGTCTTACGACTACTCAGCACAAGTAAGTCTTAAGACTACTCAGCACAAGGAAGTCTTCCGACTACTCAGCACAAGTAAGTCTTACGACTACTCAGCCCAAGTAAGTCTTCCGACTACTCAACCCAAGTAAGTCTTCCGACTACTCAGCACAAGTAAGTCTTACGACTACTCAGCCCAAGTAAGTCTTACGACTACTCAGCACAAGTAAGTCTTCCGACTACTCAGCCCAAGTAAGTCTTACGACTACTCAGCACAAGTAAGTCTTCCGACTACTCAGCACAAGGAAGTCTTACGACTACTCAGCCCAAGTAAGTCTTACGACTACTCAGCACAAGGAAGTCTTACGACTACTCAGCCCAAGTAAGTCTTACGACTACTCACCACAAGTAAGTCTTACGACTACTCACCACAAGGAAGTCTTCCGCCTACTCACCACAAGTAAGTCTTACGACTACTCAGCACAAGGAAGTCTTACGACTACTCACCACAAGTAAGTCTTTCGACTACTCACCACAAGGAAGTCTTACGAGTACTCAGCACAAGTAAGTCTTACGACTACTCACCACAAGTAAGTCTTACGACTACTCAGCACAAGGAAGTCTTCCGACTACTCAGCACAAGTAAGTCTTACGACTACTCACCACAAGGAAGTCTTACGACTACTCAGCACTGTTTATATACACAAATGCTTCATGAAGTAGGTTGGCATAAAGTGTCACAGTTCATGCCCTCATGTATTTTATGAAAATGACATTTATTTCTTAAATGAATGAATTCAGATACTAACCGCCTCTGGAAAATCCTGTTTTAGAGCTACTTCCTTACAAACCAATTTCACATATTCCCTTTTGTGTAAATCTTGGACTTCTCTCTTAGCAACATCAAAAAGGTTAATTATTGATTCTTTACAGCATTCATCACATCCTGCTGGGTAAAGATCCAAATCTAAATCACCCGGAGGTTCCTGTCCAAAATCAAAATAACACTTCATCCACATTTTCATCTTTATCGGTATTAAACATCTTAAACATGACTAAATTCATTCACTTATGATTCATTTCCTATATAAATTTCATACTCTAAAAATTTCTGTCATTCAAGCATATTCTTGACAACATTTTCAGCTTTATGTGTTCATTAACATATACAAAATTGAATATACCAGAACACATTGATTGCTGTTGCTTTGTAGCTGTGTGAGTAGCTGGTCTGAAGCCTGTAGAGATTCCAGCTGAATCTGTGCTCCACCTTGCCACTTTGAGGATTTACTGCTTGATATCAATCTGGACAGAGGAGATTGATCCAGCCTCATCATGGTATATTTTTTGTGACCCTGTGTGCTTTTTAAACTCTCAAAAAACTGAAAGATAGATAGTAAAATGTTATTTCAAAAATGGCTGTTATTTCCTCAGGGCCAATAGGTTTTTGGAAGGCCTGACAATTTTCACAGCGAGTTTTAACACCATTATTATATACACTTTGATATTATTATTTTATCATTACACTGAATTATCAACACTTCATTCATCGCCATTTTTACCATACAGCCCCGTTTTGTTAGAAACTTTTTCCTGCAATATACATTTCCTGCTAAATTCAAATACTGTCATCCACACCCTTGTTTTCAAAATAAACCTCCGTATTTGGCTGTCAGATGTCTCGATATACCACCAAAAGCATGTGATCAGTGACAATGTTGCTACATGTAATTAGTTTTCATTTCAGATCTGTGGCACAATGCCTAATAATTCAAGTAATGTTTTTCCAAAAAAACCGAACAAATGAGATAATTATTTGTCAAGGATTAGTGTTGTTGTCGGATAAAATTAATTTCAGTTATGTATCATCACAATAGAGGGCACTTTCTATTTTGGAAGAAACAAATGGACTTGTGCAAATCCGTTCGATTGCGCAAAATATGTCCGGAAAGTATTCAGTTGACTTCTGTCAAAGTTAGAAAGCAGTAACAGGTAAAAGAAATTCACAAGATATTATTTCAAATTTTGTTGTGAGAAAAAATAAAGTTATTAAAAGAAAAAATGATGGTGATATTTTTTATTCAATGGTAGATGCATTTTATTGTGAAATTATTTTACCTCCACTTAATATGCATATCATATGCTGGTATTCCTTTTGAAATAATTAATAAATGAACGGTAAATAAATATTAAATGTGACATCGGTGGCCTAACGGTTAGGCTGTTAGATTCTCTACCGAAAGGTTGGGGATTCGAGTCCTGGCCGCGGCAGGACTGACGTTCTGTCCTTGGGAAAGGCACTTTACATGAATTTCCTCACTCCACCCAAGTGTAAAAGGGGTACCTGGCCATAGACAGTGACAGAAATTGTTAGAATGTTAGTGCTCTAGCACCTTAACGGCAGCTTGCACTGAGAAAAGCCCTGGAATGTTATAAGGTCTGCTGGGGTGATAATGTATTATGAAGCGCTTTGAGCAGCATATGTTCAAAAAGCACTATATAAAAACCAATCATTATTATCATTATCAATCTTTATCATTAGAGGGTCTGATTCATGATTTTCAACCAAATTTTGTTTTTCACATTTAATGATCAAAATCTACTGTCTATTTCACAAAAAATTCATTTTACAGTATTATAATGGAAACTTATTATAGAGAGTTTATTATTTGTTGTGTAAAGAAAATTAAGGTGATTGATTGATTAAATATAGTTTAACATCTCGCTCGAGAATCTCTCACTCATATGGAGACATTACCATTGCCGGTGTATGTAACTGTTTATTACAAAGGTTTGAACATGTCTCTGGCTTTCAATCAATAATATATATGATAATATATATATATATATATATATATATGAATCACATTTCAAGTATTCTTTAGGTAAATGTGCCATTTAAAGGTTATTGTGTCTGTGCAAAATTAGGATGCTTTAAATTACAACCAACATTTTGTAAGTTTGTTTGTAAACATATTTTAGTTGTCAACTTTGAACGAATGTTTAACATCAAAAAGAGATTTTTTTTTTTTTTTTTTAAAATATGAACCAATCCCCATTGATTGAAATGCTCTAACTCAATTCAATTTATTGCCAAATTCATTATATCAACATATTTCCCAAATCACAAACAGGGATGGTTTTTAAAACAAGAAATAACTGTATGCAGAGGGATATTGTTTATACGTTTAGTTAGCTGTGTGTTTCTGGAGGGATATTATTTGTACGTTTAGTCAGTTGTGTGTTTGTGGAGGGATATTGTTTGTACGTTTAGTCAGTAGTATGTTTGTGGAGGGATATTATTTGTACATTTAGTCAGTTGTGTGTTTGTGGAGGGATATTATTTGAACGTTTAGTCAGTTGTGTGTTTGTGGAGGGATATTGTTTGTATATTTAGTCAGTTGTTTGTTTGTGGAAGGATTTAAACCCGGGCCCCTGAATTTCTAATCAGGTGCTCTAAAAACAGAACAGATCAAGATTTAAACCTGGGCCCCCTGAATTTCTAGTCAGGTGCTCTAAAAACAGAACAGATTGAGATTTAAACCAGGGGCCTCTGAATTTCTAGTCAGGTGCTCTAAAAACAGAACAGATCAAGATTTAAACCAGGGGCCTCTGAATTTCTAGTCAGGTGCTCTAAAAACAGAACAGATCGAGATTTAAACCAGGGGCCTCTGAATTTCTAGTCAGGTGCTCTAAAAACAGAACAGATCGAGATTTAAACCCGGGCCCCCTGAATTTCTAGTCAGGTGCTCTAAAAACAGAACAGATTGAGATTTAAACCAGGGGCCTGGGTTTAAATCTCAATCTGCTCTGTTGCATTTTCTTTCTTCTTGCTACATTTGGTGCTTCCTGGAACTGACAGATGAAAAGTCTGCCAGGTAATTAAGATCCTACATTGATGTCTTCAAGGTGTGGAGACATTTAAGGAGAAAAGACTGTAACGGTCAGACAGGTCCGATTGCCGGTGACCAGATAGCTCAGTTGGTAGAGCACCTGACTAAAGATTCAGGGAGCCTGGGTTTGAATCCTGGTCTGGTCTGTTGCATTTTCTCCCTTCCTGTTACACTAATGTAAATTTGTCAAACTTTCAGAATAGGAATTTTGCAAATAGATCTTGTTGATATTCTTTCCCAGGGTAAAATATATAATGTCCACACCACTGAAAGGAAACTTCCGAATTCTTTCTGTGTAAGACTGACGTTGTATTTCTTTCTACCTTATTTTCAAGAATAATACCTTGCATAAAAAATCTGTGTCCTCCAAGATGCTAACAGGTCAAGATCACTGAGAATAATGCCTAAATTTCCTTGTAAACTAGATTTTGTTGAGCTATTTTGTACTAGATTTCAAATGCACTTGAAAGAATGCAATCATACACAAAGACTGATTCTGGTTTCTGAAGGTCATCAAATATGTCATTCTATTAGTCTCTCTCTCTACCTTTCTCTTTCTCTCTCTCTCGTTGTACATGAGTACATGTAGAATTATCTCTCACCTGTTTTGGATATCTATAAGCCAGTGTCTTTTCACTCTTCATTAACCATTTGTACTCCTCTCGAGCTTTTGCAACATCATTTATTTTAGAAGGAAAATTAATTTCACACTCTGTCAAAAAATTCTCGATTTTATCTCTGGAATGTCTCTCATTGTACTGTACTTTCTGTCCCACACAATCATGATTAGTGGAATAGGATCTTGGTAGAAAGGGCTGTGAAAAAATCAAAACAAACATTACATTTTTATGATCCACGTCAATCATATTTAGTAGTACAATATTGTTATTTCATATCACATATAGTTAACTAAATTAATAGCGATTAATATCGATTATTGTTAATTATTAAATGTATTTTCAAGTAACAACTGTAATGGGATGCTGTTACAAACGTCTCCCAAATGAACATCAATTGAATCCCTACCCCAAAAGAAAATTGCTTCAAGTTCCTGTTCTGCAAATAAACAAACTGCACATTCTTTTAAGACTTACACTCCTCTTGTAAAGAGATCCCTTAAGATGAAAGGAAACCCTTTCAGTACAAGTGTAATGTGTGCAACAAAGAAGAGACATGCTTTAAGTACACTGTTAGTTAATGGAGACAATATATTTTACATATCAAACACGTCCAACTAACTGGTCCAATACTAACTTTCAAACACCTATTATGAAAATTGCATTCTCTTTTTAAAGATACATTTACCTATTAGTAAATGGATTTCAAATAATTTTGATTGATGTAAATCTTGGAAATTCTTTTAAAAGCATTTTCAGGAACCACTGACAAAATTTGGTGAGGGATTCCCCTATACAACAAAATTTTATTTAAAAAGTTGATGTGTTTTGGCAGCCATTTTCAAACTTCTCGAGTTCACTGTCTTATTCACCATCCTCAATTCACAGCATACCAAATTTTCTTCAGATCTGAGACATATTTTTGAAAATTTAACGTATCTTGGTAACCATTTTGAAAACTTCTGCCATTTTAAAAATTTTGAATTTCAAATGTTAGTAAAGGAATATCTCCTATTTCATTTTCATTTAGTATCAATACAATAAGAGCATTAAAAAAGGTGCTATTTAAATGTCTTACACCTAAACACTATCTGCCAAGATAGGACCCACCCTGGTGTCAGAACCTCCCACCAGGGGATCATGAAATTTACAATCTGGTTGAGGCCTTACTGTTCCACATGACCATGCATTTAGTGGGTTGTTGTTGTTTTTTTAGCACATCTGGGCTGAAAGTCTGATTAATCACCATTAGTCTGTTGTCTGTCTGTCCATTTGTCCATAAACTTTCACATTTTCTTCTTCTCAGAACCACTGGGCCAATGTCAATCAAACTTGCTACAAATTATCCATGGGTGACAGGGGAGTCAAGTTCGTTCAAATATAGGGCCATGCCCACCTTGAAGTGGAAATAATCATGAAAATGCAAAAATAGAGTGGGGTCATTTAAAAATCTTCTCGAGAACCACTGGGCCACAAAAGTTGAAATTTACATGGAACCTTCCTGACATAGTGCAGATTCAAGTTTCTTAAAATTATGGCCCCCAGGGGTAGGGTGGGGCCACAATAGGGGATCAAAGTTTTACATGCAAACATATAGGGAAAATCTTTAAGAATCTTCTTCTCAAGAACCACTAGGCCAGAAAAGTTGAAATTTACATAAAAGCTTTCTGACACACATTAAATCCTAGTTTGTGCAAATCATGGCCCCAGGGTAAGGTGGAGCCACAATAGGGGATCAAATTTCATATGCTGATATATATAGGAAAAATATTTACAAATATTTCTTGAACTATTGAAGCTAGTAATGTTACATTTTGTACATACATTCTATATGGAAAGACCTTTCATGTGATGCAGTGGTGTGTGAGTTTGTCACCTTTACCTGGATGTTTGACCTACTTTTACTACAAATCTGACCTATTCAATATGTGAACTATTTAAGGTAAATTTTTCATATCTTGTATATATCTTTCTTATGGTATGACCTTTCATTTCATGTCTAACATTGGACCTTGTGGCCTTGAATTCGGAGTTTGACCTTTTAATATAACATAACCTATTAAATATATTTGGAACTGTTTCAGCTTTTGATATTTTGTATACAGATTCTTTATGGCAAGACCTTGTAGCACAATGGTGTTTGATTTTTTGTCCTAGTTTTAAACAAGATGTCTTTGTGAAACTCAAATGCCCCGATAATGGCATATTCCAATGATGGCCATGCCAATGTTAAAGTTTTTAAAAATTAGGTCAAATGCCAAGGTCAAGATCACATGGTCCAATTTCTTGGTACCAACGGAAAGGTCTTGTCAAAAGAAATATTCATGTGAAATATCAAAGCACTAGCATTTACTGTTCACTGTTAGGAGGGTTAACGTTTCAGACAGAATGACAGACACGACAAAAACAATATGCCCTCGAACTTTTAATCTTGGGGGCATAAAAAACTGACCTAATCAATTTCTCCTGAACTATTTAAGGTAGAGCTTTCATATATTGATATATAGATTCTTGATGGCAAGACCTTGATATATTTAGTTTTTGACCTTGTTGACTTTGATGACCTGGAAGTTTGACCTACTTTTGATAAAAATCTGACCTATTCAATATCTCCTGAACTATTTAAGATAGGGTTTTCATATTTTGAATACAGATTTCTAATGATAAGGCCTTTCATGATCTATGACCTTGGTCTTATCCAAAACAGAATAATCAAATTAGTCATACTTGTGTTGAGACATCTTCAAGTTATGTGAATTGATTTTCAGTTATGTTGTGATCCTCTGGGGCTAGCTTGAGACCACAATATGGGGTCAAAATTTTTCACAAGAATAAAGATTAATGAAAAAAAAAAATTGTTTGCAAATCACAACAGCATGATCAAGGTGACTCAGGTGAGCAATGTGGCCCATGGACCTCTTGTTTTTTGTGGGTCTTTTTTTAGAAATTGTAAATTTTTGGCAGTCTGCCTTTCCACTAAGGCCTCGGGGGTGTAGGAGTCCTAAATTTCATGGTTCATGAATTTATCACATGAATGACTAGAAAATAAATTCATAGGTAAGGCCATATTTTAAGCCATAGACATGCCACCAAGAGAGCTGCCATCTCTTCTATATCAATTCATGTGCCAAAGCTATGAAATTTTTTTTATTTTTTCTCAATATATTTCATTGAAATTTAACTTTTTTCAAAAACTTCTTTTAATGGCTCTTCTGGTCTGAAATTGAGGAAACTTCTGCAGAATTCCTTTCACTTTCTTGCCAAAATTTTTATACGAATTACTGGCCATCTATTGTAAAGATATGACATTAATTAAAACAAACATAAAATTTTATAAGTTGTCACTACTATGTATCCCAAGTAATTTGAGAACCAAAAAGTTCATTAATATTAACTTATTTCATTAATGATGATTCAAAATATTGTTTTAATATCAATGTTTTAAAGTGTAAGAAATTCTGTTGTATTCATTAATGTAAATTCCTTAAAAATCAAACCAAAATTAACAACTGAAAATTTTTTAAAAGAAAGTTGGATTTCAATTTCAAAAGCAACATAAATAAGCAAGTACCATAAATGAGTCACCTTTCATATTTTACTTCATTGAAATATAACTTCTGTTTAAAATAATCATTCTATAGTCATTTTTGTTCTAATCAGTATGAATTTGAAAGCATTTATCACAAAACATCTGCCCATGAAAATTCATTTTCTTAAGGACTTTTAAAGCTTTGACCAGTAATTGCAATGTGATTGAAATGCAACTCCACATCAATTTTTTTGAACTTCATTTTATCAGTAGGAGTAAAACTAAACCTTGGACATGATATTCTTGCAGTCATACATTCAGAAAAAAAAATAATACACCAAGATTTGAAATCATCATGATGCAAAAATTGTAGATATTTGAGTTGTTAATAGTATAAAAGTGTAACTGGAAGAGAGAAAATGCAACGGACCAGATCAAGATTCGAACCTGGACCTCACCCACTGCATTAATTCTCTTCTTTTTAAATTTAATGCCGTATTTCAGCCCCTGGAATTGATAGGTGAGGGTACCTGCCAGGGGATAGGGGTCCTGAGTTGATGTCTTCAAGGTATGAAGAAATCTACAGAGCAAGGAATGTGGTCAGACAAGTTGGATTGCCAGTGGCCAGATAGCTCAGGTGGCAGATTGCTTGTTGTAAAATTCTGACTCTACATCCTACAAAATGGAGAGAGGGTGAAGCAGCTGTCAAAGGTGGAGTTTCTAAAGTGAATTTTAAACACATCTTATTCTATCTGTCATTTTAATTTCTTGTATCAAAGTAGACTGGTTCAATGAGTCAAATCACATGGAGACTAAAAGATCAAAATTCACAAACTGACATAATTAAGTTGTGCATCTCAATAATAAAGCACCTGTCAGGAATTTTCTGTATTATTTACTGAGCTGAAAAAAAAAAGTTTTCTTTTTCAAGTTCATAATGCACAATAAAAAATACAAGAGGGAGGGGGTAGAACGACAGTAAAGGACGCTTTTAATTTAATCCATGTGCAAGTTCTTAATAATTTTTTTGAAGTGTTTATATCAGAAAAGAGAAATAACAAATTAATTGCCCATATATGTCATCAGAGGGATATTATCTAATGTAACACAGTGATGCAGCTAAACAGAAACAGCATCTGGGGTCAGATAGCATGCGACATGTGAGCGGATGCAATTGAAGTCCTGACAATTTATAATTATATACAAAAAGTTTCAAAGCAAACTGTAGGAGAATGGAAAAATCATTTTTTTCTCCCTCTTACGAAGACATGTTTAGATGAGAAAATCTATTTCATACATTAATGGTATCAATAATTCTTTTTTTTAATTTTCAAGACTTTAGTCCTTTGATATAACAGTCTAGATCAACCATATTTAGTCCATACTTTTGTGTGACAACTTTTCTTTTGAGTTCCAAACAAATTCAAATAAAATACTTTTAAGTTCTTTTGTGAGGGCACTCTTTGGATTTGGCAAAGCTATAAATAAGTGGTTTAGTTGTGAGATTAGCCGTGATTTCACAAAAGTTATTTTCCAAACTGGAGTTAACTTTCCTTTACTCTACTGGTCAATAACTGTGGCACACCTAATTGAAGACCTACAGGTAATTGAACACCTACGGAAGACGGAAAAAATTACAGGCTGTAAACATCAAATCTAATATGACTTTCTGATTAAGCATGTTTAAAATATTTAATAAACATAAAGTTTGATAAAAGTAAATTTTAAGATATATTTTTAAAGCTCGGGATGAAGAATTTTTTTTTTCACTTAGAAGGCCAAGTGCAAGAACAATAACTCGCATAAATATGTCATACATACAAATCAGCTGTTCATTTGTTAATCCTTGAATTTGTACAGTTATACTATAACATGAGAATATGCAATAAAGAACTTTTCTTCGTGCTTATGGTTCTCTTGGCAACTACAGGCCTTCTACCTACGTAGTCTTTGATGATCAGGTCTTCCAACAGTCTGTTGGAATTCCCATGGGCACGAATTATTAATCTTTGAAACAAGATCAGAAAAAAAAAAAAATGTTTTAAAATTGCATATCAAACTGCAAACAGCTGTTTCTGTATGTATGAAATATTTATGCAAGTTACCGTTCTTGTGATAGGTTTTCAAAGTGAAAAAAAAAAAGTTTCTGAGCTTTAAAAGTACACTTTAAAACATAATTTTATCAAACGTTTCAGTGTTTAGTAGCTATTTGAAACATAAATAATCAGAAAATTATATTAGTTTTTATGTATATACCCTACATTTTTGTTGGTCTTCCATAGCTGCATTTTTGTTGGTCTTCAGTTACCTGTAGATCTTCAATTAGGCAAGCCACAATAATTGACTTAATCTTCACCAGAATGGTATACATAATAATTTTCAATCTTTTTGTACCAGTATATGTAAATTTAATAAGAATTATAAAACACTGCAAAGGAATCATTATCTTGAGGACATTTTTTTCACTTCCTTTAAAAACTATACAAAAAACGAATATTGTGATGAAACACTCAGCAACAATGCTCATCAGATTGTGATAAGGGTTATGGGTCGTAAATCTATTTAGTGAAGATGTGTTCAGTCTCTATATCATTCTGTTTTCAATTTATAAGGAGCTTCAAAGGATAATGTTTTCTTTGGATAACTTTATATTTTAGCCAAATACATTTCAGGCAGACAAAATGTCAGAAATTAAAATGACAGAATAGGCAATGTGTTGAATTCACTCAAGAGGCTCCATCCCTGACAATCTCAAATGACAAGAGGCTCCATCCCTCTCTCCATGTTGAAAGCTCCAGAGTCAACATTTGAGACCAAAACGTCGTTATAACCCTTGACTGGAGAATTCAAATGATTCGGATTTGAATTCTGGGTCTGTTGCATTTTCTCCCTTCCTGTTACAAAAGTATAGTTTGACCTTGAATAAGTTGGTTATAAGATAGTTTAGAGGAGTAGTTGTTTTCAATGAATTATGCTGTGAACAAAAAAATGTCAGGATGCTGTATTTTTGGCACGTGAGTGTCTCTTAAATCACCATAATTTTGAGTTAAGCTCTTTGTATCAAGCGCTTTGATGCATATGTCATCTTTCCACTTGAAATAAATGCTCATCCACATCCTATAAACACTCTAAATCGACAATTAATAATTAAAAACTGTACCATTTTCTTCCTTTATCCTATTTTCGCTTTCGATACTAAAATCCCAAACCCGACAAATTTTACAATTCCTGGTTTTAAATCAAACAGTTTTGAAATGTTGTACAGTAATCGGTTTTTTTTTATTAGAACATGCTTTTGAATACTTGAGATTATTAAATTGTTGCATAATATTTACTGGCATATTAAATTTGAATCGGGATCGACCTTCTGCCAATAAGGAAATGGCGGCATCAACAAACTGATACGAGCAAATTGTCTTCTCGACTTCTTTAAGTTATGACTGAATTGCTTTAGTATTACGCGGATTCCATGATTTAAATTTTGGTATGTATTTGTGTACTCTTTGTTTAAGTAGAGGGAATGTTTTCCTATCGAGAGCTGAACGATATATCGAGTGTTGTTATGTAAACAATCGAGAACTGTCTTGACTTGCTGTGGAGCAATTTGAAATTCATAAAACGTTTTGTATAAAAGAAAGCTTGGTGCTTAGGTATTTTTCCTTAATATGATGCTTAAAACAAAAGAGATATTAGAGGTTTCATTAAAGTGTAAATTGTGCATATAATATGTATATACGGGGTGACCGTTGGGCCGAGCGAAGCATGAAACGGTTATTGTCGTGTCCCAAGTGATAATTATTTATATATTAATTCAGTTAACTACGTTAAATTAGAATTTTGAAATTTACCTAGCGCTAAACGCCCAGTAACATCCAAATATATAATACTACGAGGATAACTACACAATCCGCCTACTTATTTATCGCGGGAAATATAACGCCAGCTGACATAAACATTGTATTGTGATGTCACATTTATCTGCAATGTGTTTTCTTTCAAACAACAATGAAACATCCGAATTGCAATTTAAAAGACAGTTGATAATAAATAAAGTTAAACAAGAAATTTACCGTAAACGTAAATATATCTTATTTAAAGAAACACAATAACTCGTTCATTATCTAGTCATATTACTGTTTCTATTAAACGATTTAATACAAACTGCTATTATAATAATTATACCATTCATTTTTAATAAATTGAGTGTTTAAATTATGAAATACACTCCAGAGTTTTGTATTTTGGGCATTCCAAATTAAAACACAAATAACTGTTGAAAGAACTAATGAGTAAAAGTATTGCAGCACCCATTATAGATCACAAAAATTTCTGTGAATGTATGTAGAGATGATCTATTTTTTTGCTGATTTTAACATATTTCTTTTTACATATGTGTTACCTTTAGAACCTGCTTCACGGGCAGGCCTTTGGCCCATCTGAGCTTTGCGCAGTATAATAGGCAGATACTAAACCTGCGAAATGGCTAATTGTTATTTGAGTGACAATATACAAAGCAGGTGATTATTACTGCATTTATGCAAGCATGATGATAAGTGTAGTATACTGTGGCAATCAGACATTTTATCACCGATGGCCAGATAGCTTAGTTGGTAGTGCACCTTACTGGATTCAGGGGGACCAAATTCAAATTCCGTTCTAGTCTGTTGCATTTTCTTCCTTCATGTTACATTTGGTGTTGTAGACCAGCCCCTGGAACTGACAGGTGAAAATGCCTACCAGGGTATAAAGATCCTTGGTTGACATCTTCAATGTGTGAAGACATTCAAGGAGGGAATAATGTAGTGGTCAGATGGTTCAATTGCCAGTGGCCAGATGGCTCAGTTGGTAGAGCACCTGACTGGAGATTCAGGGGACTCTGGTTCAAGTCCTGGTCTAGTCCATTTTCTCCCTTCC
The DNA here is from genome assembly GCA_024699665.1 of Ostrea denselamellosa. Taxonomy (NCBI): domain Eukaryota; kingdom Metazoa; phylum Mollusca; class Bivalvia; order Ostreida; family Ostreidae; genus Ostrea; species Ostrea denselamellosa. Next base: position 4,722,914 of record JAMZEH010000071.1, read on the forward strand.
TGTAACAATACTTTATGTATCTCTTGGTCCTATTGGTTAGAACTTGGATTAAAAATACTTTGTTTTTTAAGTCGAATGATGCATATATTGCCTATTATACAGCAAATTTATACAAAACATTTGGATTATATGATTAACAGCTGAATTAAGTGAACCCAGTTCTTTGTTACATCTACATCTTGTTTCTTTATTCCCCCAGAATCGACAATTCAGGGGCATATCATTTTTGTTCAGTCTGTCTGTCTAAGACAAAAAAACTTAAACCTTGGTCATATCTTCTACACCCTAATAGATAGACCCTTTCATATTTGGTATGTGCAGTCCTTGTGGAAAGACCTTTCCATTGACACCAAAAATTTTGACTGGTGACCTTTACATTGACACACTGACCATTGACCTACTTTTAGAAAATGTGAATATAAGCAATATCTTTTAAATTGTAAGAGGTACTTTTTTTTTTCTTTTTTTTTTTAGCAATTGGGTCTGTCATGCTGATTGTCTTTACTACCACCCTCATGAATACACAACTGAATATAGTTTAACTGGCATTGCTTGTTAATTATTTTCTTAAATGAAATCATTGCCATGCACATAAAATTCTTAATAATGTCAATGGAACGCACACAATTTTTGTGAAAGAACGTGAAAAATATTTTAGAATCGGGCATCAGTAGTGGGTCTGCATTTGAATACAGTTAGAAGATAAGACTCTGCCGATATGAAAAGAGATATTGCGAGATGCCGTTCAATGAGTTTAAGACTTATTAATGAAGTTATGCATGATATATTCAATTTTTAGCCAAAAATAAAAGTGGTGAAAGACTTATCAAATAATGATATTATTAATCATGGATGAATATAAGGAGGGGGTAGGAAAATGAGGACTTCATATTATTTGATATATTGCATAACTTTCCATGAAAATCAATATGTCGATTCTTACACTAAATATTCTAACAAGATTACGATGAAAATATATCTGAATTAACGAATTCTATATTTGCTTTTTGTAAGTACATAAACAAATGAACAAGTTAACATCATTTACATATTTGTTTGGTCTGGGTGAAATACTTCATGTGAACAAGATGAAGGAAGAGGGAGTCAAGATATCTGAAGACTTCAAGAGAACGGTGTGTACTGATACCCACTACAAATGTGTCCAGGCTGTTAGTTTTTATACGCCCATCTAAGACAGGATGTATTATGTTGTGCTGATCATGTCCTCCGCCCATCTGTCCCGCTTCATGTTCGGCTCATAACTTAAATACTATGAGACCTAGAATAATCAAACTTTGTCAGATGGTACATCTTAGGCATAGTGTAGGTTGCACTTTAAAGTTAGATCACTGTCATGTATGATTAAGACAATATGGCAAAATCCTGTCCGACTTGTAACTGGACAATTATTTAGTCTGGAATAATCAAACATGGTTAGTTAATGCATCTTCAGAAGGAGGCGAGTCATGCTCTAAATCAAGGTCACTGTGACCTGTAATTAAGTCGATATGGCCATATGTGGCATAACCCTTTTTTGGGTTTATGTAGATATGAGTCTTAGAATCAACAAACATTGTCAATTTGTGCATCTGCATAGAAATATAAACTGTAGTTTAAAATTAGTTCATTAAAACTTTTGAAATGGAAAGTATTAAAAACAGATTTTAGATGGAAAGTATTAGTATTAACATTACTACCTATTTAACACATAACAACAACACCTATATATGTAGCATACTGCTAGCCGTGTATGCTTGAGGCCGTGCCAATTTATTATATACAAATACAACTGTAAACACCATATTCAAAAATACTCATCTAAACAGATTTATATTAATATACAGGTACCACATATAATCCCGCCCAGGAAAACACAATACACCCAAATATTTATATATTAAACAGAGTTACTGTATGACATATATTCCCCCCTATAGAGCACCAGAGCCGGCCAAGAAAAACCTAGAGTCTAGGAAACCTGTATCCGATGCCAAATTGCTCCAAGGTGCAGGAGGAGTGTGATGGACCTCACACTTAAAACCCTAAAATTACACGTATAGGGTGCCTAATAAATCTAATCACTCGATATAACAGCAAAGATTTGTCCTATCTGTGTGAAGGACTACTAGAAAATGACCAGCCTAACAAAACCTGAGTACTAATCGTGAATATATGCTACCTTTCTAATGGTCAATAATGGACCACACCACTATATCAAAGGACACGCTACCGTAACATGAATACATCATTTTCCAACTTTTACTCGCGAATCGCGGGAAGATACAAAGATAAAAAGTCAATGTTGTAAGTGAGGTAATCCCTACTTATGTCAGAGAATAATGCAGTAATGCTATTTATTACATCAATACACATTTTTTTTAATCATAAACTGTTGCTACAAAGCAATTAATATGAATACTTATTTTGTTTCTAACATTAATAATATAAATATATGCAGTATTTTACTAATATATTTGCAATGATTTAACAAGCAAATCAAAGAACAGAGGAATCTGTCTCATGAGAATGATGTTTCTAGCAGTTCAATCTGTCTCTCCATTAAGATTCCAAAAGCCCCTTGGGAGTAAGCCATGGTGTTGCAGAGTTCAGCTGGAGATTCAAACATCATTTTGATAAGAGCTAAATTACATCTGTCCACTTAAAGATTAATTAATGAATATAATGTATTAAGAAGGCTGTGGAATACTCGCTCCTTTTCTTTGTACAACACAAAATAAGTAATTCTTACCATGTGAAAGAAATTATCTAAATATATGTAATGAAATGAAAATGAGTTTTGGAATATTTCTGTAGTTATTTGAACAATTAAGAATGACATGATTTTGTGTCATGCACTTTTGTCTGTTTATAAGAATAAACATCTGATTATTTTTTTTTTTTGTGGTTTTGATATTTGACATGTATCAACAAGTGATTGTCTTAAGCAGATTTGTGGATAGCGACCTTTGACCTACAAATTTGTGTTGGCACAACTTTTATCTTATGGTGTAAGCTGTGTCATGTTCCTAGTTGGTGACCTTGGAAGTTTCACAGATATCTAGTTAAGCATGATACTTAAATGCATGCAAATTTTGCTTTACCAGTCTTTACAGATTGCAAATTAAAGCTCATAAGATGGTGCCGTATATGCCCTCCCTTGTTGGAAACCATGGATGAGTAAACTCTGGGGCCCTTAAGGCCTTTGATATTTAATATGTGCAGTTCTTGTGAGAAGTCCTTTCCTTTCTTGACTTTGTGACCTTGACACTGACCACTAACCTAGTTTTTGGAAATTTTCAAAAACAAAACTTTAACCTTATTCATATCTTTCACAACCTTTCATATTTGGTGTGTGCATTCCTTGTGATAAGACCTTTTCATTAACACCAAAATCTTTGACCTGTCAGATGACCTTTACAAATCTTACAGTTCCACTTTGTTGTAATCCGTGGGAATCAGCGTTTCACAAACACATCTTAACATAATAATATCTTAACATAATATATCAAACATAAGAATTTTAATATGATGAAAACCTACATCTAGTGTAACTAAATTGTTTTTCATTTTTACAGGGATGAAAATTTTTACCAGTCATTTAAAGAATTGGAGTGATCAACATGATGCTAAACCGTACAATAGATAAGAAACTTATCCAAAATGATCCAGATTCTAGATAATACAGGAATCTCTGTGTGAAAAAGAAGTTAGACGATGGATGCTAAGCAAAAGGAAAATGTGCAGAGATCTGGAGTTGTTGTGGACTTTGATGCAAAACTTCACGGCAAAAACTCAGCAGTAAATCAAGATGGATCCTTTTCTCTACCAATGTCTCTCCAGAACACCGTACAAAGCCAAGCGACAACTGATTACTCCAGTATTTTGCCAAATATGTTTCTACAAACTATTAATTTTGATGCTGCTTTTCAACAACTGGGTATGAGAGGAAATGCTTCTAGTGCAATAAATAATGGGAACGATGATGATGAGGAAGAATCAGATATGAATCCTTTGGAGCAGCAACAAGCGATGGAGCAAGCTCTTCTATTGCAGCGATTCAAGGAGCTGAGACACTGGCAAATGCAGCAACAGGAAAAGTTGATGAGTCAGCAGAAACAACAGCTAGAACTTTTACGCAAAGAACAGATGACAATCAAGTCGGTATTAAGCAAGAACAGGGACTCAAAATCAGGAGGAGGAGTAAGCTTAAATGATGAAGCTCAAACGAGAACACCACCACCTTCACAAAGATTCACACGACCCAGAGAGATGGACCGTAATCTTAAGTCAGTGGAAGTGTACAGTTCACAAAGTGTACCACACGAGGAACAAACCAATGGGAAACTACCTGTACCAGTGATGTATGTTCCACTTAATGAGGATAATGATGAAATAAATACTAATCCTGATTTGTTCAGTGACACAAACTCACGTACTAGTGAAATGACAGAGGAAAGGTTCTACAGAAAAGAAATGGTTCACAAGAGAGTGGCGTCACCAACTGAGGATAATGAAGAGATGGATGATGAAGTGGATGATGACAATGAAGATGAAGAGGAACCAGATGATTATTTGGAAAGTTTATCTGATTATGATATAGAAGAGGGAGATTTTGATGAACATGATGAAATTGAAAATGAGGAAATAACTGACCCAGATGAAAGGCCAATTCTAGTCACAAAAACTTTTGAGGAGTTGTTGGAAGAACAAATAATGGCTGAAAGTGAAAAGATGAATTCTGAAAATGTAAGAAGTTTGGATAGCCCAAAGCATCAGTTTTTGAAGAAAGGACAGGGCATTGGCAGATACGGTTCTTTAAAAGACAAAAAAGCTAATATCAGACCACCTCCAAGACCAGAAAAGTCCTTAGTGTTAAAAGTAAATACTGGTCAACAGCTGGAAAAAACAGCTGCGAAAAATCCATCACAGCCAACAAAAACATCTTCCAAGACAAGCATAAAGAAGCAAAATGAAATGAGAAATAATGAAAAGACCCTCAGAAGTGGACAGCCAGTAATAAAGAAGTCAACCGCAGCAAAAGTCACCAGTGACCCCAAAACTGCCAAACCTCCCTACAACCAGGGTTACACTTCATTCAACAAAACTGTCAAGAGTAATAGTAAGCAAGATGAACACTTTGACAAGAAAAAAAGTGGTCAGAGAAGATCGTCCATTCCAGATGATGCGTCCTTTGTTGGCAAATTGCATGAAAGGGAGGTTAATGAGGAGTTGGAGAAAGGTGACTTAGAAGAGTTTGAAATGCTGGAGAACTTAGCTGACAATATGTCTTACTGCAGTAATACGTCCATAATGGTGCAGAAGATGGAAGACAGGGTGAGGGATAAAAAGAAAAATCAGTCTAAGTTGGTGCTAAAACCTGTCGCACAGACTGTTAAACCAGGTATACAGAACGGTGGTGACAGAGAGAAGACAACTGTGAAATCAGTTTCCTCTGCTTCACAGCATGCAGAACCACCTGTCTTCACCAAATCTGAACTCCCGAAGTCAGTCGTTGAAAAAATAGACATTGAATCTTCCGACAGTGAGAAGGAAGAAACAGATTCTGATGATTCCGAGACAACCGACTCTGACAGTGAGCAAGAGAGACAAAGTGATGTCAATCAAGAGAATGACAAGGCCATAGATCATAGATATGAAGCTGAAAACAGAAATGATAATGCTGATGAAGGGGTTATGTCCCCATCAAAATTAATGAAAAGGAAGATAGCACAGAAAGATAAATCAAGTCCAATATCACAAGTCATGAGAGAAAGAAATGTGCTTCAGTTGTTCAAGAGTTCTGGGATTGCAAAAACTATTGAAATCAAAACTGATTTTATCAATGAGAGCAGTGAACAAAGTGAAGCTGATGATAGTGAAAAAGACTTTCAAATGCATGGAAAATTTCTGAACAGAAGTTCTGATGACAGTGATAGTGAAGGCAGTCTGGTGTCTTATTCAGACTTAAACATTAAGAAAAATAACGATGAAAATAAGAACAAGGCTACATCAAGATCAGATCTTTTGGAATATGATGACGAAGACGAATGGGGAGAAACTACACTTCAAGCTCTGTCACCTCGTTCCACTGGACAGAAACCCACTGAGGCTAAAGAGAGTGGCACACCACCTACATCCAAACTGATGGCCAAACTCTTCCCCAAACTAAAGAAGAATGAAACCAAGGAAACCCAGAATCCAGCTAACTTCCAGGTGAATAATGTTTTGCCGTCTGATGGTGTGCAGTCCAGGCTACTGCGGGAAAAACTTGCAGAGCTAGACAGAGAGATAGAGAAGTTTAGGAATGAAAATGTTAATCTGCAGAAACTAAGAAAAGGAAGGGAAGATAGTCTATCCAAATTAAAAAAGGAGGTTTCTGATTTTGAAAAAGAAAAGTCAGAGGAGTTGAAAAGAATTCAAGAATATAAAACAGAGGAGATGAAGAAACTACGGCATGAAAAGAAGGTGTTTGAGCAGTTACAGAAGGCAAAAAGGGATAAACCAGACAAAAAGGAGAGGGAGGAAATAGAAATGCTGAAAACTCAGCTGAGGGAACTCCAGGAGGAAATGAAGAGGAAAGAATTAAGGTGGTCTGCTAATGATGCTCGGACAAAAGAAAAACTAAAACAGCTAGAGCATGAAAATTCACAACTGAAGGAAGAAATCAAAGTAATGGAAAGAAAACGTCTGGAGTGGCTGCAGAAAGAGAAAAATTCACAGCACGAAAAGAACACTCAAGGGGCGGGATCCATTTCTAAATCCTCTACCAGACCACAGGCAATCTCAGCCTCAGCTGACTTTCAGATGACAGACTCTGATGAGGAGAAGGACCCAGTAAGAGATATACCTATAAATACTACCTCCTTACCTAATCAGTTCTCACAAAAAACTGACAAAAGCAGGCCACAATTTGATGAGGGACCACCTGCCTCTAGGCAGAGACTAGTCACAAGCTCAGGGAATTTTTACATGACACAGCCAGAGAACTCATTGAATCCAAAACTCAGCCAAAGTGATGGTTCCCAGGCTTCTAAAGAGGATGTACCGAGAGGCGACCCGATTGTGTCCGCAGTTCCACAGGACACAAGTATGTACACAGAAGGTGGCATGGACGGGTCTTATCTTGAATGTGTTCCCAGAAAGACTGCTCAGAAATACTCCATCGATCGCTCAGTCATTGACAAAGGCGATAAAAGGTTTCGAGAAATCCCACATCCAGATGGAAAAGTGGAAAAAATATACAGTACTGGTGTCCGTGAAATCCTGTTTACAAATGGAACAAGGAAAGAAATTTCCGCTGATGGAAAATCTGTTGTTGTGTCTTTTTTTAATGGTGATGTGAAACAAATGACTGCAGATCAACGAGTCATATATTACTATGCAGAGGTACAAACAACACACAGTACATATCCAGATGGACTTGAAATCATACAGTTCCCAAACAACCAAGTAGAAAAGCACTATCCAGAGGGAACAAAAGAAATTATATTTCCAGATCAGACTATCAAGTACCTGTTTCTGAATGGATCAGAGGAGAGCATCTTTCCTGATGGAACTGTGATCCGAGTGGACAGAGATGGGACAAAGACGATGGAATTTCCAAATGGTCAGAAGGAGATTCACACGCAGGACTACAAAAGGCGGGAGTATCCTGATGGAACTGTCAAAACAGTGTATCCGGATGGACGACAGGAGACTAAGTACTCCAATGGCAGGATCCGAGTGAAAGATCGCGATGGAAATGTGATCATTGATAGAAGGTCATGAATTAAATGAGAAAGTTTGTTTTTCTCTTGTTAACAGAATATGGAATGTAAATATTTATAAATCAGTTCTTGCATGTTGCTGTAACAAATTGTTACATATGCGTTGCATGTTGCTGTAACAAATGCTACATGTGTGTTGCATGTTGCTGTAACCGAATATAATTTTTTTGTTATGAATTTAGTATTTGGTATAGTGAATCATAAGATTTCTGTACATAATGTAGAGTTAGTGCTTACTCTATTTATGCCTTTTACTTTGATTCATATAAAATGTACACCAGCATTTTTTTTCTTTAGAAGAATCACAGCAATTTAATTGTCTATTACTTTGAATAAAGGTGTCATTGTATTATAAATGCACTAGGTGCAGGTAACTTATATGTTGCTACATTTTTAGCAGTGTGACATAGTTTTAGTTTGTTCATCAAACTGTCTACTGATAACATTTTTTAAAAAAAATTTTGTCAGTTTAAGGGAGGGGGGGGGGGTGTATTAATTGAAATTTTGAGAGTGTCCAGAAGTGCTAAAAAGTTTATATATATAAAGCATGTAATTTAGTGTGCTTATTATTACCTGGCAGTGTTCATTGGTAGACTCTTTGTCTTATTTTAGATTTAAAATTTGATTGGTATTTCTTCATAAGTGATATTATTTGTTGACATTTTATTCACACCCATATCCTGAAATGACAACTTGGAAACTTGGCAAAATTAGCATAATTTGGAACAAAACTGTTTTTAAATGTATCAGGGCAAAAGACATGGGGCAAAGGTTTCCCTATAAGTAGTAACTAAGGCTTAGCTGTATCTTGCATAAGATAGCTGTGATATTTTATGATAAAGCATCTTAATGTATTTTTATAAGTTTTCCATGTATTAGAATTTGTAAATCTCATGTACGAATTATAATTTCTGACGAAGTCTTGATCTCATTAATGCACTTTTGTTCTAAGGACATATGCGACATTTCTAACATTCTCTAAAACTATTTTTTTTATCTCCTTGATATGAAGAGTTCTTATATGATTTCCAAAATGGTTTGAATTTTATAGTTTAGTAATATTACAATACTTCGTATATTGACCTGGGTAGTTTAGTGGTCGTATCGCCTAACTAGTAAAGCAAGGTCCTAGGTTCAATCTCCAATTGTTCCCCAGATTTTTTTTCCTTCTTTGCTACAAAAATTTTGTATTGTCCATATATACAACATGTTTTAATACATAAGAGCCGACTTCACATTTTTACTTGCAACAATTAGGAACTATCAAAATGTGCTAACAGACACGGTAATATACTCCAAGATTTTTTGTAGAAATAAGATAGATTGATTGATTATTTATTGCTTTCCGCCACACTCAACAATTTTTCAGTTATCTGGTGGCGTCCAGTTTTTGTTGGTGGAGGAGAGAACCCAGATACAATGTACCTGGGAAGAGACCACCGACCTTCCGCAAGTAAACTGGCAAACTTGCTCACATAACGCCGCGGCCGAGATTCGAACACGTGCCGACAGAGGTGAGAGGCTTTGTGATTTTGAGCCCGATGCTCTAACCACTCGGCCACGGAGGCCCCCCAAAATAAGATAGAATGCAAGTGAAATATCATGAAAAACTATTATCAAGAAACATCGCATATGTCCTGAAAGCTGTAATATTAATGTGAGATTTTTTAAACATCCGGTTGCAACAAACTTCACTGTACAAAAGTTGGTTTTGCAAATGAGCAATACCCAACCTTTAAGTATAATTATAATCAGCAAAGTATTTGTTTTACTTTATACATCTGACAATTTTCTTTCACATACCATTTTGTACAACATGCCTACCGGTAAATGTAGTTGCTATTTTTCTGTTAATAAAGTTTTGAAAATGTAGTCTAGTTCTTCCCTGGGATGATAATTTGGTAAGAATTTGAAATTAGTTGTAGGATAAATGCAGTGCTGGCATATTTATGAATAAACAGTAGAGGGTGTTGTCATTGACCCTTCATTAAACATCTCCACAAAACAAGCATAAGGACTCCTTGCTAATAAGCTTCATTTCTTGCAACTACCATCTAAGCCAAGTGATGATTTTAACAGAATTGAAAATCAGATGACATCAAATCTGTTTGAAGCAAGTTCATTTTATAAATTCATCCACTTTTTCCCAGTTCAGAGTGCTTTTAAAAGAAAATTAAGTACTTTCAATAAAAATTTAAGTACTGTTATTTTTCATTAAAATTTTTTTTTTTTTTTGAGGTTTTAATATTTAATTCAAGCACTTTTCATACACAAGTGCAGAACTCAAGCATTTTTCTAGGTCTACAAATCCTGGTATTGTAATATGAATAGTTATACGACTGGTGATTGTAAATAAAATTATGAAATGAATTATCATATTATGCTATACCACTGTTCATCCATCTGTTGCCCTTTGTCTTTGCAACTTCTCCTAAACCCTTGCAGGGATTTTATTGAAACTTGGTACAAAGAAAGATCACAATGTGTTGATCACAAGGGGAATATTGTCCAATTTTTAGGTCACCAGAGTCACTTGCCATTGGTTGTTGTCCATTAACAATTTTACATTTTTAACTTCTTTAAACTACAAGGCCAATTGTAACCATTTTTGGTATGAAGCATCTCCAGAATAAGAGGAATATAAATTGTGAAATTTATGACCTTACCACCCTGGGGAAGGGGCAAATATAATTAAAAAAGGCTATATTATCAAAAAATCTCTACTGCCACACAAGTGGGAGAAAAACTAAATGCATGGTTATGATATCCATGAAGCCCTCTATCAAAATTGTGAAAATCAAGGCCCTGGGTCAGAGGTTTAGGCCCTATAGTGAAAATGCATTAAATCTTGCATATATATTTGAGAGAAACTATATGCATGATTATGACGTCCATGAAGATCTCTACTTGCATTGCGAAATTCGTGGCTCCTGACATATTCAAGGCCAATATGGCCATATAGTGAAAATGTATAAAAATAATGAGGAAATGTTAAAATGATGTATATGCTTAAAACTTCCACTTTTCCTTCTGTAATTGAATAGGAATTGTATTTTGAAAAATCATAAGCATGTGCACAGAAGACTCCATATTGGGGTTTTTTTGGAATATGACTCCCTGTATGGGCTATGGTACTCAGGTGACCATTAAGGCCCATGGGCCTCTTGTTTTAAATGAGTTATGGACTTTGTTTTTAAACAAATTACTTTGTCTTCGCAACTCCTCCAAACCCTTGGGTGGGGATAATTATACTTCGTACAAAGAAAGATCATAATGTGTATGTGTGCATATTGCAAGAGTAACACAGTCCAATACAAAATTTTTACAGGAGTTGTGGTCCTTGGACTTAATATTTTTGTAATCAATAATATATGTGGGCATATTGTACTGATGTAGCGGAATTCTATTTTGAAAATACAAGATGGTATGAACTTAGAATTAGCTCTTTGTGAAAGGTATTACTGTGTGTAAAGTATTTAGAAAACTCGTGCCTTTCATCAAGATCCAAAAATGAAGCCCAGTAATTTTCCTGGCAAAATTTCTGCTTGCATGTGTGTCTAATTTATAAATATTTCCTTTTTTACATTACTGGATGACATTGAAAATGCAGAAATTCCATAATAGTCACACTATCCACCCAAACTTCTGTTGAGATGTAGTAATAGGAGCAGTTTTCACCAAATTGTTTTCAAATTTTGTACAGAAATACTTTGCAATGAGAGAAATAGCTTTGAAGTCGTATTATTTGGTCTGTATGTCTGTCTGCATCTCTAGAAATACAATACTCGTTCTTCATTGTAACAGCAGAAGTTTACATCTATTAATTTGGCCTTCCTGGTGTCACAATATCCATCTGTCTGTTCATCATCAATTTCTCTGACACAATATCTTGAACGGTTTTCAACATCAAGCTTCCATACTGTAGACAAAGGTGGTTGATCATTATGGAAGATGACATAGGTTTTGGGGTCATGAGGTCAAGGTCATATGTAACTTTACTACACTTTGTGACACAATGTGTAGAAAATTTTTCAAAGTTTTCCTATTTTATACAAAGGTAGTTTCCATTAAAGAAAGACACCTACACCTGGTAGTTTATATATTTTTGAGTCGAGGTCAAGGTCACAATAGGCTCCCAATCTAAGTCTCATGCATTTTCATTGAGACACAATATCATATTCCACAGAAAGATAGTTATTTATTAAAAGAATACACTTTTAGATTATGGACATCTGTCAATTTGCCCATCATTTGTTGTGACTTGATATCTTGAACATCTTTCAACAAAAACCTTTCATACTGAAGTAGGCGACTTCTGAAGAAAGATAGATTTTTTTTGGTTCAAAGGTCAAGATTAAAGCTGACCTTCACTTTAAGTTTACTACACGTGGAGCTTTTTTATTTACACAAACAGCTGATCATGAAAAATAATGTGATCAATTCTATCTGTCATTACAAGCATTAAGAAGGCATGACATATCCCCTCACAATGAGTGTCAACAAGCTTTTTCTAACAAGTCCCATAATGACTTGGATCTTTTGACCCCCAAAATCAATAGGGTTCTTCATCTCTTGATAACAAGTAATTATGAAATCAGTGGAGCACAAAATGTCTACAAGCTCAGTGTTGCACACACATACTCGTGAATGGTCCCATTACTATATCCCCACTCACAATGAATTGTGAGGGGATAATGAATTCCGTCATTAGCACTAGTACATGTAATGCATAAACAAAGTTCTTGACTGGGCTCTTTTTGACTGAGTCGGTTTTCTAGTTTTTAAACTATTTGGTTTATTGAAGCAACCATTCACTTGCATGTTCCTATCCCTCTAACAATTTCACATTGTTGGATTTCTTTAACAAATCCACCTTAAATTCTGTAGAGTTTGTCCAGACAGTTATGGATCAGTGGCATTCTTTGTTTTTATGAAGTCACCTTTGACAAATCCTTTATAGAGAAGGACTACACACACTTTCAGTAAGGAGATACTATCTGTTGGTTTGATGACAGCAGCCTACGTAGCTTTTACTGATAAAGTTTACTAAATCTATTGTGATTCAAATTGCATTTCATATGCAGTGTAAGTGCACGTATCAAACTACGATATGCCAAAATAAATTAGAATCACAGTGAACTCCAATCCATCAGCAATATTTGTCATGTTCCAATCCACCAGTAATATTTGTCATGTTCCAATCCATCAGTAATATTTGTCACATTCCAATCCATCAGTAATATTTGTCATGTTCCAATCCATCAGTAATATTTGTCACGTTCCAATCCACCAGTAATATTTGTCATGTTCCAATCACCAGTAATATTTGTCATGTTCCAATCCACCAGTAATATTTGTCATGTTCCAATCCATCAGTAATATTTGTCACATTCCAATCCATCAGTAATATTTGTCATGTTCCAATCCATCAGTAATATTTGTCACATTCCAATCCATCAGTAATATTTGTCATGTTCCAATCCATCAGTAATATTTGTCACGTTCCAATCCACCAGTAATATTTGTCATGTTCCAATCACCAGTAATATGTCATGTTCCAATCCACCAGTAATATTTGTCATGTTCCAATCTATCAGCAATATTTGTCATGTTCCAATCCACCAGTAATATTTGTCATGTTTCAATCCATCAGTAATATTTGTCATGTTCCAATCTATCAGCAATATTTGTCATGTTCCAATCCATCAGTAATATTTGTCATGTTTCAATCCATCAGCAATACTGGTTATGTTCTTTTGCTGCATTATCATGGGTATGTGATAATGCCTAATCAGTGAATGAAAACTGACATTTACAATTAAATCTTAATAGTTTATTGAGTACATAATTGATATATGTTCAAAACTGACAACACAAAACTACAAAAGTTTCTCGAGCAAGCTGTTGTCCATAGACTGAGCAATGACTGCAATAAAACTACATAAAAGTTAAATACATTATCAAAATTAAAACCACTTCATTAAAACTGATCCTGAGAATATGTGCTGCCTTTCCACTCTGCCCAAGCACCTGTCAAATCCTACTTCCTGTTGCCTACAAAGTAAAGAAATATACTTGTGATAAAGTAGCTTGAAATGAGAAGATCCAAACTAACAGAAACTTGAGGTGTCAATCTAATTAGTGTCAATTTTAGATCCCAGTTTTGATACTAAAACAATTTTACAAAATACATGTACACAGAAATATTAAATACAGTAAAACTGGTTACAACAAACACATAATGAATCCATGCTTACAGTGAGACATGGTTTACAACAAACACATTTATAATCCATGCTTACAGTGAGACATGGTTTACAACAAACACATTTATAATCCATGCTTACAGTAAAACATGGTTACAACGAACATACTTATAATGAATCCATGCTTACAGTGAAGTGAATTTCAATTCTGGCAGTTTTAAAACATATTATGAACTACTGGATATAACAAATTACATTTCTACAAAATCAAAATTGTTTGTCCCCACACTTTGCTATACTTTACTGCATTGACAATTGAACAATGTCAATATACTCATACATGCAGTTTGACATTAATAAATCTCTGCAAGGTGGGGTATATCCCATCCCATTGAGTGTCTACAAGTCCAATAGTGACCTTGACTTTTGAACCCAAAATCAATTGGGGTATTCCTCTCTTGATAACGAAGCTACGTGTAAAGTATCAAATCAAATGAGCAAAATATGGTGGCTTGTAGAATGTCTATAACCTCAGTGTTACGCACACACACACACACAGTCTCAGGACTATATCCTCTTTCCTAAGGAATTGCAGGAGGATATCAAGTGTTAATGCTAAACATTCACTGATATTATTCATTTAAATAAACAGCTAAAACAGAGGCATGCATTGAAAAAGTCAATCTAGTTCCATGCTCTGATAGAAATTGAAAGGGAGATAAGTCTGACAGCAAAAGAAGACATGAGGTCCAGTACAGAGTTTCTTTCTCTGGAGAAGAATTTTTGATTTAATTCACAGTCCAACAGAATATTCTAGAGACCACCAAGTAAAAGACCTATAGCATTATTCATTTAGGGTTTTCTGTCTTTGCCGCAGTTACTTGGTGAAAATATGTTCTGTGAAAGAGAAATGAAAGGAGAACTACACAAACCATGCTAAATATTTTACCCTCTGATTGTTTACGTTTGCCACGTGTGACAAATTTTGTGATTTTGTAAAGCAACAGTGATAGTTTCTGGGGACTCAATATTTTGTTGATCACAGGAGGAATTGTCTGAAATAGTGGTAATGAATGTCATGACAAAATAATACAGCATAAAACATGCAAAATGATGCCATGGCTAGTAATGGAATACAGGAAAGAAACACATGAAGCAGAAAGGTAGAACCAAAATAATTTGCACAAGCTCTAATCTTAGTTCTTGAAAACATTTCCACTTCCTAAAATATTTTTAAGGACAATATTAATCTTAATAAAGCTTCCTGGATATATTGAAATTAGCTGTAATAATTTATACCTCTCCCAATATTTTTCATTTTTGGTGGTGGTGGTGGTGGTGGTGGGGGGGGGGGGGGGGGGGGGGGGGGAGAGAGATGCCAAAAAACCATCAGATAAAAAAATAAAAAATATAAAAAAATAAAAAATTGGAGAGGGCTACATTATTGCAGCTATGTTGAAATATATAAAAATGTTATTTGCTAATGAAATCACATCAGTCAGAGAAGAGAAATAAGTGTATACCAATCAGTAGAGACACAATATGACAAAAAAATTAAACCCAAAGAAAATGAAGTGTTGCGTGCTCCTAATGTCATGTAATGCAAACCAAGTTTTTTTTGTTTTTTGTTTTAAATCTGCAGTAAGGATAACTATAATAATAAATGTAGCCTTGTGTTCCTTTATAGATGATATTTCCTACATATTATTGTATTGTATTTACAAACAAGAAGTCCAAGGGCCACATTGCTCACCTAAGCCACAATAGACTGCTGTTGTGATTTTTAAAAGATCCTTTCTCTATCTTTATTCCCATGAAAAATTTTGACCCTATATTGTGGCTCCAACCTTGACCCAAAGGGTCAATACCATTATCAATCTTAAATTCACACTATGTGTACAAGGGAATGCCTCAATGCCAATATGGCTAACATGATCTTGCTGTTCTGGAGGTCAAGGTCAAAGATCATATATGAAATGAAAGGCCTTCTTACAAAATCTATACACAAAATATGAAAGCTCTCTCTTAAACAATTCAGGAGACATTAAAAAAAATGTGTTTCTTTAAAATAGGTCAAACTCATAAGTCAATGTTATAAGGTTAAATATTTGATTCTTTAAAAGAAAGTTTTGTCACAAAGAATGCACATTTAAAGTATGAGAGACCAATCAGTCACCATCAAATGCTATGAGCAAGGTTCAAGTTTCGGACAGACGGGACAAAAACAATATTCCCCCAAACTACAGTCATGGGGGCATAAAAATTTTTTTCATTCCACACAACTTGGGAACATTTGTACTTGACTTGATTTATTGTAGACAGCCCTGCTACTCTTGAAAAGAATTTGTTTTAATTCCTGTATATTCCCATTTAAATCTTTGATCTCCTTACTACTGTGGTCCCATCCACTTCTGGTGGCCACAATTTGGAAAATTTGAATCTACACTACCTGGGGATGCTTGCATATTAGTATGACTAATTATGGCCTGTTATTCTTGAGAAGAAGATTTTGAAAGACTTCTCCCATATGTAACCATGTAAATCTTTGATCCCCTATTGTGACCCCACCTACCACTAGGTTCCATGATTTGAATAAACTCTAAACTGTGTCAGAAAGCTGCCGTGTAAATTCTTGAGAAGATCTTTTAAATATTCCAACCTTATTTTCACCTTTAATCTTGAAGTTTGATTGAAATTGACACGTTCATTTTTGAGAAGATTTTAAGACACCACAAAATTTTCACTAATTCTTAACTATCTGCATTTCAAAAAAGGGTGTGGCAATTCATTTAAACAAAATTGAATCCTCTCTACCCAATCATGCTTTGTGGCAAGTTCAATTAATATTAGCCCGGTGGTTCTGGAGAAGATTTTGAAAATGTTAAAAAAGGTTTACAGAGGGATGGAAATGGACTAACACCAGACAAAAGGTGATCAGAATGCTCACTTAAGCTTTCAGGTCAGGTGAGCAAAAAAACCTTACATTTGCCTCACCCTGGCA
The DNA here is from genome assembly GCA_024699665.1 of Ostrea denselamellosa. Classification (NCBI taxonomy): domain Eukaryota; kingdom Metazoa; phylum Mollusca; class Bivalvia; order Ostreida; family Ostreidae; genus Ostrea; species Ostrea denselamellosa. The sequence goes on from JAMZEH010000071.1 coordinate 4,739,887, forward strand.
TGAATGTGATACAGCAGAAAGAAGTTGAATTATGTTAAGTTTACAAATGACACAAAATATGATGAGATCAACTTGTATGCTTTCAGAACTATCAGGTGAAGAATATATATGCAAATTTTTTTAATTTTTTTTTAAGAAATGCATTTAGACTTAAGGGGTTAATTTGGCCAATAAATTCAAAAACTGACACTCCCAATACACAGACAACAAAACATGACAAGCAGAACTTACCGTCCTTTAGTGGAGATGAAGACGGTGCCAGATTTTCTTTGCTGTGTTTGAAAGCCATACTTGGATCAAACTTTCTCTTGCTGTCTGTAGTACCCACTTTATCTTCTAGCTTCTGGATGGTTCTCTTTTGTTTGATGATCTGCTCCCTTAACATGGTCATCTCCTGATGATAAATACGCAAACACAGAGATTTCAATGAATATTAACCTCCCATTTCTATCAAGCCCCATCCGAGATTTTTCAAAGGAAGGGAGTGATTAATAAACTTATAGGAAGGGTTACAATTTTGGTTTGGCAAAAGATACAATGATCATTTACAACCGAAGATTATCTACGACAAGATTAAATACAAATCTTATGGCAATATACAAGTGACTCTTGAAAACTTAGTCCATGGGACCACAATCAAAATTTAAGAAGTTAAGAATTTTAAAGGGTCCAGCAATTTGCACTTTAATCTACCAAACTTAACTAACACCTACCAGATAGCGTGTGAGGGTGGTTAAATTAATATTTTCAATTTCCCAGGTAATATCTAATTCTAATTTTAAATGTTTAATTTTTGGGTTTTTTAAAAAAATATCAATAAGGAAGCTAAATATTCTTGTTGTATATTCATTCAATCATTGCAGCAAAATTTGATGTCTCATCATCATCATTTGTCTTTCAAAACTTTCTTATACACATAATTACAGCCAATCATTGAATAGACCAACTAATCTCTAAAATGAGAATCTGGTGACGTGTCAGTGCTTATTACCAAGTCCTCTGTCGTTATTTTCTTTGTTAATGACTTCATTAAGTAAGATCAGCATGGCGCTAATTAGGTCATAAGTGACCTACTTTTGTAAATGTATAAACAATGAGCACTTCAAGGTTTTCAAGATTATATATAACATAACTAAATTATACTTCTTCAGTTATGAATCATCAAGAGTTCAGGAGAACAAGATTAGATTTCCTTATTCATACATGTATCACGATTTTAAAAAAATCTGGATTGGTAGATTACTTCAAAAGATGTAAGCCATTGAGAGTCACCTGTATACACCTGTATGTGTAAGATTCTCACCTTTTTCAGGTTGATATTCTCCTCCTTGATTTTGGCCACGTGGTGTATCTTCTGTTTCTGGTTTTGATGTCCCAGGAGTTTGGCATACTGACTTGCTAATCTGTCCATCTCAGCCTGGGCATAGTTACTTCTTCCTATCATTACATGTTACTGTATTATGAGTGATGGGATACTTGTAGTTACTTCTTCCTATCATTACATGTTACTGTATTATGAGTGATGAGATACTTGTAGTTACTTCTTCCTATCATTACGTGTTACTGTATTATGAGTGATGGGATACTTGTAGTTACATGTTACTGTATTATGAGTGATGGGATACTTGTAGTTACTTCTTCCTATCATTACATGTTACTGTATTATGAGTGATGAGATACTTGTAGTTACTTCTTCCTATCATTACATGTTTCTGTATTATGAGTGATGGGATACTTGTAGTTACTTCTTCCTATCATTACATGTTACTGTATTATGAGTGATGAGATACTTGTAGTTACTTCTTCCTATCACTACATGTTACTGTATTATGAGTGATGGGATACTTGTAGTTACTTCTTCCTATCATTACGTGTTACTGTATTATGAGTGATGGGATACTTGTAGTTACTTCTTCCTATCATTACATGTTTCTGTATTATGAGTGATGGGATACTTGTAGTTACTTCTTCCTATCATTACGTGTTACTGTATTATGAGTGATGGGATACTTATAGTTACTTCTTCCTATCATTACATGTTACTGTATTATGAGTGATGAGATACTTGTAGTTACTTCTTCCTATCATTACCTGTTACTGTATTATGAGTGATGGGATACTTGTAGTTACTTCTTCCTATCATTACATGTTACTGTATTATGAGTGATGGGATACTTATAGTTACGTGTTACTGTATTATGAGTGATGAGATACTTGTAGTTACTTCTTCCTATCATTACATGTTACTGTATTATGAGTGATGGGATACTTATAGTTACGTGTTACTGTATTATGAGTGATGGGATACTTGTAGTTACTTCTTCCTATCATTACGTGTTACTGTATTATGAGTGATGGGATACTTGTAGTTACTTCTTCCTATCATTACATGTTACTGTATTATGAGTGATGAGATACTTGTAGTTACTTCTTCCTATCATTACATGTTACTGTATTATGAGTGATGGGATACTTGTAGTTACTTCTTCCTATCATTACATGTTACTGTATTATGAGTGATGGGATACTTGTAGTTACTTCTTCCTATCATTACATGTTTCTGTATTATGAGTGATGGGATACTTGTAGTTACTTCTTCCTATCATTACGTGTTTCTGTATTATGAGTGATGAGATACTTGTAGTTACTTCTTCCTATCATTACATGTTACTGTATTATGAGTGATGGGATACTTATAGTTACGTGTTACTGTATTATGAGTGATGGGATACTTGTAGTTACGTGTTACTGTATTATGAGTGATGGGATACTTGTAGTTACTTCTTCCTGTCATTACATGTTACTGTATTATGAGTGATGAGATACTTGTAGTTACTTCTTCCTATCATTACATGTTACTGTATTATGAGTGATGGGATACTTATAGTTACGTGTTACTGTATTATGAGTGATGGGATACTTGTAGTTACGTGTTACTGTATTATGAGTGATGGGATACTTGTAGTTACTTCTTCCTATCATTACGTGTTACTGTATTATGAGTGATGGGATACTTATAGTTACGTGTTACTGTATTATGAGTGATGGGATACTTGTAGTTACTTCTTCCTGTCATTACATGTTACTGTATTGTGAGTGATGAGATACTTGTAGTTACTTCTTCCTATCATTACATGTTACTGTATTATGAGTGATGAGATACTTGTAGTTACTTCTTCCTATCATTACATGTTACTGTATTATGAGTGATGAGATACTTGTAGTTACTTCTTCCTATCATTACATGTTACTGTATTATGAGTGATGGGATACTTGTAGTTTCTTCTTCCTATCATTACATGTTACTGTATTATGAGTGATGGGATACTTGTAGTTACTTCTTCCTATCATTACATGTTACTGTATTATGAGTGATGAGATACTTGTAGTTACTTCTTCCTATCATTACATGTTACTGTATTATGAGTGATGGGATACTTGTAGTTACTTCTTCCTATCATTACATGTTACTGTATTATGAGTGATGAGATACTTGTAGTTACTTCTTCCTATCATTACATGTTACTGTATTATGAGTGATGAGATACTTGTAGTTACTTCTTCCTATCATTACCTGTTACTGTATTATGAGTGATGGGATACTTGTAGTTACTTCTTCCTATCATTACATGTTACTGTATTATGAGTGATGGGATACTTATAGTTACGTGTTACTGTATTATGAGTGATGAGATACTTGTAGTTACTTCTTCCTATCATTACATGTTACTGTATTATGAGTGATGGGATACTTATAGTTACGTGTTACTGTATTATGAGTGATGGGATACTTGTAGTTACTTCTTCCTATCATTACGTGTTACTGTATTATGAGTGATGGGATACTTGTAGTTACTTCTTCCTATCATTACATGTTACTGTATTATGAGTGATGAGATACTTGTAGTTACTTCTTCCTATCATTACATGTTACTGTATTATGAGTGATGGGATACTTGTAGTTACTTCTTCCTATCATTACATGTTACTGTATTATGAGTGATGGGATACTTGTAGTTACTTCTTCCTATCATTACATGTTTCTGTATTATGAGTGATGGGATACTTGTAGTTACTTCTTCCTATCATTACGTGTTACTGTATTATGAGTGATGGGATACTTATAGTTACGTGTTACTGTATTATGAGTGATGGGATACTTGTAGTTACTTCTTCCTGTCATTACATGTTACTGTATTGTGAGTGATGAGATACTTGTAGTTACTTCTTCCTATCATTACATGTTACTGTATTATGAGTGATGAGATACTTGTAGTTACTTCTTCCTATCATTACATGTTACTGTATTATGAGTGATGAGATACTTGTAGTTACTTCTTCCTATCATTACATGTTACTGTATTATGAGTGATGGGATACTTGTAGTTTCTTCTTCCTATCATTACATGTTACTGTATTATGAGTGATGGGATACTTGTAGTTACTTCTTCCTATCATTACATGTTACTGTATTATGAGTGATGAGATACTTGTAGTTACTTCTTCCTATCATTACATGTTACTGTATTATGAGTGATGGGATACTTGTAGTTACTTCTTCCTATCATTACATGTTACTGTATTATGAGTGATGAGATACTTGTAGTTACTTCTTCCTATCATTACATGTTACTGTATTATGAGTGATGGGATACTTGTAGTTACTTCTTCCTATCATTACATGTTACTGTATTATGAGTGATGGGATACTTGTAGTTACTTCTTCCTATCATTACATGTTACTGTATTATGAGTGATGGGATACTTGTAGTTACTTCTTCCTATCATTACATGTTACTGTATTATGAGTGATGGGATACTTGTAGTTACTTCTTCCTATCATTACATGTTACTGTATTATGAGTGATGGGATACTTATAGTTACGTGTTACTGTATTATGAGTGATGGGATACTTGTAGTTACTTCTTCCTATCATTACATGTTACTGTATTATGAGTGATGGGATACCTGTAGTTACTTCTTCCTATCATTACATGTTACTGTATTATGAGTGATGGGATACTTGTAGTTACTTCTTCCTATCATTACATGTTACTGTATTATGAGTGATGGGATACCTGTAGTTACTTCTTCCTATCATTACATGTTACTGTATTATGAGTGATGGGATACTTGTAGTTACTTCTTCCTATCATTACATGTTACTGTATTATGAGTGATGGGATACCTGTAGTTACTTCTTCCTATCATTACATGTTACTGTATTATGAGTGATGAGATACTTGTAGTTACTTCTTCCTATCATTACGTGTTACTGTATTATGAGTGATGAGATACTTGTAGTTACTTCTTCCTGTCATTACATGTTACTGTATTGTGAGTGATGGGATACTTGTAGTTACTTCTTCCTATCATTACATGTTACTGTATTATGAGTGATGAGATACTTGTAGTTACTTCTTTCTATCATTACATGTTACTGTATTATGAGTGATGGGATACTTATAGTTACGTGTTACTGTATTATGAGTGATGGGATACTTGTAGTTACTTCTTCCTATCATTACGTGTTACTGTATTATGAGTGATGGGATACTTGTAGTTACTTCTTCCTATCATTACATGTTACTGTATTATGAGTGATGAGATACTTGTAGTTACTTCTTCCTATCATTACATGTTACTGTATTATGAGTGATGAGATACTTGTAGTTACTTCTTCCTATCATTACATGTTACTGTATTATGAGTGATGGGATACTTGTAGTTACTTCTTCCTATCATTATATGTTACTGTATTATGAGTGATGAGATACTTGTAGTTACTTCTTCCTATCATTACATGTTACTGTATTATGAGTGATGGGATACTTGTAGTTACTTCTTCCTATCATTATATGTTACTGTATTATGAGTGATGGGATACTTGTAGTTACTTCTTCCTATCATTACATGTTACTGTATTATGAGTGATGAGATACTTGTAGTTACTTCTTCCTATCATTACGTGTTACTGTATTATGAGTGATGGGATACTTGTAGTTACTTCTTCCTATCATTACATGTTACTGTATTATGAGTGATGCGATACTTGTAGTTACTTCTTCCTATCATTACATGTTACTGTATTATGAGTGATGGGATACTTGTAGTTACTTCTTCCTATCATTACATGTTACTGTATTATGAGTGATGCGATACTTGTGTCCAGGAAAAATGTGGTATAGTTTATCTAATTACAACATGCATGTACAGTCTACTCCACTTTATATTGAAATCACTTGCATTGAAATATCTGTTATATTAAAGTCACTTATATTGAATTATCTGTTATACTGAAGTCACTTATACTGAACTATCTGTTATACTGAAGTCACTTATATTGACCTATCTGTTTTAATGAAGTCACTTATATTGAACTATCTGTTATACTGAAGTCACTTATACTGAACTATATGTTATACTGAAGTAAAAATAAATCCCCAATAACATTATTTACATAGTTGAACATTGGTTATATTGAACTTTAGATATCACGAACAAATTAGTTTGAATTTCAATATATCTGGAGTGGACTGTATTACCATGACCACAGCTTGTGTGGCTTAACCACTCCTCAACCAGTCCCCAGCACAGCCACAGTTTTCACTGAGGTCTCATTTCAGTCTGAGTACTGTAAAGCTAGCAGTGTACAGTGTACTTACCTAACAGAGATTGTTTTTCTACTTCAAAAGCATCCAGCTGATCCATGAAGGGTTCGACTTTGGCCTGGAGGTCTTCAAAAAGTTTCTGCCATCTGTAAAGCAAATCAGTGCTGGTATTGTCTTAACCTGTCCACATTTACAGATGTCACTTTCTTTATAACAATCGATAAGTGAATGAGTTTAAAATGAATTCACACTTACAGTAAAGCAATTTCCATTCCCAGTAATTTTAAAACATATTGGGAACTTAATGGATATAACGAATTACATTGATAAAGAATCAGAATTGTTCATACCTAGCACTTCACTCTTAACTAATCAATGAATGTCATGATTACTCAGAATAAAACCGATCTCTTTGACATCATTGAATGATATAGCAAATCTTCATGCTACAGATTTATACCAGGATCATTAATGTTTTACTTTTCAGCTTCAGCAATCTTATGGTCCAGTTCCTCTTGATTCGCCTGAGCTCGTATCGATCCTTTCAGGACTTCAATTTCTTGCACATGTTCTTCCTTTTCTTTCAAACTGACAATTTCCAAGTTCTTGCATGCACTGAAACACCCAACAACATGACATACAATCTTACAAAAACCCATGAAAAGCGACACATTTCCAGCAACAACAAACTGAGATTATTCGTTTTCATTTTTTGGCCATTCTAGATTTTACAAACCTTTGTAGATTCTGGATTTTACTCTGCAGTCTCTGTTGTTCATCCTCTTTGTCAGACATTTGTTTATGAAGATCATGGTTCTGTGAGTTTAAGAGATCTCGCTCTCCTTCTAAGCTATAGTAGAGACAACATACACAGGTCATAACAGCTATACATTTCTGTCTGTCAGGATTTCATAAAACATTGATATTTCAGGAAGATACAGAGAATTGCTACAGAATTTCAAGTGTAATCCGAGACGAGATTCATGGCCAAAAAAAAAACAAAAACAAAAAAAAACACAAACACACACACACATAGAGAGAGGGTTTTTCTTTTCTTTTTTTTTTTTTTTTTCTTTTTTTTTTTTTTTAAATTTACTGGTCCACAGGTTTTGATCCTTAAACATTCTTTCAGATCTGTGACAGTATAATTCACCAGTCTGACCAGTAAAATCATTACAATGACCAGTATTTAAAAAACATTTTAAAAACTCTAGATACATGCAGCTAAACATCAAAGATTGAAACTAACTGTAAGCAAATGACATGACATTCACAGAAAGACTGGCCAATAGCGCCTCACGAACAAAGTGTAAGGTCAGAAATGGTGGCAGTACAGGTCTCGGATGATGATATTGAAATGCCTGATAAGTAGTGTCACTAGAAGATCATTTTTTGAATTTAAATTTTAATTATCAGGGTATTCATTAAATTTCAATGCAGTGATTTTATAAGTTCACATACAAATGGACTTTCTCTTACTGTATATGCAAGGATCCATTCGTTTTTTTTGGACAAATTATTTTACTGACAGCTGTTTTATTATCTTCAAACAGACAGGAATTTGAGGCTTAATTACCTTTTAATATGATGTTAAATGAACAATGAGCTCTTCAATGTCAGTGACCCTATTTAACACAACGTACTTATCTATCATCTTGGTGAAGGTCAGTCTAGCGAATCTGTTAGAACATACCTGTCTATCGTCTTGGTGAGGGACAGTAAATCTATCAGAACATACGTGTCTATCGTCTTGGTGAGGGACAGTAAATCTATCAGAACATACCTGTCTATCGTCTTGGTGAGGGACAGTAAATCTATCAGAACATACCTGTCTATCGTCTTGGTGAGGGACAATGAATCTATCAGAACATACCTGTCTATCGTCTTGGTGAGGGACAGTGAATCTATCAGAACATACCTGTCTATCATCTTGGTGAGGGACAGTAAATCTATCAGAACATACCTGTCTATCATCTTGGTGAGGGAAAGCCTCATGGCTTCCAGGTCTGTACACTTGTCTTTCAGGAGATTGAACTCCTCCTCTAGAGTCTGTCTAATCTGTTTCTCACTCTGTAACTCTGACTTAGCTTTACTGATCTTCTCTGTAAATAGCTTATTATCCTCCATCTTCTTCTTCACAACACCGGACAATTCACTCTGAAGCTGATGAAGTTCTTTTTGATTGGAGTTAGTGGATATGTAAAGAGATTTCTGAAGTTCTTGAATATTTTTTAAATGTTTCTGCACTTCAACATCATGGGATTTACTTAAACTGCTGATATTTTCTTTCAAACTGTCCACTTCTGCTTTCAATTTACACTTAAATTGTTCCGCCTGACCCATCTGATCAGTCAAGCACGAATTCTCCTCAGTAATGGTGCTCAGCTGTACCTCCAGAGCCTGAATACGGTTTTCCTTCTCTGCCTGCGTGTTGTGTGCCACATGTGTAACTTGTTCATAGTCCTTCTGTAATCCACTGTTTAACCGCTGTAACTCCTTCACTTGAGCACTCAGTGCTGAAATCACCTGTTCATAAGACTGCTTCTGTTCTTCCAGCCGACTCACACGTGCTGTCATGGACTCCTCTCTCTCCACCACCACCCTCTTTTCTCTCTCCACATCGCCTACAGCTTGCTCCATCTCCTTCTTCAACTTACTGTTCTCCACTTCCAATCTGTCCTTTTCTGACACCATGTCTGCTGTTTTCTGATACAGACTAGCTTTCTCCTCAATTAATTGTTTAACCCTTTCCTCAAACCTCACCAGTTTTTCCGCCATCTGATCATGATCCTGTTCTCTGACTGACTTCAGGTAGTCTATCTCTTTCATAAGTTGCCTGTTCTCCACCATCAGACTAGTGACATGTTTTTCCTTCTGTATCAAAACATCCTTACTCCTCTCTGCCTCTTGTTGTAACTTTTCCAGCTCAGCTTTTATTGCAGTCTCCTTTTCCTGCAGAAGGCTCTTCTCCTTTAGTACAATCTCCTCAGCTTCTTTTAATTTATCATTTAACTCCGCAACAGTTATGTCTAATTTCTCTTTCTCCACCAAGATGCCTTTTAATTTGTCTTCCATGTCACCAGTCTCGACTGACAAAGTTTCCAGCAGGTCTTGTTTTTCAGCCAGAGATGAGTGCATTTCTGTGATGTCCACTTGTAGTTCAGCCACCTTACAGAACAGCTCATTTTTCTCTCTCTCAATGGACTCTAATTCCTTTTTCAGCTCAATATTTTCATTCTTAGTTTCTTTTTCCTTCTCGATGATACATTCAATCCTGCCTTCTTGACTCTGTTTGAACTCTGCATATTCTCTCTCTAAGGTCTCCACATTGAGCCTGAGGACTGCTTCCTTTTCCTCCAGATTTGAGACTGTTACTTGATAGTTCAACAAAGTTTCCTCCTTTTCAGTGACAAATCTTTGAAGATTTTCATTCTCATCTCTAACCTGCTGCAAATTTGCTTCTAGCACCTTCAAATTATTTTCTTTTGTATCATCCAAACGTTTCAATTCCTCCTCGGACTGTTTACGTACATCAGCAATATCAGTTGATAGCTTTTCAACAGTATCTTTCAACTCTCTGCACTGTTGTGTGGACTGTTCAACTTCCTTTTTCAATATTTCATTTTCTTCCACCAAAAACAGTTCCTTCTTTTCCAGATCTATGATTTGATCAGCATGGCCTCGAACAGTTCTCTGGTGAACCTCTTCTTCTTCCTTCAATTGTTTCCTCAATGATTTCTCAACTTCCTGGATTTTCTCCTTCAACTGTTCAACTTCCTTTTCATGGCCCTCTGATTCCTCCTTCAGATGCTGCATCTCAATTCTTGCACCTACCAACTGAACATCCAAGTCTGTGATCAAGTTCTCTTTCTCTTTGATAAACTGTATCATATTAGTGGATTCTTTTTCTTTGACATCCAGCTGATACGTGAGCTTCTCTACTTCTTCCTGTAATCCAAAAATAAAAACGTACTGAATCAACTGCACAATTTTCTTTGAAGCAATAATTCTCAATCTACATTTACAGTGACACTTGGATGAAATGACCCTGTGAGGATCCGGGTTGTTAGAATAGATCCTCAGTACCCCTTGCTTGTCATAAGAGGCGACTAAATGGGGTGGTCCTTCGGATGAGACTGCAAAAACCAAGGTCCCGTGTCACAGCAGGTGTGGCACGTAAAAGATCCCTCCCTGCTCAAAGGCCATAAGTGCCGAGCATAGGCCTAAATTTTGCAGCCCTTCACTGGCAGTGGTGACATCTCCATATGGGTGAAAAATTCTCGAGCGGGACGTTAAACAATATATAATCAATCATTGGATGAAATGAACATAGAAACAATAAAATTATGGTTATGACAAAAAATTTTGAGTCTCCAAACAACTCTTTATATACCCTTACAATGAAGATATAAAGAATTTATGCTGATATTGAAATAAATCTAATCCCCAACCAATATACATAAACATACATGTAAATTCCATTGATTATCAAAACACCTACAGGCCATATCGGTCACCTAAGTATTAGTTAAAAGTATCACTAGCCCCAAGGGCTATGAAATTTAATGATTTTCCAATTCTGCGTATCTAAGCTTAATCCTTATATTCAGTATAAAACAAGATGTGTTCTTTTAAAATATACAAGTGCCCATACAGAAGACTTCACATAATACATGTTACATTAACACTATATGATGGAACCTGGAGACTTAACATAATAGATGTTACACTAACACTATATAACTACTTAGGAACCTGCCTGAAGTCAGAACCCTGGCTGTGTTAAATTCACAACTTTGGTACATCCCATTCTGCTTTACCTAAATATGCATTTAGTTTTTATACAGTACAACAAAATTCAAGAAATCTTTCAAATGATAAAAGAAAATTATAACTATGATAATTTTGGCCCTACCTTGGAATCAAAACCCCTTCCTACCCTGGAATCATGAAATTTACTATTTTGGTAAAGGGCTACTTGCTCCTTCTAAATATTGATTCAGTTTCTATTTAGTATCAATGGCAAGAAAGATGTTATTTAAATTTCTTTTACACATAAACATAATATACCAAGTTTGGCCCTGCCCTGGGGTCAGAACCTTTACCCCCGGGATCATGAATTTTACAATTTTGGCCTTCTTGCTCTACATCACTATGCATTTAGTTTTTCTTACAGATGTGTAGTTGTAGAGAAGAGTTTTGAAATTTGGTCATTTTTGATAGTCTTTGCCCTACCCCTAAAGCACACAGACCAATAGCAATAAGTCACCTGAACAACTAACATGACCCCAAAAATTTCCACACACTTATATGAGCCAATCTCTTGTAAACTTGGCAATAAAGTTTTAATTTCATTGACCAACTTAACACTTTCTATCCCCTACTGAGCACTTAAATATCACTGAATGAAACTTTTAAAAAAAAAAAATATATATATATATACATATATATAAATATATATATATATATATATAAAACACTTGCTCACATACATGTAAATTTGCATCAGTCACTGACTTAACACTCATTTGCTACGTAGCAAATTCAGTATAAATTACATTTCAAATTTGCTATAAATATACACAGAGAATTATGTGCATGGCAAATTTTTTTCAAAATGCCCATTGAAATTCCCTACATCTGTTTCAAATCTATGAAGTCTGCACTGCCTCAATTTGCGCTTTTTATTCAGTAAGTAAAGGATTGGACCATTACCCATTGTTCCAAGTGTATCGTCCCCTTACCATCTGATGATGCATTTTCCTTATCAGGTCATTATTTTTCTCCTCAAGACAAGAATATTTCTTCTGAATGTCACCAAGACTTGTCTGAGAGTTCTCCAGCAGAGATTCCAGATTCTGTATAATATCATTACTTGTTTTCTTCTCTTGTCCTACAAAAGCCCAATGCATTGTAATTAGTAGGTTCTAAGCTCATTAATTCAGTAGCTATTCCTTTTTTTCCACATTGTTCTACACTCCTTTCATTTGTTTGTTAAACAACTTCAACCAAAATTACCTTCATATCCTATAATTTGTTATATTTATATTTAAAGAACTTTCATTTGTATGAATATTATAGTTCAGAGGGGCGTGACAGCCAAGCCGTGCATCGATGAGATTGTCACACCTCTCCGCACAATAGATTTTTTTTACAAACGAAAGAAAGTATTTGTAAATGTTTTGTGTCATGAATATTATATTACCATTGCAAAATTGCATGTGATGTCACAAGTCTGGAGCTGTCAAAAGTCAAGTAGGAATGAAAATCACTGCACCCAACATGGAGATTGGTGACACTGACTTTTTAGAGTTTCAAAATGATTTGAATGTCATTAAGTTATCTAAGTATGCATGGTAATGGAGAATGGAAAAAATGCTGTATTAGGGACTGGGCACAATGAGTATTTCCGACTTCAGCTACTACTCCGAGATTCCTCGGACTCGTACAGCTGCTTTTATATTGTGACATGTCGTACTTGTCAATAAGGAATTCACTCTGACTCTTCCCGTGTTTATGTCACAAGATGGGCAAGCATCAGAGGAATATCAACTTATTTTGCTACATGCACCACACACTTCCCCTGTTTATGTCACAAGATGGGCAAGCATCAGAGGAATATCAACTTATTTTGCTACATACACCACACACTTCCCCTGTTTATGTCACAAGATGGGCAAGCATCAGAGGAATATCAACTTATTTTGCTACATACACCACACACTTCCCCTGTTTATGTCACAAGATGGGCAAGCATCAGAGGAATATCAACTTATTTTGCTACATACACCACACACTTTTTGCAGTTAAGAATCCTTACAAGAATGCATTTATATTGATGTGTGTTAACTGAACACACCAATTATGCTTAATTATTTATATGTTGTATTTCTTATGTTTTCATAATTGAATAAACATTACAAATTGTTGTTTTTCTACATTCTTAGTTTGGAATTTGTAGTGCAGGTCTGTGGAAATTATAGGACAGCTAAGCTCTGCCATCAAGAAGTTATTGTATGTTGGAATTCTGCCATAGGTTAAATTCTGTCTAACTTAGAGTGTGGCTAAGATCAAAGGAATAAATACCACATCGTAACAAAATAAAGACTTATGTACATTATATCAAGTACAGTATATCTCAATAAAACGTACAGTTAATAAAAACCATCCAACTTACCATGATTTTTCTCAAGAATCTGAAATTTCTCCATCAGAATCCTTATGTTTTCATTCAAAGTATTTTTCTCCCTAAAAACAAAAAATTTATTGCTCAAATAATAAAAATGTCCAATAAAACTAAAGTAACACCTTGCTCATAATCAAATTTAAACAAGTACCTACACATGTACACACACACGCACTGTACATGTACACACGATACTTGGTGCACACACACCACACACATATGTATGCACATATACTTGTTGCCAACACGGCCAGCAGTCACAGACACTTACTCTTCTAACTGTTCCATTTTCTCAGTGAGAACAGCCATCTCAGCTTCCAACTCAAATGTCTCCTGGTCCATCTCTCCAGCGTGGTCCGTCTCTGCTGATAATTCTCCTTTCAGGAACCTATTACACGTACAGGAAATTTAATTTTCAATATAAGAGTTGTCTGCTGCTCTTTCATACAAAATATTTCCGTCATATAGTCTATGTAATAAATATCCCGCACACTGCGACTCAAGACTTTACCGTATTTCATCCAGTTTGGTCCAGTTCTTGTCTGTGAGACTCCTGATTTTACTATACAACAGCTTCCTCTGCTCTTTTGCCTTTTCCCTAACAAAGAGAAAAACATACTGAATACATAACAATTCGTTCTTCATTATGTTTACATGACTTACCTTGCATACAATTGAAATACATGTACTTTGACTATAAAAGAAAAGGAAAAAAAAGATTGTTGTTGCTCACCATAATAACAAGGTCAAAGCCGAGCCATGTTTTAAATAAGAACTTACAAATAAGACCAAAACCTTTTGTGATTTATTTTTATACCACCCAAAACGAAGTTTTGTGCGTGTGAGAAATACTGGAATCAGGTTGTCTGTCTGTAGACGCAATGGTTTCACTCAGAGTCAACATACCATACATACGGACTACCCATGGGACAAAGATGATCCCTATTGATTTTGGATTCAAAAGGTCGAAGGTCAATTGTGCTGAACATTGAAATAGCGAAGTGGTTCCTGGGCTCTTACATGGTATCCTATTCACTTCAGATCAGAGTCATCATATCACACATACGGACTACCCATAGGATAAAGATGATCCCTATCAAATTTGCATTAAAAAGGTCAAGTATATTGGATATTGAAATAGCAAAATAGTTTCTGGGCTCTTACATGTTATGGTCAAAGGAACATCCTTTGGGTTTGACAGATTGGGGCAAGTAGTGGTGGAGGGGGGGGGGGGGGTATTCTTAGTGAGCAGTGCTCACAGTACCTCTTGTTCTCTTTACATTAATTGTGATTTTGATGTGGATAAGAATTTAATTATATCTCAGTATAAGCTCACAAAATTTATTAAGTAGATGAGATTTTATAACTATAACTTTTTAGCCTTATTCATAAGTTTTTTTGAAACAGGCGCATGATCTTTCAATTTTGAGCTGTTTTTTTTTTTTAAGAATTATGAAGTGGGGATTGCCTAATGACAACTATGTGATTAATTAAGGGATTGCATTATGATAACTCTGAAACTAACTGAGGGATTACCCAGTGACAGCTCTGTGATTAACTGAAGGGACTGTCTGATAACTCTGTGATTAGTTGAGGGATTGCCTGACAATAACTCTTTGATTAGTTGGGGGATTGCCTGACAATAACTCTGTGATTAACTGAGGGATTGCCTGACAATAACTCTTGATTAGTTGAGGGATTGCCTGACAATAACTCTGATTAGTTGAGGGATTGCCTGACAATAACTCTTTGATTAGTTGGGGGATTGCCTGACAATAACTCTGTGATTAACTGAGGGATTGCCTGACAATAACTCTTGATTAGTTGAGGGATTGTCTGACAATAACTCTGATTAGTTGAGGGATTGCCTGACAATAACTCTTTGATTAGTTGAGGGATTGCCTGACAATAACTCTGATTAACTGAGGGATTGCCTGACAATAACTCTGATTAGTTGAGGGACTGTCTGATAACTCTGTGATTAGTTGAGGGATTGCCTGACAATAACTGTGATTAACTGAGGGATTGCCTGACAATAACTCTGTGATTAGTTGAGGGATTGCCTGACAATAACTGTGATTAACTGACGGATTGCCTGACAATAACTATGATTAACTGAGGGATTGCCTGACAATAACTATGATTAACTGAGGGATTGCCTGACAATAACTCTATCATTAACTGAGGGATTGCCTGACAATAACTCTTTGATTAGTTGAGGGATTGCCTGACAATAACTCTTTGATTAGTTGAGGGATTGCCTGACAATAACTCTTTGATTAGTTGGGGGATTGCCTGACAATAACTCTGTGATTAACTGAGGGATTGCCTGACAATAACTCTGTGATTAGTTGAGGGATTGCCTGACAATAACTCTGTGATTAGTTGAGGGATTGCCTGACAATAACTCTGTGATTAGTTGAGGGATTGCCTGACAATAACTCTGTGATTAGTTGAGGGATTGCCTGACAATAACTCTGTGATTAGTTGAGGGATTGCCTGACAATAACTCTGTGATTACCTGACAATAACTCTGTGATTACCTGACGGATTGCCTGACAATAACTCTGTGATTAGTTGAGGGATTGCCTGACAATAACTGTGATTAACTGAGGGATTCCCTGACAATAACTATGATTAACTGAGGGATTGCCTGACAATAACTATGATTAACTGAGGGATTGCCTGACAATAACTCTATGATTAACTGAGGGATTGCCTGACAATAACTCTGTGATTAGTTGAGGGATTGCCTGACAATAACTCTTTGATTAGTTGAGGGATTGCCTGACAATAACTCTTTGATTAGTTGAGGGATTGCCTGACAATAACTCTTTGATTAGTTGAGGGATTGCCTGACAATAACTCTTTGATTAGTTGGGGGATTGCCTGACAATAACTCTGTGATTAGTTGAGGGATTGCCTGACAATAACTCTATGATTAGTTGAGGGATTGCCTGACAATAACTCTGTGATTACCTGACGGATTGCCTGACAATAACTCTATGATTAACTGAGGGATTGCCTGACAATAACTCTGTGATTAGTTGAGGGATTGCCTGACAATAACTCTTTGATTAACTGACGGATTGCCTGATGATATCTCTCACTAATTTATGGATTGCCCAATGATAACTCTGGGACTTGTTTATGACTTTGTACCTCTCTATCTGTATTTCCTTTGACAGCTGTAACAAGTCCTCCTCTGTCTTCCTCAGAGCCTCCTCGAGATCCTCTTTCTGTTGTCTGGATCTGCTACACTTCTCCTCCATGGTTTGTCTCAGATCCTCAACCTTACTACTGTAAGTCTCTATGACCTCTTCAAACCTTTTCTTGAGTTTCTAAAACAAACACATGTAAATACCAAATCATAATGACACTACCACATTTACAGCATAGTCACGCTTCATAATTTATATTCCATCTCTTTCAGAGCCAAGTGCATTTTCCGTAAACTCTACATCAAGGTAAATGTTTTATATCATGTTACATTATGTCCGAGTCATTTCATGTCAGTGAACTTTTATAGTTCATAAGGCACAAAAGGAATTTGTTTAAATAATTGCCAGATTTTATTTGATACACAGACCATGCAAATAATCTGCATTCAAGGAAACAGGAAACATCAAAAATGGTTATCATATCCCTATATTTCGTTGCTTGTACACTCTGATATGTTGACAGCATGGTGCTGTAGTCAGAGCAATTCCAGCAACATATAGAGAGCAGATCATCATATCTCATGCCCTATCATGCAGTATAATGTATTATATTCCCCTCAGTATAATGTATTGTATTCCCCTCAGTATAATGTATTGTATTCCCCTCAGTATAATGTATTGTATTCCCCTCAGTATAATGTATTGTATTCCCCTCAGTATAATGTATTGTATTCCCCTCAGTATGATGTATTGTATTCCCCTCAGTATCAATGCATTATATTCCCCTCAGTATCAATGCATTATATTCCCCTCAGTATATTGTATTGTATTCCCCTCAGTATAATGTATTGTATTCCCCTCAGTATCAATGTATTATATTCCCCTCAGTATAATGTATTATATTCCCCTCAGCATCAATGTATTACATTCCCCTCAGTATAATGCATTATATTCCCCTCAGTATGATATATTATATTCCCCTCAGTATGATATATTATATTCCCCTCAGTATCAATGTATCATATTCCCCTCAGTATAATGTATTATATTCCCCTCAGTATAATATATTATATTCCCCTCAGTATAATGTATTGTATTCCCCTCAGTATAATATATTATATTCCCCTCATTATAATATATTATATTCCCCTCAGTATAATGTATTATATTCCCCTCAGTATCAATGTATTATATTCCCCTCAGTATAATGTATTATATTCCCCTCAGTATAATGTATTATATTCCCCTCAGTATCATGCAATAAATGTGTATCATTCTTGAAATGCATGCACATGTACGAGCAAACTCAAGAAAAAAATTTTCAGTATAAAGTACCAATACTGAATACCTGTATGTTTTTCTTTGAGGTGCCAAACTTGTCACTAGATGGAGCTGCTCTCTCTGACAAGTTTGTCTCTGTCTTTGTGGACTCTGTTTTCCTAGGACTGCCATCAACTTTATTGTTCTCTGTGGCAATATAAACACACCTTACTTGATTCAAGTCGATTATTTGTATATATATCTATGACATTATCTGTATATATTTATGTGATATTATTTGTAGATATTTATGTGACATTATTTGTAGACATTTATGTAACATTATTTGTATATATTTATATGTCAGTATCTAAAATCTGGTCAGACAAACTTTTCTTCGTGTCACATACTGTAAACACATTTACAACAAAATTATTCTTCATAGGACATGCTTACCTAGATCTAGAACCTTCTTTTCCAAAGTAAGCATGATTGATTCAAACATGGCAAAATCTGAAAGTTGAGTTTTCATCATGACATCAAGTTCCTGCCGAAGCCGGTGGATTTCTCTGTCTTTGATATCCAGCTGGTGTTTCAGACTAGAGAGTTCCGCTACCAAGGATTCATTCTTCTTACCTGCATTTTCTGCTGCTGTGATCTGCAACGAATTTAATTCAAAATATCTGAGATTATTATAAAACATTCCCTAACAAATGTCAAAACTGAAACCATCAACGTCAACTTATACCATTATACAATACATAACAAATGATGTAGACAGACAACTGATTTTCATACCTCAGTCAAATTTAACTGGCCCACATGTATATGTGGCTGGTTACTGAATTCTCTTTGTCACTATATCTCTAGAGCATTGATAGATTTTGTTGTGCACACCAATTAGTACTACCTAATGTTTGTGCAACATCATTTTTCTTGACAATGAACCAAATGCAAGATTAACAATTAGTGATTTTCAAATTTCCTACCAAAATGGAGAATGACATTGAACATTCTTCTGTGACTTCATTATTCCTATTCCAATTCACATCTTGTACAAAAATCCTTATCAAAACATTGTATAAATGGCTAAAAAATCCTTATCAAAACATGTATAATGGCTAAAATATCCTTATTAAAACATGCTGTATAAATCCCAAACTATGAAGACTGGTTCTATAGTAGTTTCTGGTGAATCAACATTAGAGACAAAAGTGATGTTACACTTAACATTAGTACCCTCTATAAAAATAACTGGATGTTCTGACTGAACAATAATCATATACAGTAAAACATGGTTATAGCAAACCTGTAGGGCCAGCAAAAAACAGTTCGTTATAACCAAACATTGCTTTATATCCAATAGAAGTGTTGTTATTTTCCTTGTAGAGGAAATACCACTTCGCAATAATCAGGAATTCAATATAAGAATGTTTTACTGTACATGCTACATCAAGTTCTAATTTAAAGTTCTGTTGTCTTAGATTTCATCTTGAACAGCTTCAGACCATGAATGTGTGTGTCTCAATGCATTCTATTTACAATTGCAATAGTGACTTTAAAATGTGATACTATGGTACCCTTAGTAACATCAAGAGTGTCATTGTGTCACGCACATAAAAACAGTGACATCACATATAATTTTTTTTTGAGTTTTTCAGCATAAAGAATTTAATATTTTTTTACTTTCTAATGAATTCACATGTCTTACTGTACAGGGCAAAATTGTACACATCAGATAAATCTTATAAGTAATTTTATCAATTTCAGTACAGAATCAATATAGCTATCCATCCATATTTAATCAAGGTAGTAATCTTTATGAAATAAATGAAGCTTGATTTCATGGATTTCTGATCAAATTGAGCTACACATAACATGAAATCCTGGAGGAGTGAAAGTCTCCATCTTTTCCTACCTTGTTCTTTAGAAGATCATTGCTTTTGTTGGCATCTTTCATGGATTTCTCCAGTGAGGCTACTTTGGCCATCAGACAACTACGGTCAGTCTGAGCGTTAGTTAATCGGCCCTCCAGTTTCGTTAACTCCTCGTCACGTTGACATAACAGCTTATCCTGGTTTGTTCTCTCTTGTAAGAGAAGGCGAATCTAAATAGCAAAGATAATGCATTAATAACCTGATATTATCAGGTGTTACAATCTTGTATCAAAGAACCACTGTGTTATTAAAACTTCATGTGCACTGTACAGATTGATTGATGAAATGTTGTTTAATGTCCCGCTCGAGAATCTTTCACTCATATGGAGACGTCACCATTGCCGGTGAAGGGCAGCAAATTTAAGCCTATGCTCGGTGCTTATGGCCGTTGAGCAGGGAGGGATCTTTTACGTGCCACACCTGCTGTGACATGGGACCTCAGTTTTTGCGGTCTCATCCGAAGGACCGCCCCATTTAGTTGCCTCTTACGACAAGCAAGGGGTACTGAGGATCTATTCCAACAACCCGGATCGCCACGGGGTGCATTGTACAGAAGGTTTGTTCTACTTTCCCTTTAGCAGGCATTATCTATGTCATCTACACATATGTTCTGAATAATTTATCCTGTCATATCTTTTCAAATCATCCTGACTACCCAAAAGGAAAGCACTTGCTATTGTTCATTGATTACCCTTGATATTAATTATCATGCTGTTCTAATGTCATTACATCATTCATATTTTTCCCCACCTCTCTCTCTAGTTCCTTTATCCTTATGCTTTCAGCTGATGGAGTCTGTTCAGTTTTCTTCGGTTTAGGTTTCAGGGTACTGCATTCAATCTAGGGTAGCAAAACAGAACTGTAAATCTGAAAATTACTGTAGAGATTACAGGGCTTGAAATTACGACTATCAGTCCATGATGAGTTAAAAGTCTAAAGGATTGATTTTCTGCCCCAGTCAGTCCAATGGGACTGGTCAATTTTATAAAACTTCATTTTAGAAAACCCACTTGTGTAATATTAAATGTGCATTAGACACTCCTCTATAGATATCAGGGGAACCCAATTAGTAAATGTTACCACATTCTCTGAGACATATCATTTTAAAATCCTGTTATCTTATTAGAATGACAAAAAATAAATGTGTTTAATAATTTCTGAAAAATTCTGAATGGGTCAATTTTTTGGAGGGCTAGTTGAAATTATAACTTATCAGTTTGGCTGGACTGGTGATATAAAAAGTTTGTTACAAGACCTGGATCAAGTTGTTTAACAGTTCGTAATTAACACAGTCTTACCACTGAGGAATTCCAAACGGAGTCACTAGGGAGCCTTCTCTTTGAGGGTGTGTCTAAAACATCAAGGCCTCCATCTTGTGGAAACAAAGAAACAAATAAATCATTGATATAAAATAATGCATAAATATTTATAATACTTAGTGATGAGGTCAATTACATATGAAAGTAATTAACTGAATTACAATGGCATCAAATCAATGAAATTACCAAAATTTAGAGATGAACTGAATTACAAGAACTTTGCTATAGTAATTAAATGAATTACACATGAAATTTTTATCAGTTTTCAAAATATTTTATGTGCTAAAGAAGTTTTATTCAAGTTTATACACAATGTACACGTGGACATCAGTAATATATCCCTTACAGGGGATTTTTAAGGGTCTATAAGGGACCGATATATGGCCCTATTCCCAATGCTAAAAAGCTGGTATTTTTCCTAATATTTGCATTAAATTTCTCAAAACAATGAAAACAAATCAGAGCAGGATAGCCTTATTGTTCATAAATCTCCTTCACAAGCCCACAGATTACAACACAACGTTTTCGAGTTACTGCTGGAACAACGTTTTTACCTAAATTTTACACGTGCCCTCCGATTTGGTTAGCCCTATGAATTTCCAGTTTTAAAACCTAAATATAGCTATAAGTTTTAAAATGATGAAAACAACTTCTTCAATCGATTTTTTTTTCATGAGAGGTGACAGAACTGAAGTGCTTTATTTCAGAATAAGGGTATCCTGTTCCTCTTGTCAAAAAATTGATTTAGTTGTGTGAGCTTGCAGTGGAACTGAAGCTAGGGGGTAATTTCAAGTTCTGACCACAGATCCTTTTTCTGCATCAGAAAGGGGTAGAATGTAATCTTTCCCATATAACCATATATTCCTTGTATCTGCACTACACCCTTCTGTCATGCTTATACATTATCAACTACTAAACTATACATCGTGGTTTGAGCCCAGCAGGGGTTTTAATATTTTTTTTCAAATTCAAATTATTTTCTACTAAAACTGCATCTTTTGACTAAATAAAGTAAATATGAAATTTTCAATTTCAAAATATTGTTGTTCATATCCTCCACATCAAATTTCTCTGGTGTAGCATTCCTCATAAGAGTAAAGCCAATTCCGTTGACCTCTGCTTATTTAAATGTGGTAAGCTTTGACCAAATTGAAAGTCACAAAGAGTCCGACCACAGTGTAATGCACTGGTTTGTTTTTCTTCCCCTAATTCTTTATATGAAATATTTTTCTCAATTTCCAGCAAATGTTGCTATTTTTTCCAATTCAGGAAAGCCACAGGCCCTTGATATCAAACTTTAAATAAAAACCTGCTTGCTTTTAATTAAACAACTGGGCACTGACATTCAGGGGTACCTCCAAGTTAATCATACTTACCATTATGGACTTGGAAGTTTTGATTAATCATGGGTGTTTGTATTACAGGTAGGTGTGAGGGCTATTAATTGTCAACACTCCCTGAATAACCACTTGGGGTGTGGGGAGGGGTGGCATTTAATGGTCATTCAGGTATAGTATTGTCCAGAATTATCTATTTTATGATTGAATTGGTATGATGAAGTCATTGTAAAATAGAAAGATAGAAAAAAAGGCATGAAATTCTATATATTGAAGTTTTGAATTTGAAGGACATGTCTACACTAAATCTTGTTTTTACTACATTACCACCAAACATTTTTTTTTTTTTTTTTACCTTTGGGAACCTTGAATCTATCTGATTTGTCTATAATGCCCCCTGATTGTTTTCCTGCTAATTTTGGGTCATATGATCCAACAGGAGGTGCACATGCTGGAAAATAGAAGAAATACAGATTTAATAACACTAATATCTATAGAGGTGTTCTTCCATTTAGTTGTCACCAAATATCTTAATGGACTAGCATTGTAGACTGTTGTTTTTCTGGTAATATCCAAGTCAAATTTGGACAGATCAGTTGGAAATAGACAATTCTTTAAACCACATTTTCATCAGCCCAATAAAACCATATGCAATTAACAACACTCATTTCCATATATAAATGTATTCATAGTCAGTTGCAAAAACAAACTTTTATGCAAACAGCTACAAATTTTATTTTCTTTGTGTACAACCTTTATATGAGCAATTTCATCCCCACTTTTTTTTCCTTACAAAAGTTTTGGGTCTTAAGGCATTTTGAATAAACTTTATTAACATCAACTTTCAGCATTTCCTTGTATAAACCTACTCCAGTGGAAGTGTGAAAAGAAAACTTTCAGTGTGATTTTGATTTTCTACAACACTAGCCCATATATATTATAGGCCTATATTACCTATATTATTCAGAGAACCAAGAGAGAGAGAGGAGGAGGAGGAGGAGGAGAGAGAGAGAGACTGGTACTATAATCTGCAGATACTGTTTTGAATGATATAAAAGTTGTTCTAAATCTACCTTTGATAATTTTATTAAAATAATTTAGAAAACAATGCAATGAATATTATAGTAAGGCAAAAATAATAATAATAAGGCTTCGAAATTGGTCCATTCGCTCATTCACTGCACTGTTCATGTAAAGAATACGATCTATCATTATTTAAATATACCAATCAACTTACCTGACACTTCGTTAAATCTTTTAATATTTGCCTTCGGGAAAGACATTTTTATGCAACCTTCTCTAGGTTTATATCATCTACTGGACTCTTTCACCGCCAATGTTCAAACGCAGCCTGCTATTTACCTTTCTTTCCACATACCAGCCAATCAGCTGCGTTCGTGAAATAGAAAGTAAATATTAAAACCCGTAATGACGAATTTCCATTTCCTGAAATGTTCTATGCAATAAAAATAATGTCCAGTGTACCAGTAAAGCAATATGACACTTTGGTCATATACAGATCTATTGAATGAGAATAAAATGCACAATATTCATTACTCGAAAAATATATGAATAAATCTTAATTTATGAAAAAAGTTAAGAGTTATCTCTCCTTAGAGTAGCCATCTTCTGTGTTGACATCCATGTGCTGAAGTTGTGAAATCAGAGAAATGGGGAGGAAGAAAACTAGTGGAAATCTCGGCCGGTCTATAATAAAAGATCGTTTTGGCAAGAAGAATATCGTCAAAAGGGATGATTCGTTTCTTCACACAAGTGACCTACAAGATGGTTATGACTGGGGTAGGTTGAACCTCCAATCTGTGACGGAACAAAGTAACTTGGATGATTTTCTGGCCACTGCAGAACTTGCTGGAACTGAGTTCACGGCGGAGAAACTCAACATTCAGTTTGTTGATCCCTCAAAACATACGGGATTTAAACCAGAGGAACTGGAGCAAATTAAAGAGTTGCATAAGAAACACGAGACAATGCTAAGAATTCCCAGAAGGCCCCGTTGGAATGAAACTACAACTGCTGAACAGCTAAATGACATGGAGAAGGAAAGTTTCCTTCAGTGGAGAAGAGGCCTCTCTGCATTACAAGAAATTGAGGGCCTCGTTATGACTCCATATGAAAAAAATCTTGAGTTTTGGCGACAGTTATGGAGAGTAATTGAGCGAAGTGACATCATTGTTCAAGTGGTGGATGCAAGGAATCCATTGTTGTATCAGTGCAATGACCTTGAACAATATGTGAAGGAAGTTGACCCACGCAAGGTTAACATTTTACTGATCAATAAAGCAGATTTTCTGAGTGACAATCAGAGACAGGTGTGGAAAGCGTATTTTGATAAAGTTGGAACACGAGTGGCTTTCTGGTCTGCTCTGGAGGAGTCTGAACGATTCGAAAAGTCTGAGAGGGAGGCAAAAATGGCAGGAAAATTATCAGATCCAGAGACTGATGAGGAAGATGAGGAGGAGATGGAAAGTGATGATGACAAACAAGAGGAAAATGTTCTAGATCCTGAGGAAACTGCAGTTACAGATCATAAAGACGTTTCATCTACAACAGTTAGCCCAACCAGTGAGATTTCTGAAGATCAGATTAATACAGAAAACAGTACTGATTTGACTTTGAACCAGAACGAGGTTTCTGGTGGTTCACAAATAGATAACAGTGTGAAAGTGTTGAATGCAGAGGAATTGCTTGATTACTTTAGAAGTGTCCATCAGGGAACAAAAGTGACTGATGGTCAGACAACTGTGGGCATGGTAGGATATCCTAATGTTGGGAAGAGCTCAACAATAAATGCCATCCTAAAAACCAAAAAAGTTCCAGTGTCTTCCACTCCAGGGAGAACCAAGCATTTCCAGACCCTTTATGTGGACAGTGATCTTATGCTGTGTGATTGTCCCGGACTTGTGTTCCCCTCGTTTGTATCAACAAAAGCTGAATTGATTGTGAATGGAATTTTACCAATTGACCAGATGAGAGATCATTGGCCACCAGTGAATCTTGTGTGCAGTTATATCCCAAGAGCAACATTGGAGGCATTGTATGGAATAAACCTTCCACCACCTTCAGAAGGGGAAGACCCAGACAGGTCGCCCACTGCGGAGGAAGTTCTGACGACGTACGGCAGCATGAGGGGATACATGTCTGTCAATGGTATTCCAGACTGTCCACGAACAGCCAGGTATGTCCTGAAAGATTTTGTCAATGGCCGCTTGCTCCACTGCAACCCACCACCAAACGTGGATCTAAAAGATTTTCAGTCTCAAGGAGTTATTCCAAAAGACTTGAAAGACAAGCAAAGTGCTTTATTGAAAAAGAAACCAAAGGAAGATTCTGCATCTCAAAGCAAACTTGACAAGGACTTCTTTAAGAAGTTAAATGTAGGCCTTCATTCAAAGGGCATGATCAGTTCCTATCAAGCTGGAGGGGCGACATGTGGAGAAAGTAGTATGGGCAGCACTATGTCTGTAGCTGGTAAACCATGGAAACGGCATCATAATAAAGGAAAGCGAGAGAAATTACGCAGAATTTACAAAGATGGGGAATAATTTAGTACATTGTGTACCGACAGACAGATGACTGTTTGATGTGAATAAATAATTATTTGAATTATGTGATAATTGTTATGAAATGGGAATTATATTTGTTGCAGATTCTGTAAATGTATATATATATATATTTTTATTTTTTTTTCATACTGTAACATGGTTTAAGGAAATATAACTATCAGCAATACCTTCTTGTTCCTTTTAAATCTAATTGTTTAGCTGTGAACATGTATATTCCTTTTCAATTGATTTGCCTGGCTGGGTAGCTAAGTAGGCTGACTGATGATCTGTAGTTTGTGCATTAGATTTTAATGTTTTGTTGGGTTTTTTTTTCAAATTACCTTTTTCTAAAACTGCATCACTAAAAGAGGAAAATTTTCAAAACATTGTACATATCATCCATTTTCCATCCACATCAGATTTCTCCGGTGTGTTATTCCTCATTAATATGCAATATGAAAAAACTTTATTTTATGATTATCAAGTGCTAAAATTGGTTATGTGTTTATTCTAATGTCCTGATGAATTTTGTCTGGGAAGAGTAAAATAAATCAAAAATAAATGTAAATATTCAGTTTAGTTTACTGTGTTATGCGTAGTATTTTTTTAGTTCACTCGAGTGACTGCATGTAAACATTACACATTTTTCACTTCATCTGTAGAACCACAGAGCCAATTTTATCCACACTTTACACAAAATATCTTTGGGTAATGGAGATTTAGAAATTGTTCAAATGAAGGGTCATAGGGGAGATAATCAAGAATGGTGGGGTTATTTCAAAAGTGTCTCCAGATCCTTTTGGCTAGAAAAGATGAAACTTATGTCAACCTTCCTGATGTGGTGTGTGCAATATTATGAATTGTTCAAATTATTGCCCTTGAAGGGGTGTGTGTGTGAGGTCATAATGGTGGGTTAAAATTTTACGTGGGAATATATAAGAAATGATTTTTGAAAGTCGGATCAAGAATGGCAAAGCCATGGTTAGTCATATTGATATGCAATCATCGTCAGGAAATGTGGATTCAAGTTTCTTCAAATCATGCCAGGGGGTGCACAATAGGGATTCAAAGTTTTGCATGGGAATATAGAGGAAGATCCCTTCAAGGACAGCACAGTCGTGATTAGTTAATATGCAAGCATCCTCAGGTAGTGCAGATTCAGATTCTTTAAATCATGGTCCTGGGGTAAAATAGGGCAGCAATAGGAGACAAGAGTATTAGCAAAAATCTTTTCAAAAGAAGCCGAGTTTTAGTTATATTAATATGCAAGCATCCTCGGGTGGGTTGTTTGCATATTCATTTTACGTCCCGTCGAGAATTTTTCACTTGTATTCAGATGTCACCAGCTGTAGGTGAAGTACCACAAATTTAGATCTATGCTTGGTGGTATGCTCAAGGCCATACCATGCCCTAATTATCAAGAGACCCATGGGCCACATTGTTCACCTGAGTCACATTGGCCCTGTCCTTGTTCAGATGTCATGATTTTTGAAATATTTTTATATCAACCTTTATTCCCTTCAAAATTTTTGGACCCCTTATTATGGCCCCAATTTAGCCTCAGTAGGTCAAATTCCAAGGTTAAAAGATCAAACACCAATAATGTTTCTTTAAATTAGGTCAAACATTGAGATTAAAATCGTAATATGAAATGAAAGGTTTTGCCATACATTATATGTATATTAGCATGTAAAACTTTTATCCCCCATTGTGGCCCCATCCTATCCCCGGGGCTATGATTTGAACTAACTTCAATCTGCACTACATCAGAAAGCTTTCTTATAAATTTGAACTTCTCTGCCTAGTGCTTCTTAAGAAGACTTTAAAAGATTTTCCCTAAATATATATTTGCATGTAAACATTTGATCCTCTTTTGTGGCCCCAACCTACCTCTGGAGGCCATGATGTGAACAAACTTGAATCTGCACTATATCAGGAAGCTTTCTTGTAAATTTCAACTTTTCTGGCCCAGTGGTTCTTATGAAGATTTTCAAATGAACCAACCTATTTTTGCCTTTTTGTGATCATCACCCATTTAAAGGGGGGGGGGGGGGGGGGTCCTTCATTTGAATAAACTTGATTCCAGTTAACCCAAGGATGATTTGTATCGAGTTTAGTTGACTCAGCAGTTCTGAAATAGTGAAAAGTTTACAGACAGACTGACAAAGTGTGATCAGAAAAGTTCACTTGAGCTTTTCAGCTCATGTGAGCTAAAAATATCAGGGGGTGGTATGGCAAAGGCCTTTACTAATATTATTACATCCAAGATTATCAGTTCCTGTGTCTGCAGATTCATATTTGACCAAATCATGGACTAGGGTCAGGCAAATGTAGAAAGATCAAATGTTTTACATCAGAATATTGGGGGGGCAAATTTTCATGAGTAGCAGGAACACACTACATATATCAATACGAAAACATTCCCATGGGGTATAGTTTTTTTTCTATTATTACTATCAGTTGTTTAAATGTAGTTAATATCGTGGATCAAAGTTTACATAATACTAGACCATCAATATATGAAGGAAATCTTTCAAGAAATTTTCTCACAAACAGCAAGGCCATGAAGTCATATTGTGTGGATTCAAGTGGGCTACGTTGGGATCATGATACGGGGATCAACATTTTTCATGTAAACTCTTCTCATGGGCCAAGGAGAACATTGTGGTCCATGGGCCTTTTCGTTTTCATTCTTTTCAGGTCTATGATTGGTCAGAAATTTGATGCTGTTAATTATATATATATATGTACTCATTTACATGTATGTGGGATGGATTTTATCAATTTTAGAAACTGCCAGTGTACTAGTACTTAATCATAGCAGGATTAATATTACACTGTATAATTGAATGTGGTGGTACAGAGATAGATTACAGGTGTATTGAGTTAGAACTTCTAATGTACTAAGTATTTAAGGAACATACTTTTACTGATTATTTAGGGAGTGGGTGTCCTAAACTATAGAGTTGTACTTCATTCAGAGTTCAATAGAGTACACACAATTCAACTGATGCTGTCTTATGTTATTTGGACTTTTGGGGGGGGGTGAGTTTTAGTGTTCTTTCTACGAGTCTGAATTGCTTGCAAAAGTTATGTGGCTAAAACCAAAATGAACCACCCAACCAAATTAACAAACCCCTCCCCATTCTCTGCTCCTTCTGAACATATCCTTGGGCAGATTTATGACAGAATCTCGAGTCATTAGCAGTAAATTTTATATTTACAAGAAGTAAAGGATATTTAAGCAGAAGTGTGATTAGTGGATTATTGTTTTGAATATATTCATTAACATACCATACAACTTTTTTTTCTGTGCTTGGAAATATTTGAGATTTGATTAAAAAATGGTAGCAAATTACAATCTGCATTTCCAATTTCTGCGGTTGCATTACATTGATATGCATCTACATTCATGTCTATATATTTTGCAGTTGTAGTTTTTGCAGATTTTTCCTATCCATAAAATTCCGCAGAAAATGGACAACCACAGAAAATGCCCTCGATAAAGCCCATCAAATGGACCAGAAACAAGCTCCGACTATTTAGCATCTCCTCTCCATCAATACATCAAATAATATCATGCAAAGAAATTACTGTTACATTATATATAATATATATATAGGTATACGTATATATATTATTAGTGTATATAAACTATATGCAAGATTCAAGTAAATTTGAGTACAGCATCAAAAATGTAAAACAAATAATCATCCAATATGGTATCAGACTGGCCACGGTAGATCAGTGGTTAGAGCATTCGCTTCGTTACCAGGTCATGAGTTCTGAGCCCCACTCATGCCATCGGCGCGTCAAACCAAAGATGTAAACATAGGTAGTGATTGCTCCTTCACCAAACACTTGGCATTTAAAAGCGAGAATCACGGGTCTTTCGGATATGACCTTAAAAACGGAGGTCCCATGACATGTTAAAGAACCGTCACTGCTATGGCCACGAGTGCTAAGCAAAGGTCTAAATTTGTGGTACTTCACCTATAGCTGGTGACATCTCAAAATGACGTAACACAAATAATCAATCAATCAATCCAATACGGTATCTTCCTATGTCCAGTTTGACCTTTGACCATGTGACTTCAAAATCAATAGGGTAATCTACACCTTAGGTTGTGCCAGAGTACCAAGTTTAATGTCTGTCAAGCAAGAGGTTCTCAAGACACTGAGCAGACAGCACCTTCCTACGTCCAGTATGACTCTTGACCATGTGACCCAAATCAAGGGGTTCATGGGTCATCTACTCCTTAAGATGTACCAGTGTGATGATGTCTGTCAAGCAAAGGATTCTCACAGTGTGGAATGTCTGCAGACCGACCGACAGACAGGTGCAATAAAACAATATGCCTCCTCTTTTTCGAAGGGGAAAAAGGGGCATAAAAATCAAGTTTGACTTGGGTAGAACCTAAACTCAGTCACTGCAAACAATGACCATTATCTGATTTCACTGCTGCACATACTTCATTCTATAGTAAACAAACCAAAACATCCGCTTATTTTATATTTATTCGTAATAACTCCCAATAAAATAACTGGGCAATGAATTCCCTCAATAGCAACAATCAATATGAAATGTTTACAAAGCTAATGCTCTAATTAATTCATAACTTTCCAAGTATTCCTATCATTCAGTAATCAGCTCCATCCTAACAGACGCTGTGATGCACACATCTTCACCAAAAACATTATAGAAATATCACAGTAATGGGGGAAGATATTATCATGTAGATCAGTCACTGACCATTATCAGAGCAGGTGCCCCTGTAGATCAGTCACTGACCACTATCAGAGCAGGTGCTCTCCCACAAATATCTTGTCTGAACAATATTATGACTGAATGCACCAACATTTAACCCTTGTAGATTTGCACAACTCTTTTGCAGTTTATTTTTCCCTGTAGTTTACAGAAATGAATGGCAACTAACAATATTCATCCCTGTTCCAGAACTAATGACAATGATATGGGGAAATCAGTGCGAATTTGTTCTTGCTAAGTGGTATGATGAAGTGCATAAATGTTTTCTTTATAACCTCCAACATAAAAGCAGTGGTTTTGTTCTAACATATAATACTTCGTGGTATTTGATCCAAACAACGTTTCACAATGTTAGCAATCTTTAATCAGCATTGCTTACTCAGTTTGCTTGATCAACACCATTAAAAAATGCTGGCATCATTTACACTGGAAGAAAATACTGAAGCAGAATGTTTCAGATAGGTGACCTTCGACCTTTGTCATCCTGCTAGCACCAATCAGCAATGTAATTAAAGTCTCTGAACAACGTTTGATCTTCAGCAGATAATGATTTACGGTCTTTGGCAGGAGTTAGCACAGCTCGCTCTTGAGTAAATTCTTCATCAAAATTGCTCACGTCTTCAGAATGTTTCTACAAGATAAACATTTGCCTTGAGTCACAGTCAATAATTTAAAAACATATCAGATATCACTTCTGTAAAATGCAGTCAGTAACAACCGCTTCTTTTCTTAGAGAACAGACTTGACAGTGTTAAATGACATCAATAAATGATGTTTAATTATTGACACCAATACTTACCACTGTCGGAACAAATGGAGGTTTCACTCTCTTCATGAGCAAATCATCCCACGACAAATTCTGTGGAAGAACATCAAAATGTCAACTTACGTGAATAAAAAAAAACAAACTACAGAACAGAAACCGAATTACCTGGATTCACCTAATCACTAAATCTCGAGATTACCAGAGTGAATGTATTTACAGTCCGTGTCGATACTATTGTAACTTGCTGCATGTACTGACCCTATAGAATGCTTGTTTCTTCACATCTTCAGCGTCTCTTTCACTTGATCCCAGTCTGCGATCAGGATTCCTTCTCAAAAGCTGAAAAATTTTACAAATATATTGCCTTCAGAATGTTATACATGTCTCTCTGTAATAATTATTGTATTTTGTTTCTTTGAATATCATTTCATCCGGATATTTGTTCCTCTCATAAATAAGAACCAGAATATAACACATACCCTTCTCATGATGGCTATGGACTCTGTGGACAAAAAGCGGGGGTATCGAACCTCCTCGTTCACGATGCTGTCAAACACTTCCTCTTCATCATCTCCAGGGAAGGGGGACTAAAAAATCAAATAACCAATTCTAAGGCAAGTCAACATAGATTATAACAAACAGCATATAGGTCTGATACAAATCTTTCAGCTTTAGTATCATTTGCTTCAAACGAAAACCTTCCCACTTCATATTCTTCACACCAGATCATGCATAACATTGACTCCAGTTAGTCCATAACTGCATCTATTTCATTATTTAACAGAAAAGCTCTAAACTTACCTCTCCCACCAGCATTTCAAAAATAAGTACACCAAGGCCCCACCAATCCACTGATCTAGTGTACGACGTCTCCGTCAGAACCTCGGGGGCCAAGAACTCAGGGGTACCACAGAATGTGCTTGTCCGGTCACCGAAGCCCATCCCTTCTTTACACAACCCAAAGTCAGCTATCTTCAAATAACCCTCTTGGTCTAGCAGTAAATTATCCAACTTCAAATCCCTGAAAGTCAAAAAAAGTGCAATTTCTTTTCTCAAAAATATTTGTTAAAAAAGGAGAATTTAACGAGCAGAAAGACACAACTCACCTAAAAGTGTGCATGTATAGTACTACTGAGTATATTATCAAATACTACCATCAGAGGCTCTTTGAAATTGTCAGTAACTTTAGAGTGAATTTCTGCACATTTTCCTTACTGTCAGTTGTTCATATTCACTTTGAGCACAGTGAATATGTTATAGAAGTTGTTCTTACCTATAAACAATGCTGTGCTCATGTAAATACTGGAGACCCAATACCACACAACCCGAGTAGAACACAGTGCGAGGCTCCGAGAAAACGTCGCTGTGGATATGCATCATTAAATCTCCACCGCAAGCATACTCCATCACAAAAATTACATGAGCCTGAAACAGAAATATATAGTGTCAGTTTCTGGCCCTACTTATATTACAGGTACATATAGATGTACAGTACGTAGCCCCTCCTTATATTACATGTACATATAGATGTACAGTACGTAGCCCCTCCTTATATTACATGTACATATAGATGTACAGTACGTAGCCCCTCCTTATATTACAGGTACATATAGATGTACAGTACGTAGCCCCTCCTTATATTACATGTACATATAGATGTACAGTACGTAGTCCCTCCTTATATTACATGTACACATAGATGTACAGTACGTAGCCCCTCCTTATATTACAGGTACATATAGATGTACAGTACGTAGCCCCTCCTTATATTACATGTACACATAGATGTACAATTAGCATACAGGAAGTAGAGTCAGATTTGTGCAGTTTATCTTACTGTCTGTAAGTTTTGTTTTCTGGTGTGTTACATCTACTGTGAGGAAGCTTTGTTGTGTGTTATATCTACTGTGAGGAAGCTTTGTTTTGTGTGCTATATCTACTGTGAGGAAGCTTTGTTGTGTGTTACATCTACTGTGAGGAAGCTTTGTTGTGTGTTATATCTACTGTGAGGAAGCTTTGTTTTGTGTGCTATATCTACTGTGAGCAAGCTTGGTTGTGTGTTATATCTACTGTGAGGAAGCTTTGTTGTGTGTTATATCTACTGTGAGGAAGCTTTGTTTTGTGTGCTATATCTACTGTGAGCAAGCTTTGTTGTGTGTTATATCTACTGTGAGGAAGCTTTGTTTTGTGTGCTATATCTACTGTGAGGAAGCTTTGTTTGTGTGTTATATCTACTGTGAGGAAGCTTTGTTGTGTGTGTGTTATAGCTACTGTGAGGAAGCTTTGTTTGTGTGTTATATCTACTGTGAGGAAGCTTTGTTGTGTGTGTGTTATATCTACTGTGAGGAAGCTTTGTTGTGTGTTATATCTACTGTGAGGAAGCTTTGTTTTGTGCTATATCTACTGTGAGGAAGCTTTGTTTCAAATTCTTTTCACTTATATCTTTGGCAACACTATATTTAAAGGTACAAACTGAGCCATTAAAATTTTAGCAGACTACTATCAAAGTGCTAAAATAAGCCAAAATTAGCACCCCTCTCAAATAAAAGTAGCACCCCTCTAAAACAAAAGCTATACAATACACACACACGTATATATATTATCAGCCAAGACTTGACTACATTAATCATGTACAGTAAATCACTTAACCCCCCCCCCAGTTTAAATGACTTTTACAGTATAGGAGAACAAGAGATACTGGAGTACTGCTCACTAAAAATACCCCCCGCTCAGCCCAATCTACCAAACCCAAAGGGTGTTCCTTTAACCTTTTGACCCCAAAATCAGTAGGGATCATCTTCATCCAATGGGTAGTCCATATGTGTGATGGTGACTCTAGGTAAAATGGATAACAAGTGAGAGCCCAGAAATCATTTTGCTATTTCAATGTCCAGTACACTTGACTTTTTGAGCCCAAAATCGATAGGGATCATCTTCGTCCCTTGTGGAGTCTGTGTGTATTCTAGGTGAAAGGGATAACCCTTTAAAGCCTGGAAACCATTTTGTCCACAGCCAGACAGACAACCTGATTCCAATATACCCCCCCCCCCAACTTTGTTGTGTGTGTGGGGGGGGGGGGGTATAAAACTGGATAATAATTTTGTATACCAGCAATACAGGTAAAAAACATTCAGATATTCTTACCTCTGTTTGAAAACAAGCAAATAGATTAACAAGGAATGGATGGCGCATGGAATTAATGACTTCAAAGATCCTCTTCTCCGACATCAGGCTTTCTACTTCATCTCGAGCTATAATGTCTGGTTTCTTCAAAGCTTTTAAGGCATAATATTCATTTGTATTCTTGTACTCCGCCAAGATGACCTATCAGTGACAAAAAAAAATCCAATGATTAAAATTACATACTGAAAGACCTGCATACTTATATGTTGTGATCTGTCTTAAAACTAATGATGTTGGATAGGGATCAATTAGAAACAAAACTTTCCCAGAATTGCTAAAAAAATATAAAGTTATAAAAATATAAACAAAGATGTATATCTACAAAGCATTAAATTGTATCGAGACAAACAGACACTTATGAAAGCATTCCATAAATCCCTACTTTTCCAAAATGCCCTCTTCCAAGTACACTGATAGGCCTGAACTCATCCATGTTCACATGCTGGCTTGAATAGCTGCATAAAAAAAAGTAGCAGAGATAAATCTCATACATAAAACACAACCTCACAATATCAGGAAAAACTTAGGGAGACCTTGACACTGCAAAGTTGGCAAGCATGCAACAAATATTGGATTCCGGACTAAGAATTATGAAGAAAGTGAAGCATGACAGAAAAAAGAAAATAAATACCCATAGAAAAAAAATATACACATATATACATTAGAAGTATAAATTAATGTGCCAGTAAATCAAACCTACTCTGTTTCCATTGCATATGACTGTTGCCTGGAAGACTTGGGTGTTTCTGCTCCTGGGTGAGAAGGCAGGCGTGATTGGACAGTAGGGGGAGATGGAGCAGGATATTCCTTGTAAGACACCGGCCGTTTATCTACTGGAGGCGGCTCCATATTGTCCAGATCAATCACGTTGGACTGGTGATCATCTGGCAGGAAGTCAAAAGACTTCAATGCATCCTGTAAATAAACATCTATATCTTGTAAATATCTCAATAAATAAACATTAAACAATGCTTCACATCAGCTGTGTATTTTCATAATTTTATGCATAAAATATGATAATGAATAAAAAATATTTTCCCGCAAGAATCACTTAACAAATTTCAAAATTCACTGAAACAAAGAACGAACATGTACTTTTGAAGTGTAGATTTTATCAACCTTTGGGTACGGATTCCTACATAAAATTCAAATTCTGCATAACAAAAATATTTTACTTGCAAGAATGACCCAACAAATATAAAGATCTGGTTCCAGGAGATGTGCATTGTTTATGAAGTAGATTGTGCTAAGGGTCTACCTGTACAGCTCTCTCTTGCTGGTGAGGGGGTGATGTTAAGTCATTTTGTTTATAAAGTATGGAAGGTGGAGAAGAATCTGGTATACGAGGGGGCCTCTCTTCCGGGGACATAGGCTCAAAATTAATCTGATGAATAGGGGGGCCCCTGTCTGAAGCCATTATACCTGCAAACAGTAACATAAAAAAGTTAGGAATTCGGTGTCATACCATTTCAATAATCATGCACACATTTATTTAAGCATCATCCCAGAAAAACTTACAAGGAAAAATTAGCAGAATAAACTTTTAAAATCACATGATCTTGGATCTGGAAATTGGCCACACAAAAAAAAAAAGAAAAGAAAAATTCATCATTTGAAATATGCACGTGGCATGTATACAGACCTGGAGAAGTAATTTGAGTGGGTGGGGTGAGGGCATTGGAGTCCACACATTGTTGAGGCAGTGACCTTTTCATTAAACGTCCCCAGGTGGCGACATTGATATTGACTTGTTTTGCTCTCAAAATGTCCTTCCCTGAAAAAAATGTTGACCACATTACACATTTGTTAGGCTAATGTTAAGTCTGTCATTCTTTATCATCATCATCATTTTTTTTTTATCACTAGAAATGCTTTCAAGGATTTTCAATTGAACTGAACATATTTTATTGTCAAGATATTAAAGACAAAAGGATTAGATTGATTGATTGATTATTTATTGCTTTCCGCCACACTCAACAATTTTTCAGTTATCTGGTGGCACCCAGTTTTTTTTGGTGGAGGAGAGAACCCAGATACAATGTACCTGGGAAGAGACCACCGACCTTCCGCAAGTAAACTGGCAAACTTGCTCACATAATGCCACGGCCGAGATTCAAACACAGAGGTGAGAGGCTTTGTGATTTTGAGCCCGATGCTCTAATCACTCGGCCACGGAGGCCCCCCAAAAGGATTAGGCACAAATTAGGCACAAGTTCTTAAAACCTAGAGCAACCTCTCCTATTCAAGTCATTTCTGCTTGACTTACTATTACATTCTATGCCATTTTAATTCTAAAATAAATGTTGATTTATGGTGTTATATATAATATATATATATATATATAAAACACACCATAAATCAACACATTTATGACAAATTCACACTTACTGCAAAGTGATATTCATTCCCCTATGGAAGTTAAATGACCGAAATTTTATTGGATATTATGAAGTTTGGTTATAATGAACTATTTTTCACTGACGCTGGAGATTCACTATAACCGTGTTTATTGTAGACATGTAATTTGATTCCCTAAAAGAAATGGGGAATAGTTGCCAGTTTCAAAGTAAGAGCTCTTCTGTTTAGGAGGTGCATTTCGAGGAGCTTTGAATGCATAAGTAGAACAGAGAGGACCTACAGTCAGTGAGAGAGATTACAAAATGTATCAAAAGTGGATTTGCTTTAAATATGTAAATGTTTGAAAATGCTATCGAAAGAAATGTTAATGTCAGATTTGCAGGTAATATCCTGGATATATGAGAGGTACGACTAACAAATTAATGTTATATAATTATTTTATACTTTCAATTTTATTTTATCTCTTCTTTTTCCTTTAAATGTTTGCAAGCATGTCTCCCATGATACATGCCCCTAAACTTTACAGCCTGCAAATTACAACACCATTAATTTTATAAAATTTTTGTGTTTTTATTCTTTTATTCAGTTAAATCAATAAAGAAATTGTTAACAATAAAATTATTGTTCTTTTCTAAATGAAACTGAAAGTACATATAATATAAAGGTTATAGACTTTGAATGGGAAAATATGATGACCTTGTTTTTAGTCATGGACGGACCTCGCAAGCTCAGTCCATCTACGCCATCATATTTCCCCCCTACAAAGTTTACAACCTATAAATACTGCATGTAGTTGAGGGTAACATTGAAAATTTTCACCCCGAGAAAAC
Organism: Ostrea denselamellosa; assembly: GCA_024699665.1. NCBI lineage: Eukaryota > Metazoa > Mollusca > Bivalvia > Ostreida > Ostreidae > Ostrea > Ostrea denselamellosa. The sequence goes on from JAMZEH010000071.1 coordinate 4,778,167, forward strand.
CAATGTCCACCGAGGAGTAGCTGAGGCTGACAATGGTTTTTCGAAGGGTAAAATTTTCAATGTGACCCTCAACTACATGCAATATTTGTATTATTATACAGAATGTTAACTTACAAATGATCAATTACTGTCAAGCATAGAGCTGTATATCAATGCAGGTATTCACGTTAATTACAAATGCTAAAATGGCATATGTCATCTAACAATGTACGGCGAACCGTACGCACATAAATTTGTTTGACACATGTGATAACTTTAATAATTTCACCCATTGTCAAATAATATTACCTGTTGCTAGATACTAATACCCTGGAGCGCATGCTTTCTATTCTCAGAGGGAAACATGTTTTTTCAACTGTTTCTTGGCCAATCAGATTTGAGTATTTTATGAGGGTATAATATGACAAGAATTCCTGGTATTAAATGACTTATCACTTACTTACAGTAGTTTGCGTATCAGTTGAATTTGGGGGATGAAACTACATATGAGAAACTTATTGAGCACAATCATTTTTGCAGTGACGAATGTTCGTCCCACTCCCACATGTAAGCAAACTGTTTCGTGCCTTACTACGTACAACGTACAAGAGTTTTCCAAAGGGAAATAACTCAAAACCGGCATATTGCGATATTCTATAAGTCACACATTTGGAAAATATTCCCTCCCCCTACATCAGCCCTACCTTTGTGTTTGGGAAATATTTTTCTCTGTCTTTGTAGCTTGGGTATCCTGGACAGAGTGGGATTTAAAAATGTAATCTGAAATGACATCGCGCACACATTTATAAAACTAACAGTGACATTCCTCTGGTTCTGAAAATTAAAACCTAAATTCTGTCTAAGCTTACTGTAGATAATCCAATTTCACAAAGTCATGATTTCTTGGTTTGTGGGTATGAAATTCTGCCAAGTTGCATATGGCTTACATGAAAATTAATTTACATATTTGAAGTCCACTGGTATTAGATAATGCAGATTTTATGTATAAGGCTGCAGACTTAGTGGAAATAAGCACTGCATGGAAAACAAGAGGCCCATAGGCCACATTTCTCACCTGAGTCACCTTGGCCCATATTCAAAGATTTTACCTATATATTTGTATGTTAAACTTTGATCCCCTACTTTGGCCCCCACCCTACCCCCCAGGGCCATGATTTTAACAAAATGTCACTATGTCAGAAAGCTCCCATGTAAACTAGAACTTCTCTGATTTAGAAGTTCTGGAGAAGATTTTAAAAGATTTTCCCCTATAATTTCTCACATAAAAATTTGATCCCCTATCATAGCTCCATCCTACCCCGGGGGGGGGGGGGGGGGGGGGGGGGGGGGGGGCATGATTTTATCAAAATTGAATCTCCATCATATCAGGAAGCTTCCATGTAAATTTGAACTTTTCTGTCCAAGTGGTTCTTGAGAAGATAATTAAATGACCTCACCCTATGTTTGTGATTATCTCCCCTTTGAAGGGAGCATGGCCCTTCAGTTGCACAAACTTGAATCCCCTTCACCCAAGAATAATTTGTGTCAAGTTTGATTGAAATTGGCACTGTGGTTCTGAAGATGATTATTAAAGATTTTCTCCTTATTTTTGCATTGAAAACTTTTATCCCCTATTGTGGCCCCAACCGACCCCCTCTGGGGGAGGCATGATTTTAACAAACGTGAATCTGAACTATGTCAGGAAGCTTCCATGTAAATTTGAACTTTAATGGACCAGTAGTTCTTAAAGATTTTTAAATGACCCCACCCTATTTTGCATTTTTGTGATTATCTCCTCTTTGAAGGGGGCATGGCTCTTCATTTAAACAAACTGAAAATTGGCCTAGTGGTTCAGGAGAAGATTTTTAAAATTTGTCTGTGTTTTTCCATTATTTCGTTATTATCTCACTTTTGAAAAGGGCTTTGTCCTTCATTTATACAAATTTGAATTCCCTTCACCCAAGGATGGTTTCTGCCAAGTTTGGTTGAAATTGGCAGAATAGTTCTGGAGAAGTGGAAAATGTGAATACTTTACAACATTGGACAACGGAAAATTTTGATCAGTAAAGCTTCATTGAAGCCTTCGCCTAGAGTGAACTACAAAAAGATAATAATAAAAGAAGGGATGTTGGGGGCATCCCCTATTTCTAAATTGTCAGTAAGAGAAACATTTTTTAAAGTTTTTTATCCAATGCTGTATGTGCTAAAATATTTATAGTAAAATAAAAAGAATCAATATCCTTTCTCAATCCCAGATGAGTTTTAATTCACTTACATCAACACCAGTGACCTGAATATTCTGAAGAATTACGTAAAATACATGCATAACAATTTCCTAAACAACGGATTCTGTCTATTTTGGAATATAAACTGTACGTCTTTTTGCATTATTTTATATTTCGAATTTAAAAAACATTTTGCACAAGAAATCCAAATTCCGACAGAATTTAGCGATTTTTTTGCCATTTTAACAATTTTAATGATCGTTCACGAGATTGTATATAGTTATTATGCTGAATTCTGCTGCACTTATTTTAATGCCATATTTTAGGGACCGCCAAAGATTTTAAAAAATTGGTCAATTTTTGTCCTGCCCCTTAGGCACCAGGGGATTATTCAGGTGACCTAAAAATTTAGTTCCTTCCAGAAATTGTGTAATTAACGTTGAATGACAAAATGGAAATCTTTACGCCTCCCAGTCTTCCCTCAAAATGTTCAAATTTAGATTTTTATCCAACATCAATCTCCTGATCTCGCCTCTTAGTACAAACCTCAGCAAACAGTATTCCCTGTGGTTCAAGATGAATGGCCATGCCATGTCGCTGGTTATCCAAGAAATCCTCTAGTCTTAGGAATTTAATAGCTGCCATTTGTCTCCAATCTCGCCAGTATATTGCTATTTCTAATTCTCTAGACTGCAAAAGAATTAACATTTTTATAACACACTGTAATGACTATAAACAGCATATATATGTACTGCATACTGCTTTGAATTAGCTCTAGGTCATTTTCACATGTCCAAAATAATGGAATATTTTCACTTCAGTTGGAGAGTTCCGAGTTTCTGCCAGAACACAGTTTATTATGAATACACACTGAAGTTACATGATACTTGCTATGCAGACAATAGATATGTTTAACTATTCGGCCTGAATCAAAAAATTGTTTGTTTCCCCTTTGCGACTGACCTGACGAAATCTCTGCAACCCGACAAATTTTAATTGGCATTTCAATCCAAAAGTTTCTTTTACTGTTTTTCCATTTACAGATTTTTTTTGTGTCCAGTTCTGAACTTTATTTATTACATATTCACTTTCAGATCCTCTTGTGAGTCATCCATTCAAAGAAATAAACAATCCTGAGAGATTCGAATTGCCTAACAACATGGCTTCAGAGTTTGAAACAACTTTGTGCACATCAATTGAGGTTGCTATTGATGAGATACATGTACACATCAAAACATTGGTAAAGAATAAGTTACGAAAGCTTGGGAATATTTGGGAGGATTTCTATGAAGCCCGTTTAAACGATGTAGATGTCACTGACTAGGAGAATTATGCCCTTGATGAAAAACCAAATGCATTTGATGTTTTAGTGAGAGACAGACAACAGCAGACAAAACTAGCAAGGTAAACAGATACAGATGCTGCAAGATTTACAGGTCTGTTAAAATGACTGAAGTGTCCCCATTTTTTGAGCAATGAGAAAGATTTTCTTAGAATAAGGAGGATCTTGCCCAATCTTGTTGCTCAAACTTATTTTAAATAAATTAACCTTAGTGTAAAAATATATTTTATCAGCAATCATCTTTCTGACAAAAGTTGTTTTACAATTTTACCAAATCTGCATACCCTTTAATATTAGGTTTAAATTCAGAATTATCATTCAATATGATTTTGTACTAAAGTGTGTTGGGTCATTGCATAATCCATAGACTTATATGAGTGGTTTACATTTTTTCAACAACAAAAAATAATTATTTACCTACCTAGCTACCCAGACCCCCCCCCCCCAACTAGCACTTTGTGTAAACTCACACAGTCCCAGGAATTACACAGAGACAGAGAGTTATGTATGTGTGTGATAAATTTACATCAGCACTTTGTATAAACTCACACAGTCCCAGGAATTCCACACAGTTATATATGTGTGTGATAAATTTACATCAGCACTTTGTGTAAACTCACACAGTCCCAGGAATTCCACACAGTTATATATGTGTGTGATAAATTTACATCAGCACTTTGTGTAAACTCACACAGTCCCAGGAATTACACAGAGAGTTATATATGTGTGTGATAAATTTACATCAGCACTTTGTGTGAACTCGTAAGAGCAACAAATGCAACAGTGATCTGTGATTAGAGAAGCAGCAAAGTTTTAACTATGGTTCATTTATGGATTTTAATATGGTTCATTTATGGATTTTAATATGATTCATTTATGGATTTTAATATGATTCATTTATGGATTTTAATATGATTCATTTTTGGATGCTTCTGAAGGGCTCCAGATCTACGAATTGCAGGTCAATAATGCTTCAATGTTTGAAATAAGAATCTACCAAATGGAAATGTATCAATATGATTTGTGATAGATCTATTTACAATCACATGACATGTGAATTAAAACATAGATTAAACACCGTTCAATAACCCATGTTTTGATACAATGAAATTAACAGTCACCCCACTGTGGTGATCCAATTCCAAAACTAATGATATCAAAATACATCAACATATGTTTACTGTGGAAAATAACCAGTCGTGGTAGCTCAGTGGCTAGAGTGTTTGCTTCGTAACTAGGAGGTAGTCAGTTCAAACCCTGCTCGTGCCATGGCCGCATCAAACCTAAGATGTAAACACAGGTAGTGATTGTTCCTTCACCAAACGATCGGCATTTAGAAGTGATATTCACAGGTCTTTCAGATATGACCTTAAAAAACGGATGTTCCGTGTCACTGCAGGCATTGGCAAGTTAAAGAACCCTCAATGTCAAATTCTATATTAATGTTGTACTCACTCTATCAAGTTCTATATTATTGTGGTACTCACTCTGTCTAGTTCTATATTAATGTTTTACTCACTCTGTCTAGTCCTATACTAATGCTGTACTCACTCTGTCAAGTTCTATACTAATTCTGTGATCCCAGCACTGCTGGCTATGAGCTTTCCAACTTGTCTGTGCCATCTGTTGGTTGTCTAGTTTTACCACTGCCATCACCTCATCTGTAACAGAATGTTTTCATACAACTAACAAACCAGAATGTTATAGAACTAACAAACCAGAATGTTCTAGAACTAACAAACCAGAATGTTACCACAGAATCGTGTTTATACAACTAACACCCAACTCAAAATACTTGTTCATGTATAACAGAATCTTCAAGAAATGATGTAGGTTTTTCCTAATGGTTTGTAACATTAGTTGTCTACACAGCATGAGAATAATAACGTAATATGCTTTTTGGTGTTTAAGAATGCTTTCAGTTTGTGTCATAGCACACTTCTATTGTCTAGTTACTGACCTCCATTAGCTTTTCCAGAAATGTTTGTGACATTATATTTATTTATCATTACTTCCTTAAAGGTATTAAGTAAAAGCCCCTTCAAACAGTTCAAAATGTCACATCTGACATCAAGTGCTGGTACAGCTACATATCCATGTATCGCTGATTTTGTACAGATATCTAATTTATAGGCACACACCGTGGTGCTATCGACCTTTGTAAAACATACTTAGTAACTACTTAATACTGCAATCTGTCACAAACTTTTGCATTTGAACACTTCCTCCTTTTTTTTTTTTTTTTTATTTTTTATGGAAGACTGATACTTGTCTGTCAACAACAATTCAAGTCTAAATGTTTATGCAATCTGAACAAAAAGCAGGTCTCTACTTCCATCATGCTTTCTCTTATGGCATAAAAAAACACCTATATATATATATATATATATATATACACACACACATACCTACCTACCCATATATATATACACATACAAAATATAAACTCTGGGCATATTTGGAGCTGTCTGTGTAAAACCTATACTTGGTGCATAATGTCTAAGGCATACAGGATATAATCGTCATATTGTAATGTATTGACTTTTGATACGACCCCTAACTTAACCACCTGTACATAAGAGCCAGTTTATAGGATTGTTTATTTGTTATAAATGATAATTAATGACATATGTCGTAGATATTACAACTGTATCAGAATCAGCTATGCCTCTAACTGTTGCTGTGTGAGACAAGTTTTTTTTTGGCAAGTTAAATATATCAACACGTGGTAATCCATTTTTAAATGAAATCTGTATGTTGTTAACAAATGTAAATCACTTATAAATAAATGCATATTAATCTGTTTTATGCAGCAAAACATGTCTACGATGTGTACAGTTTGAAATCTTATTTGTGACATTTGTAAACGGGTTTTATTGGCTGAAAATACTTTTTCTTATCGGTCGTCTTGTTTATATTTTTCCCTTTGGCGGTGCATTATGGGTATACTTCCGGCTTATTTTATTGGATCCGTGAAAATTTCTTGCACACAAATAATATCTGGTTTACAGTAGCTTGCAACTGCAAAAAATTACTCCATCTGTTAAGACCTGTCATTCAACATGCAGGAATACTCACTCGATAACTCCTCCTTTACTGTGTACGTTTTGGTGCTACTCCGTTTTGATCCCCGGAGTAAACTTTTACTTTCACCTGGACTCGACAACAGAAGTTGTAGGTTGTCCTTTTTTCTACCAGGAATGTCTTCTAGTAAGCCTTGGCACCCCACGAGCCTGGTCACGAAAAAAAAAAAAAACCATAACCCAAACTTAACATACATAAATGTCACTTGACTCTTTTACTGCCTAACTTCTTTTAAAACAATTCCAGTACACTCCCAAATATTTTTATTTTTATCAAATTTACTAAAATACACTTCGTAAATACTGTACTAAAATACACATCGTAAATACTGTACTAAAATACACATCGTAAATACTGTACTAAAATACACATCGTAAATACTGTACTAAAATACACGTTTACTGCTATGGGTGACTAAATTCAACTGGAAGTTTTACCCGTTACATACAGCCTTTTGTTGGCATATCTGGCAGTTATTTAACACATGTATTCAATCCACAAAAATAAATTATAGTCACTATATGAAAATAAATAAGTCGTACATAAAACACAACTATTGGGGGGAAAAAAATGGAATTACCTACAACAGTGTACTGATAAGGCATGGTTGAAATACCTGCATCACTTCCCAAAATTTCCATAAAAGAATATGACTTGCGCAATATTCATATAGTATACGTACATGTGTTGATTTTTTTTTTTTTACAAAAAGGATGTCATTGATATAAATATCTAGTTCATAATAACCTAAAACAACATTATCTTTTATTAGTGATACACATATTCCTTAAACAACGTATTCCTCTGTTACCACCAGTCAAAAAACAATTTCCTCTTTACCCACCTGACTTCCAGTTTGCCAGTGATGGCTGCCGATTTAGAGAAAGGAGAGGAGTTTTGTGACTTTGAGTCTCTGGTTAACGTGTTGGAAGCATAGCCAGGGGACATGCTGACGGAATCCAATTCTTTCTTCAGCATTTCAATCTTTTTAGACTTGGGTTCAAGTTCATTGCACCGATTTTCCAATGAGATTCTTAACAGCTCGAGTTTCTGACTTGATTCTGTCAATTTCAATGTTGCCTACACAGAAATAACAAAACATGAAATTAGCCATTATTTCAGGATAATTCCAGCATATCTCAAATAAAATATTACATTCATTTATTAAACTAAATCTCTCCTGTTTTTATTTTCAAATCAGCCACAAATAATAGTAGACCACTTCAGGGTTCATGGCATTTCACAAACACTAGATACACTGCAAATATGCTGATAAGGTTATGAAGGTTCCGAATTACTACAAGCTGGTAAATATACATGTACAATGTACATACATGTAGGTATTTTTAAAAAGATTAAATCTACGAGTACTTAATATCACAAAATGACTCGTACCTGTCAAATCCTCAAATCACGAGAATATAAATTCAAGACTGCTCTGCTGATCAAGAGTTTTTACATGTGTTTTAGCAACATAAAAATACAAGCGAATAATTGTTGCTAGTGATGCTTCTTGCGAAATTATGCGATAATAATTCCTCGCGTACTAGGTATTTACAGTATAGGACTGGTATATACACTTGTATGTAGGTAATTTTCCTCCCAGTGAAACCTGAGTAGTAATGTCCGGACATAGATCCCCCTTTACCTCTTTCAGAGCTTTGCTGTCTGGAGACTTGGTGTTCTGAAGAAGCTTCAGGACATTCTTAGCTCCCTCTTGTACAGCCGACTCTATCTTTAGATGATGTCGCATCTCCTCGATCCTCAACTCAAATGGAGACAACACCTCACAGCGCTGGCTTGCTGCAATGTGCATCACACATTTTCAAGTTTTTTTTACTTAATCAATGATGGCACAGGAATTCTTGTTGCAAACCAACAGCTTTTCACTTACGTCGATATTTCAACCATGAATTTAGATATTCCAGTGTACTTATGTAGTAAATTATCAAAAACATTCTAGTTAAAATGTTGTGCTTTATTATTTTCTCTACCAGAGTATCAACATGTTAAAATGTTGTGCTCACTATTTTCTCTACCAGAGTATCAACATGTTAAAATGTTGTGCTCACTATTTTCTCTACCAGAGTATCAACATGTTAAAATGTTGTGCTCACTATTTTCTCTACCAGAGTATCAACATGTTAAAATGTTGTGCTCACTATTTTCTCTACCAGAATATCAACATATTAAAATGTTGTGCTCACTATTTTCTCTACCAGAATATCAACATGTTAAAATGTTGTGCTCACTATTTTCTCTACCAGAGTATCAAAATGTTGTGCTCACTATTTTCTCTACCAGAGTATCAAAATGTTGTGCTCACTACTTTCTCTACCAGAATATCAACATGTTAAAATGTTGTGCTCACTATTTTCTCTACCAGAATATCAAAATGTTGTGCTCACTATTTTCTCTACCAGAGTATCAACATGTTTTTACCATCATCTGTATTTGTAGCATCTTGAGTAACCTTGAGGATCTGCATTCTGATGATCTCCATTTTAGTTTTCGCATCAGACAACATTTGTTGGGCCTCGGCAAGCATCTTCTTGTCTCGAAAATTACCACTGCTATACATATTAATCATGTTTTCAGCTCCCTGCTTCACCTGTAAAAAATAAATATCAATATCATATGGACTCCATAGTGATCTGCATTCATCATTTTTTTTAATCAAACATTGATATAAAATGTATGATTGCTAAAAATATTCATATACATCAATATAATTAATTAAATGGTGTGCAATAAACTTATTATTGATCATCAATTCCACAATATGCAATAGTTATAATTTAGTAAAGGCAAGTACTCATTTCTCAGTCTGGTTGACTGCTATAAACATTCTATAACAAATCTCTGTTATTTCTGTATACAGGCAATGCTGCTTTATTTCTGTATACAGGCAATGCTGCAAGTGCTTGTGGATGCAAGCTTGTTTCTTCAACAATGACTTCGAAATAGGTAGTGACCATCATTCTGCCCAATACTTGGCATCACCATTAACGATGACAGATGAGACATCCAAAATGTCCCACAGGTTGCATTCAATGACATGTACAACTTTACATCAGCAGATACCAGCTATCGTATACACTACATTTCTACTGCTGTAGCTATGATACTAGCTATCGTATACACTACATTTCTACTGCTGTAGCTATGATACCAGCTATCGTATACACTACATTTCTACTGCTGCCATCTTGATACAAGAAACATTCTCATTGATATATCACCCCTCCCCCCCCCCCCCCCCCCATCAAAATTAATCTGACCTTGTTTTCAATGTTGTACTGTTTTTGTAGAGAAGTCAGCCTCTGTGACACAGGATCCATGTCTCCAGCATCTTTATCTCTCTCCTTGTCATCTACAAACAGCAACACCAACCTCATTATAATTGTGAAAGAAAGGGCAATTGTCAAGCAAACTAGTTCACAAAACCCCAAGATCTATCATAATCTCTTCAGAGATTCCATCAATAGAGCTTTTATCATTTAGCTACATCTGTGACTACAATGCAAGAACATTAATTTTTCATGAAACATCTGAAACAATTTCATAATTAAACCTGTAAAATTACTACTGTTTTATCATGTTTATTGCAGAAGGAAATAGATTTTTAATTATTTATTTCACTCAATTCACGAGTATGTCCTTTAATATTTTCTTTATTAAAAATCATTTCTAAAACATTATTAAAACTGAGACAAGAAGGGGTTAAGGATTTTTAACTCAACTTATTAAAAAAAAAAAAAATTCAGTTCACAGGATACCTATAAGTTTGGACACATCAAAGGAAGTAGGGTGTTGCTGTGTGTACGTGGGATTTTCTATGATGTGATTAAACGATAACGTAAATTGGTAATTATTGCATGAAATATACACAAAAAACAACAACAACAACAAACAGAACAAAAACAAAAAACAAAAAAAAAACACAAACAAAAAAAATAAAAAGTTTCTGAAGGATTTCTATTTTTCAAGTAAAAATTTGTGAATAATGCAAAAATAAAGGTGGTTTCATTGGAAACTTTTTGTGGTAAATATGGGTTTTTAACAACATTAAACATTACAAAATTCTATTTAACAATATTTTTGGGGTATTGTATGTCCTTACTGCCACATAAAAATTACCTTGAATCCCACATCAGTACAGAAATGTACCTCAGGACAGATATACTTAAGACAAGAGCAATGAAAACTGATAGGGCATTCTATTGAACGCATCATCAGACATTACAATGGTTCTCTAACAGGGTTACGCTGTCACAAACAGAAGGGAGGTGTTATAAACACAATATAATCGAAATCTATCTGTACAGCTGTCTAGTCCATCAATACCTAGGCAATGAGAATCAAGACTGACAGCAACAAAAAGTGAACTCTGATTTTACAGCCATAAACCTTGTTTGTTGACCAGAGATGACCTAGAAAGAAATGCATTTGATATCTTTTGTGATTAGTGACCACACTGTGAATTTAAGTGGAACAAGTGGCTGTAAATTTCAGAGGGAAACCATTCATCCTGGTGTTCATGTGATAATTATCTCACAAGTATCCCTGTTTTTCTGGGGACATTTACGGGGTACATACACTTAATGATGTGAATAGTTTTTGTATAACTCTGAGCAGTTAATGAACATTCGGACAAAATGTCAAACTTTGAAAATCAAATGTTCCTACAGTATCATTGGTTAAAAACTTCTATAGCATTAAAAACTGGTTTAGTTAGTTATCAAAGAATTAAACTAGTTATTAAAATTTTCAATTTTAATATTGTGTGAAATGGCATTCTCTTACAGCATAATCTCTCATGGTGCAAAACTAAGCACAATAGTCACTTCTACACTGACTAAAAGGTAACTCTTAAAGGTGTATGTAAATTTCTTTGGCCCTCCTAATCTCTCAATGTAATGATTATTTTTGGGGGGGAGGGGGGTTGACATTACCTGACAGAGTATCATGAAAACTAGAACTGTTGGACACCAGGAGATAGGCGTTGATTTCCTGCAGATCATTCTGAAGTTCCTTTAGCTTGTTATTTGACTTCTTTACAATGCTCTGAACATCAGACAAACTTTTCTTATCTGTTGTCACCTCTTTCAACTTCTCAGCCCCTTCTTTGATCTTCATCTCCTTTCTGATTTCCTTTTTGAGATGTTCCCTCATTTCCTCCAGTCTCTGTTGTAGGTCATTTTCAGTTAAGTTTGGGTCAAATCCAAACCTCTTCCCAATCTCTGTGTAGGAGTTGACTATGGCACCTCCCTGTTAAATTCAACCCACAACATATGTGAATTTTAAAAAAAATCTAAGTCATGTTTAAGAAGTATAACAGAACAGAAAAATTGGATTTCGTTTTAATGTAGCTCACTACACTAAGCAGTGGGTTTTTTTCCCCACCAATTTGGGACTGGGGCCTTTTCAATTGGGAAAATTACGACAAAACAGGAATATTATGAAAATTCATTTTTATTGAAATTTTATGACAGATTTGACCTGAATTTTCTCTGTATTGTGAAACTCAGCATCGCAGTGAACTTCTGCCGATTCTTCATTTACTTTTCAGAAGAAGGATGATATTTTTGGGTTTGTTTCTTGAGGGGTTTTTTTGTTACTTTTTTTTTTACATAAAATTTGCTGTTATGAGACATGATGACTACAAACTAACTACTAGTAAAACATGAGGTATTCATTACCGGAAGACATGCTAGATAAGACATGCATCAGAAATTGACAACTTGTACAAAATTGGGGTGTGTGTGTGTGTGGTTTTAGCCCCAAATAGCCCTCCCCTCCCCCCCCCCCCCCCCCCCCCCCCTCATACAAAAAAAAAATTAAATTAAAAAAAACCAAAAAACACTGCCAAGGCTCATACTATTTAAGACACAACATCACAAGATTGTGATTTAAATGTTTTATGAAATTGTTTGTATCATCATAGCTCAGTGGTTAAAGCATCGGGCTGAGGAACTGCAGATCCCAAGTTCAAATCCACCAAAGTCTTTTCATATTTACTGAAAAGAATTTTTGAAAATCATGTTTTTAAATCCAAAAATGCATACTTTCCACCTTTCTGACATGTATGCTTGTTGTATATCATACCTTTCATATATAAACCATTTTGTGATGATTTGAGGAACTCTTTCAGGGTGTTGCGAGCCACCTTAATTGCATTACAGTACAGAGCCTGCTGAAAACCTTTATTGGTATCTTCCACTTTCAATATTGCATTCATTTAACTATGAACATTTAGTCTTATCATCACTAGCAGGCATGGTAAAGAAAAAGGTCTAAAGGATTTAACAAACACAAGTTCTACAATTCATAACAGCTTTTTGTTGGCTGGAATATTGGTGAAGGGGTCATTGATGTGAGAAGAAACCATAGCACCTAGAGGAAACCATGTATCTGAGTGGGTGATCACAGAATACCCAGCAACTAGAACCCTTTGTCAGTGAGTACAGCTCCTCACTAAAGCCACTGTCTGTGTCAGAGCTTGAAGAACATGAGGATATTGTTTTCGTCTAACGGAATTTGATCGTCTGTATCCAACTTTAATGTTACTTGGTTATAATTTTTAATTAGAATAGGTTAAACTAAATTTCTAGCCCACTTCACCTTTCGCCTTAGACATCCTATATTAACTCCCTAACACTATGAAACTTGCATTTCTTATTTTTACATGGTGCAAATTTCAATGTAAATAAAGTTGGTTATTTTCGAAGCTGTTACATTTAAATGGCTGCCATTTAATGTTATGCATTCTTAGCTTTAGAGAGTTTCAATAGTCTATATCATGATAGATCGTACTATCAACTGTCTGAAGGTACAGAACTTTCTAGGGCATTTTCAAATAGATTGTTTAAAATATACACACTTTTCTTTTTATTGCTTTTTTTTTTTTTTTTAAATTTTCATGCTTACATACTATGTGTAAAGTATTGTCATTTAGAAAGTTCGGCATAATCTCGATTATGTTCGATTATCAATTGAAAAGACTCTTGTGATTCGATAATCGATTTTAAATTTCTTCTGATTCTCAAACAATAATATCCAAAGACAATTTAAAATTAAGTTACTTCCGTAACATTTATATGTATGCCAGTCCTAACTACTGTGTGAATAATAAAAATGATCAAATACATAAATGAACATGTAAATATAGAGCTATTAAACAAAACAAAGAAAAAAAATGAATCATTATATGCATAACGTCCATACAAATTGTGGTACGCATTTCTCCGTTTGTCATGCCTTTTCTGGTCTCTGTTTCAATCATATGTAAATAATGACAGAGCTCATGCTGCCCATCGCATTTAGCAATTTTTCAGAAAAAATTGTGACAAATATTTGGAAAATGCAACAAAAACATTTCATATTTTAGAAATCACGACAACATCTTGAATTCAGCCTCGTGCATCAGAACAGCTGATATGGTCAATGTGGATACTCTGTCGTATAGGAACAATAGACCTCAGAGCACCTGGTTTATTCCGTAGTTTATACAAGACAAAGGGCTGATCTACTACTTTCAGGTAGGTGTGAATGAAATGAAATTAGTGTGTGCAAGCTGCTGACATATCATAATTACCGGCAGGAAGATACCTCGCTTATTACTGGGAAGCCACCGATGTCAGACTGGGGGAGAATAAAATTATGCACAGAAAGTAGTTAATGGAAGATGCTGCTTTGTCAATAGACACATACAAAATATCATTTGTTGGTTTATCAAAGTACAAATACAAATATTAGAATGTTCAAAGATGAACATTTTCAAATTCATTTGTCAGTATATTTAGTATAAAAATAGAAGAAGGTTGGGAAATACCATCATTTTATTAGGTCTTTGGTTTGATTTCTTTGGAAATTGGCTATAAGGGAATGTAGAATTGTAGGATCTTTTGATATACACTTCTGAAATGTTGGTCCATCATCTCAAAACATTCAGAATTTATTTCAGATTCCCCTGAAGTCCCTATCCATGACATGACGATTTTCACTACAGAATCACCAAAGGACCACTTTGTCATTCTGTATTCTAAGCGTGGGTCAAGATAAAAACAAGATGATTTTCACTACAGAATCACCAAAGGACCACTTTGTCATTCTGTATTCTAAGCGTGGGTCAAGATGAAAACAAGATGATTTTCACTACAGAATCACCAAAGGATTACTTTGTCATTCTGTATTTTAAGTGCGAGTCAGGATGAAAACAGAAGGAACTTGTTCAGTGATGTGAGGTTGTGAAACAATGACGCTGTGTTATGTAATTAGTCTTCCCTGACTTTGTCATCTGCGACTTCTGTATTAATTTAAAGACTGTTAAGTTAATGTTTCGATGACTCTTGTTCTTATTATACATGTGTTATTAACACTATTAACGTGATAAATAAACATATAGCAACTCATTTCTTGTTTTTATTGTAGTCGGTTATAGGCAGTGAAATACTCCTAGACTTCTCTGGGTATGAAATAAAATCGAGTCAACTTACCCAAAAATAATATTAAAAAACATTGTACTGCAATGTCACTGACTAACTGAAAAGCGATCAGATTATGTACAATTTTCATAATAGTGATTTATGATAAAAACAAAATAAAGCTATGTTACCTAATAATCAGAGACATTTATAATACATCTCTGAATTAATATATTAAATATACAACAATCGTGTACGAGTCAACGTGCCAGGTTGCGACACAAAATTTTAGTCCAGTGCAAGTCCTGAATGATGAACCAAAATCTCATACAAACTTCATATTAACAATGAACCAACATTCGGATAGTTCAGTTTATCAAATACTTCACAGAAATTGCCACTTGTCAAGATAAAATATACATGTAAAATGTTGGTAATAGCAAATGCATTCAACAAAGAAAATTAATAATAAAACTGCTGATATGTAAAAATCATTAATTACAAATTAGTACTTTGAAGTAAAGTCAATCCAGGTAGATCTCGTTGATTTTAATACTTAAGCTATAGCACGATATAACAACAGTGTTTAGTACAACTTATGACATCTGCAATGGTGTATTTTCAATTTATACGTGTACTTCCATCAATCACTTAGCTGGCTCCAGATATTGAATTAAGTGTGTCATCACTGTGTTTACATCGTGATTTTTTGATTCTGAACGCTCAGACAAGAATGTTGAATCATGCACTACATATGCTGTACCACAACCAAAGCATATCGTAACAAAAATCACATCAAGATTTTCAAGTAATCTACACTAATTAGTCAATAGACTTTAGTAGATAAATACTCATGAAAACTCACACATTTCCATTGAAATCTTTCAGCTGTTTAAACATTACAATATGGCTCTATGTGCAATTGAACAACATATTAAATGCTGCTTTTTGTATTGAACAGTTAAATGACATTATTCTTAAGCATTAAGTTAGAATTAAGTTTAATTTTTAATCATAAACATGATTAAATCATCCACAGAATTTTTTTTTTAAACCAAAAGAGCTGGAAAATTAAGATTTTCCATTATGTTTTAATTACTGACACAATCTCATACATTATTAAATAAAAGTGCTCGTTTTCTTAGGGACCAGAAAGATGTTCCTATTTGAATTATGTTGATTCTATCTGCTATCAAGTAGATGGTTAAAGACCTGTCAACAACACAATATAGACAATCCCTGCTTCTTACTTAGAATTATCTAATCAACAAAATCAACACCTTTTATGTATACAATCTGTTTAGATAAACATTTATCACCCATAATTTACCCTGTAGGGTTGAGGCTCTGAGAGCTGCAACCTCCATTTCAGTTCGAACCGACCTATCATTACACCATGTCCATGTGTCCATGTCCGAATTTACTGAACTCGGTCTGAACAGGTTCTACAGTTATACTCCCAAGTCATCTTCCATGTTTGCGGCTTTTTGATTATTAATTTAATTCAGACGAACAGCCTTTAAATATAAAATGTTGTGAAAGTTTTGTAAAGCATCAAGTAGCAACATGTACTTTTGAATTTATTGCTTAAAGGTTACCGGAGCAATAAACGCAGTACATGACGGAAAGTCGAAGGGTGGAGTCGCCCGCATAAAAACGACCTCCAAGGAAATGCCCTAACTTTCTACGGCTACATCTATGTCATAGAGTTATCATATATTGTAATTAACATTTCAATTACGTTTTTAATCATTACTTACCTGATAGTAGGAGGTGCCCGAGTCTGTCGCCATCTTTGTTGTTTTTCTGACAAGGAAATGAGTTTCCGAGATAAGGAATAATCTTACGCAATGAAACTTCCTCTCTCAAAACGGTGTTTTATTCATGAAACCGTCAATTGTCTTTCATTTGCATAATTTTCAAGAGATCTAATGTAAACCTAATAGTTTATGGACGCGAAATGTATTTCATCTTCTATGCCTCTTGGTAGACATTTTTCCTACTGATCCGACATGAAAAAGCACGTGACAAGGTCATACATTGAATAAACCAATCGTAATTACTCTTACAAATACGCTTCGGTGTCAGGTTTGTACACACGTGGGCCAAGTCAACAAACAAATGAAAGTTTGCAGGGGGATTTTTCGCTAAAATTTTAACACATTAATAGTACTATAAACACTTGATATCAAGATATTGAAAGAACGCGTTTCGGATCATTAGTTGTAACCAGAATGATCGTGGTCATTTTTTTGTGAAGTGATATTGGCGGGAAAATTTCATACACCATTGGATTTAATGGTGATTCATTGACTGATGAGTAATCGTCCGAAGCTGAGAACATGTGCGGGCGGACTGCATGGTATTTTGTCATTTTAAGAATTAAACTTAAAATCGTCATGAGATGTCCATGAATAAGTTGAAATATTCCCAACCCCTACACATTTATGGAATTTATGAAAAGGTCATTCCATTGAATGATCTTGGATAATATTAATAAGACTTCATTGTCGTTGATGGTTTGACGTTATTAGGATTCTGTTGAATATCTATTCTAAAGGTGTAGCATGGACCGAGACCTTTGAGGATTAATGCCGATCTATAACAGTATCAATAAATATTTTATCATTTTACAAGTCTGACAGACTACCAATTCTAATTGAAAAACTAAATTTTCCTGTGTGTTTCTTTTGAAATATGTACCAATTAATATTTACGGACTCTGGGAATATAATTCTCATGATATGGAACTAGTACATAACAAGTGTTGATTTTAGTATATATCACAAAATGCACTTTATCATTTTCTTGAGTACAACATAGGTCGGTCTATAAATAGCATTAAAAAAAATAGTGATATCATGTTTTATTCATGGAAGAATTCAACGTTGAAAAATTCACAATATCCTAGAATGTTGCAAAATTTTCCCAAATCAGTAGGCCATAGGGTAGCTTGTAAAATCAGTGTGAAAAACACTGCCAACTGGACAAGAAAAATGGGTATTTCTGATTTTATATCGATATTTTCAGATTGACAAAAATTGTGAGCCCAATACAAGCATTTCCTCTCTATTAACTGTTAACTTATAAAGCTTGGTTTACAGTCTTGCCCTGCATTTGATTTATTCGACGTGTTAACAACAATAAATTCTTTTTTACGACATTATTTTTTTTTTATTTTTATAAAAACATTTTCATATCTGCAATTATAGGAAAGTCCAAGAATTATGTTTTGCATGAAAATTATCTTGAAGTCTATAGAGAAAAAATACAGACTATAAGAGCTGTAACTATAGATTTGATAAAACCAAAGATAAAAATAGGTTATCAAACATATTCTTTCTGATTGTAACCCTCCGTTTTACTTCTAGAAATACATATATACTGTATAAATGGATGTTTACTTACATAATATTTTACTGAATTATTAATCATATAGGATCGTGAAACCTGTTGACCAGACATTGATGCAATATTGAGATGCTTAGGCCAACATTAAACATTCAATAGGACCAAGGGAGATAATCATGATCTCTCAGTGTGCTGTTTTCTGTCTTGCTGCACAGTAAAATAAATATTGGCAGAATTTGCTTCTGTTAGTTGTTGGAGATTGGAGCACATATAGTTGTATTGGACATAAATCTCTCCCATCAAATCAGCAGCAGCCTACGACGAACACTGCTTTTCCATTACGGCAAATATGATATGGAGATCTTTTCTCCCTGGGTTGTTATGATAGGGAAGTGTTTAAGGGATACATGCTTTAGATAGCAGGAAGTAGATACAAATTACTGAAAGTGATGCTCATTAAATCTTACTAAGTGTACAGACTGAACAGAAGATGTGCCATTTATGAAGAAGTTATGGATATTTCTTTTTGGTAAAAGAAAACTTTTGTGTTGAAGAAAAAAAAAAACCAGTTATCCAAAGCTTTAAAAGTATACAGTGCATGTTATCAAGTTTAATCTGTTGGTGGCATTATGAACATTTCCTGGATTTAAATTGCAGTTGGAAAAAAAAATGGCTACAGTATTTTAAGACCTTCAATTTAGCATCAATTCAAGACTTTGATAAAGTAGCTAAAACTGCTTCATTTATCTTTGTAACTAGATATATTTTCTGGAAAATGTAAGCAAAATTTTAAATGGGATTTTTTTAATTCATCATCTTTAATTATTATCATTTTTTTGTAAACAATATATATATATATATACATGTACAAATATGCATTGTAAAGATAATGTAGGGATACAGACATGTTTTAAAAGAGAGGGAGAGAGTTATAGAAAGATTCTGCTTGATCTGTTTCACTGGACATTAAATTTCTTGTTATCACCATTTTTGTAAAATATGAATTTTTGTGTTTCATGAAAGATTTTTAAGTATTACAAATCAACACTCAGTACATTTGCTGTATGAAGATTTCAACCAAAGGATAAGAGTATTTTGTACACAATTATTTTTATTATGAATACCAAAAATAAAAGATTTTTATTTTGGTAAAAACTCCATGAAAATTTGTTTAAAGTTTAAACTCGTCTAGAAATGATTGAACATAATCTCATTCCAACAGTGTTGTGTTTCCTCGTATGTTTTGTTTTAAAAAAAAGGTCACATAATCTGTTTTGCTCTAGTAAATTTTATCAACAACCAGCCGACTTGGCTACTTGTACCTCCACTAAGTGTGAAGTTTCTTCCTCGTGCACTGCACTTCATACACAACTCTAATCTATGTACTTGCACTTATTTTTATATCTTTGAATTGATGTTCAAATGTGTACTAGATTTGTCACCATTGGATCTGTTGCATGATTTGGCACAATCGTGATTAAGCAGCTGTTCCCTGTTTGATAATGGATAAATAGGGATTTTCATATTTTAGTATAACAATAAATAAGCATTCTTGCATCATAGGCAAAGGTGCTGAAATAGGAGTCTGCAGAAATAGGTACATATTGGGTCCAGGAGAGAGAAGAGATTTTTTCTTTTGAAATAGTGTTGGTAGTTTGATATGCGTAACATATCCTATTTGAATTGATGGACAGTTCTGATATCAATGTCACTGGTGTATGGATACTTGGGAAATCAATCTTGGAAATGTTTCTAGTGACCATGAACACAGAGTTCAAATTTTATAATCAGAATGAACTGTATTTAGGAGTTATGTCCCTTTGATAAATTTTAATTTCTGAATGAAAAGAATTAGTCTTGGCAGAGCAAATCATTTAGAATTTTGTTTAAGGATCCACTAAGCATAAACCAAGTTTGGTTTAAACAGGTTTCACTTTTGTTTTCAAAGTATATTCATTGTTTAAATTTAAATTTTGGTGTCTGGGCAGTTGAAATGTTGGAATGTTACAAGCAAGCAAGTTCAAATTAGATGGCTTTTGTTTGGGTAATGCTTTAATTAGACATATTTTTTTACTTGCTTATATAATTAAGAAAATGTTTTTAATGGACCACTAAACACAGAGGAGGACTGGATAGTGTATGGTCCTCTTCATCAAGGGGAATAACTCAGAAACAACACCTGATGTTCTTGATTTGCTGACCTTCATTTTTGCTTGAGTAACTTAGTGGGAGGGGCAACTGTGTCTTTCAAAGCACTAATGGAAAAAAAAAAATATTGGCAATACATTCCTTGCCCATTTGAAATCTTGTTGCCTAGCCATGAAGCTTGGATTAATGCATGAGGCTCATGATATTTAGCTCACCTGAACTGAAACCTCTTTGACAAATGAACTTTTCTGATCACCTGTTGCCAGTCCATTTGTCTGTAAACTTTTTATGTTTTCAATTCTTTTCGAGAACCACAGGATCAAATTTGGTAGAAAACATCCTTGCGTGAAGGGAGTTCACATTTGTTCAAATGAAGAGCAACATCCTTGTCCAAGGGGAGATAATAGCAAAAAATATACTGACAATTTCAATCAAACTTGACACAAATCATCCATGGGTGAAGGGAATTCAAGTTTGTTTGAATGAAGAGCCTTACACTCTTCAAAGGGGAGATAATCACAAAAATTCAAATGTAAGGTGAGATCAATTGATAATCTTCTTCTCAAGAACCACTGGGACATAAAGTTCAAATTTACATTGAAGCTTATTAAAAGCATGGCCCCTTGGGGTAGGGTGGAGGCAACAATAGGGAATCATAGTTTTAGTTGGAAAATATAAGAAAAAAATCTTCTCAAGAACCACTAAGCCAGAGAATTTCAAATTTACATGACAGCTTTCCAACAAAGCAGATTCAAGTTTGATAAAATCATGACCCCAGGAGGTAGGATGGGGCCAAAATAGGGGATCACAGTTTACATGCAGGGTGACTTAGGTGAGCAATGTGGGTCTTGTTTTGCATTTATTTTTGTATTTCACATCTATTTTTATATAGGGGCCTCCTTGGTCAGAGCATCGGGCTCAAAATCACAAAGCCTCTCACCTCTGTCGGCGCATGTTCGAATCTCGGCCGCGGCGTTATGTGAGCAAGTTTGCCAGTTTACTTGCAGAAGGTTGGTGGTCTCTTCCCAGGTACATTGTATCTGGGTTCTCTCCTCCACCAACAAAAACTGGATGCCAACAGATAACTGAAAAATTGTTGAGTGTGGCAGAAAGCAATAAATAATCAATCAATCTATTTTTATACTACAGTTGAATTCAATTTTCTTGAGCACCTTGAAGCATCTTTACTGTGATTATATTTTCCTGCAACTTTTAAGTGGGAATCTTCTTTGGATCATGACCATTACATAACTGTGAAGTGCATGTATCATTGTCCTAGATAAAAAAAAAACCAAACGAAGCATCACTCCATTTTGACATAGATCTCAGTTGTTGTCGTATTTCTGCTGCAGCACTTTAGCCCCAGATGATATCTGTCGATCCTGTACCTATAGAGATGGTGGTGGAGAAAAACAGGAACCAAAATGGAGGGACCCACCAGGAGACCAGAAATACTACCCCAGTCACAACATTGCACCCGGTGCTCACACGTAAGAGCTGAGCAGTGTTTTACAAAAGACCCGGGCCATGATTTACACAAGAGCTAGACTGTGTTTTACAGAAAGAACTTGCGACTAAGACCAAAATCTTTAGCAGTTTGTTTTATTCTTAATGTTGATTAATTTGCAATTTTAATGTGAAGAAGAAGAATTTTGTTAGGTACATTTACCATTCATTTTATATAAGTCTTAACAAACTTAATTAAGATGACAAGTAACATTTTTAGTCTTAGTCGTACGTTCTTCTGTAAACCAGGGCCCTGAACTACCATGGCAGGCATGTTAAAATTTCAGAATATTGGTACAGATTATAATGTTCCCCAAGGTCCCTGGAATGTTACAGGACATTAAGTGTGGCATAGTTGGAAGATTTACTGGATCAGTTATTATTTTACCAGACTAAATGATATTGTAGAATTTATTTTTGGAACACTTGTTGTAAAGACACATTAAGAGTAAAACAGTGTTAATGGGCTTTATTACAACACTTATAAGAGAAATTAGATTCCACTTGAAAATTCATACACTTTCCAGTTTTCCTTTTCTCCACGGTAATTTTCTCATGGTCTGCTATAGTTGTGATTTTTGAATTTGGTACAGTGCACTTCCTTTCAAATAAGAATTCTGTCCTTCCTTTTAAGTTGGATGATTTGAAATACTCACAACACTCGGAACATGTCATTATGCCATTCTTGTATTTCAACCAATCTTGGCCATCTTTCTTTTACATTTTTCTTGAAAACTGCGAGGCTAATTATTGCCAAATTTGGTGTGAAGCATCTCTAGGATAAGAGGAATATAAATTGTGAAATTTATTATCTTACCACATCTGGGGTCTCGGAGGCAGGGCTGAATATACTAAAAAATGATATATTTTCAAAAATCAAAATGTTTCTTCTCTACTCCGGGCCCAAACAAGTGGGAGAAAAACTAAATGCATGGTTATGATATCCATGAAATGCCCGTGGGTCAGGGTTTAGGCCCCAGGATAGGCCAATATGACCATACAGTGAAAATGTATTAAATCTTTAAAAACAAATCTTTTTCTCTACTCCCATATATATTTGAGAAAAACTATATGTATGATGATGATGTCCATGAAGGTTTCTACGTCAGTTGTGAAATTCATCGCCCCTGGGTCAGGGGTTCAGACCCACTTGCAGGGCCAGTATGGCCACATAATGAAAATGTATAAAAACAATTAGGGAATGTTAAAATGATTTGTATGCTTCAAACCTCCATTTTTCCTTCTACTGTAATTGAATAGGAATTGTATGGATTTTGAAAGATCATAAACATGCACAAAAGACTCCATGTTGACGCTGATATGGAAATAAGAGACCCCCTGTATGGGCTATGATACTTAGGTAACCGTAGGTCTCTCGTTATGAGAAAATTGTTGAACTCTGGTGAATGGTTCAGATTTCAAATTTACAGATGAACTTTAACTCACTGAACAGGTAATCATTGCTATTAAGATAATGAATCACAACCACATTAATAGGGAAATGAAAATTTTACTTTCAACCAAATTGCATAAAAAAAAAAAAATTTAAAAATTGTTTGTGGCATGTATCGTGTGTATTTATAAAGCATTGTAGATAGTTTGTATCTGTAGAATATGTACACATGTAGCTGTTGTTAGCTAATAAATGAAAAACATGGACCTGACACAATTTTCAAATGAATTTTATTTTGTAGGCCTGTAATCATCTCCGGCCGACACAGGTTTGGTTTTGAAGAAGAGAGCGTTTCAACAGAGCGTGTTATTCAACCTATGCAGTGGGGGCTAGTTCCTTCCTGGCACAAGGGGTCCCCGAAAAAGGTCAGCTATGAAACTAACAACTGCCGATCAGAGAGCATGATGGAAAGACCTACATATAAGACTCCTTTACAGAAGGGGCGTCGGTGTGTGGTGCTGGCAGATGGGTATGTTTTGGAAGGCTTTTGGTCAGTGTTTGTTCACCTGTCAAAGCTATAGAGAAGTTCAGTTTAGCTTTTCTGATCACCTGGTATCTGTCTGTCCATCCATGTGTAAACTTGATGCATTTTGACATGTCCAGAACCACTGAACCAATTTCAACCATTTTGCAACTGTGATCCTTGGGTAAAGGGTGTTCAAAATTTTTCAAATTAAGGATCACACCCTTTTCATAGTAGAGATGATAATTAATTATAGTGAAAAATAAGGTGGCATCTTTTAAAAGTACCACTGGACTAGAAAGAAGAAAATACCTGACTAGAAAACTTTCATGTATTGGGTCCATAACATGGGGTTAGAAATTTTTATGGGAATAAAGATTGAAAAAAACTTTTCATCATCACAACAGCAGGACGAAGGTGAGTGTTGTGGCCCATGGTCCTCTTGTTCAATTAACCTATTGTAATTTTTTGGTTTAATGTGAGACCATAATGATGACTTGAAAGATGTGAAAGACATGTGGGACAAGATTGTTTCAATGAGCTTAGTGATCTATGGATTTATAGTTCACCGGAGGAAACTCTGGTGAATATTGCAATTGGTCTGCATCCATTGCCATCCGTTGTGCATCGTCCATTATGTGTTAATGATTGAACATTTTTAACTTCTTGATAACTACCACTCCAATTCTTTTCAAATTTGGCATGAAGCGTCTTCTGGACAAGGGAGGCATTAAATTGTAAATTTCAGATTCCTGCACCCCTGGGTGTCCTTAGGGGTGGGGCAAAAACTGCTAGAAATTGACCAATTGTGAAAAATATGTTCTCTACAACCACACATTTGTGTTTATCTTGGAGTAAGTTGTTAAATTTGTGATAGATTTTGCACATCATTATTATTGAGATACGAAAAGTAGAAAATGCAATAATACAGATTCCTTAATTTACGCGAGTACTTAATATTGCAAAATGACTCTTACAGGTCAAATCACGAGAACATAAATTCAAAGAGTCCTCTGTTGATCAAGATCTTATACATTTGTTTTAGCAACATGAAAATAAAAGCAAGTAATTTATTTCACTAGTGATGCGTCTTGCAAAATTACTTGATAATGAATTCCTCGCATACATTTATACAATCCCACCCCAGTACTTGTATTCTTAGGTTTTTTGAGTGGAAGAGAGACCAATCAAAGAAACAGCCCTATTTCATCTACTTTCCTGACAAATGCTCAGCTGCATCAGAGGAAGATAACTCCTTAAAGATCAAGAATGAGAATGCTGAAAGTAAAATTGTAGTAAAAAGTGAGCTGGACACCACAGGTGACATGAAAGAAGAGAAAACGAAATTGAATCAGGAAGTGCGAGCTGAGGCTCAGCCACAAATAGATTTCAACAACAAGAAAGCGTGTGTAAAACAAGAGGTTAAATCCGAAACCAACAACGAGAAAGCGTGTGTAAAACAAGAGGTTAAATCCGAAACCAACAACAAGAAAGCGTGTGTAAAACAAGAGGTTAAATCAGAAACCAACAACGAGAAAGCATGTGTAAAACAAGAGGTTAAATCAGAAACTAATGATTGCACGGAAGGAGGAATTCAGGGAGGAGACAGTTAGTGTTAAAGCGATTACTGTATGTAAACATATTTCAGTGAGGTCAAAATGTCTTTCAGGTCACTATAACGATTTGTCACAAACATGATCTATTTGTCAATCCGTATTACATATATATATATTATAATAATGGCAACAAAGCACTAAAATACAAATACTGATACTATCCGCAAAGATGTCCTTGTTATGAGCTATCTGTATCGTCAAATATATGCTTTCCTTTCATAATTAATATGTTGGTTCTCAAATGAATATTCAGTATGGTCACATTATTAACTTGATAACAACTTATCAAAAATCCGCGACTTGTGAAAAAAAAATTCGGAAGTTGTGCTTATAGATCTTTCACAAATCAATATTTTTCTATATTTTAAAAAAGTTTGTTCATGAGAAATAAATCTTAACATACAGCTAGTCTTGCAAAATTACACATGAATAATGTTCTCGCAAATAAAATGTGATTGACAGTATGGCTTTTGCTCCTTAAGGAAGAACAGCCACTTTCCTTTATTTCCATGAGTCCATGAAATTTAACACTTTCGAAAATTAATGAAACTACAGTAGCTTTGGAGCAAACAATTGTTGTTTTGTGACTGAGTTGTTGTTTTTGATTTTTAGAAGGGGGAACATATAAAAGACTGCTGACGATGGCCGGTGTGTTTGATGTATGGAAGCCCAGTAGTGTATGTACTGTTTATTTAACCCAATCCATACCAAACAGTTCTACCCTCTTATAATGTTTTCAATTCCCATTCAGCAGATCAGTGCCTTGTGTTTTTTTGGTCACCTGAGTCACTCAGGTGATCTGTTGCAATTGGTCAGAGTCCATTGTTGTCTGTTGTGAGTTAAAATCTGAACACGATTGACTTCTTGATAACTGCCATTCCAATTCTTTTCAAATTTATTATGAAGCATCTTTGGGACAAAGGGAACTCCTACACCCCTGGGGCCCTTAGGGTGGGGCAAAGATTGATCAATTTTCAAAAATCTTCTCTACATACTCACATCAGTAATAAAAACTAAACATAGTGATATAGGGGAGAAAGGCCTATACGGAAATTGTAGATTTCATTATCCTTGGTTCAGATGTTCTGGCCAAACTTGGTACATGTATATAGTGTTTGTGTATAAAACTTGAATGCAAAATTAAAAGTAATGAAAAATTTTAGAAGGGACAGGAAGCCCTTTACCAAAATTGTAAATTTCATGATCCCAGGGTTAGGAGTTTTGGTTCCAGGGTGAGGCCAAAATTATCGTAGTAATTATTGTGTTTATCATTTGAAAGACTTATTTAATTTTGCTGATTACTATGTAAGAATTAAATACATATTTAGGAAAAGCAGAGAGAATGTACCAAAATTGTTATTTCACAACTCCATGGTTGCGATTCCAGGTCAAGTCCAGAGTAGTCCTATGGTGTTGAGGTAACATATATAAAGTATTTCATCAGTGTAGGTTTTTCCAGGGGCATTTACGTTTGTTCAAGTGAAGAGTATCATCCTTTTCCAAGGGGACATAATAGCGAAATAGCAAAAATACTGTATACTGATAAATTTTAAAAATCTTATTCTCCAAAATCACTGGGCCAATTTAAATCAAACTTGGTACAAATCATCCTTGGGTGAAGGGGATTCAAATTGTTCAAATGAAGGGCCATGCTTCCTTCAAAAGGGAGATAAAAATGCAAAAATAGGGTGTGGTCATTTAAAAATCTTCTTCTCAAGAACCACAGGGTCAGTAAAGTATGAATTTACATTGAAGCTTCCTAATATAGTGCAGGTTCAAGTTTGAAAAAATCATGGCCCAGGGGTTGGTGGATGGGTGGGACCACAGTAGAGGATCAGTATTTTCCTTGCAAATATATACTGAAAATCTTTTAATATGGCCAAGGTGACTCAGGTGAGCCCATGGACCTCTGTGTTCTGTATATCACTTTTGTCTGTTGGGAGTCTCACTTTGACTGTGACATGTCAGTAATTGGTGAAGACACCTGCTGAGTACTCTGATCTCTTGTTACAGGCCTCGCAGCCAGTGCTTTCTTACAGTGTCATTACAGTGGAGTCATCCCCTGCCATGACAAAAGTTCACCACAGAATGCCGGTAAGTAAAGCTTGGTAGCTGCTATAGGTTTGCAATGTTACTAGTAATGCACCTCAGAATATGAAGTATCAGCCAAAATCACTTTGTATGCTGAACACTTTTGCAAAGGAGCAATCAAAACCTTCATGTATTTTCAGTCACCTGAGTCACTCAGATGACCTATTGTCATTGGTCTTTGGATGAGACCGCAGGGACCAAGGTCCCGTGGCACGATGGGGATCCCTCCCTGCTCAAGGGCCCTGAGCGCTATGTATAGGCCTAAATGATGACGTTTCCATATGAGTGAAAAATTCTCAAGCGAGACGTTAAACAATATATAATCAATAATAATCATTGGTCTTTAAGTAGGGTATCAAAGTTTTTACATGTGAATATTTAGGGAAAATGTTTAATGGGTCAAGGTGACTCAAGTAGGCGATGTGGCACATGGTCCTCTTGTTTAAAAACCTGAGGGCATGAACTATGATGCTTCACATCAACATGATTCATTAAGTGCACTTTATTTCATGAAAAGTATTGCAGTTCATACTTTCTTGTGTTTTCAGATATGAAGTTTATTTCTTACATTCATTTCATAGACACACTACATTTATCGGTATTGATACACACAGTATTTACATTTCCAGTTATCTCTACAAATTGTAATGATAGTCATTTCCTCATGAATGTGATACAATTGTAAATAATGTGCGTATGAATCTTGATAAAAGGATATTGTTAATACTGATGTGAATTATGTGTTATTTTGTGTGAAGTTTTCTGAAGCTAAAATGATTGAACAATATCAATGGCATACACAACACGAAAGTTCCATCATCATAATTAGTTGGGCTTTTACAAGAAATTGTGATAAAATTCCATTTTAGTGAGTAGAATGTAGTAAGTGGAGGTGGAATAAATGATATCATCATCACCGACACGTAGCAATGTGCTGGATTTAATTCTTGATACAGGAGATTTGTGAGAACTTCTGATATTTATTGTTTTATTACCATCTTTATACATATATTTAATACTGCATGTCAACACAGTCTTTTTTTTCTTTTTAAATCTAAAGGCGTTACTTCTGAATGACGAAGAAATTCAGGAATGGTTGGATTATGAAAATGTTCCACTGGAAAAGGTAGTGTCCTTTTATGTATGTCAGCAGTAGTTTCTCCGTGTTCTTTTGTGGAGGTAAATTACGGGGCCCTTGAGGTGAATTTAGTGATAATGACCCGCGGGCCTCTTGTACTTGCTACATATGACATTTCTATGTCTGAAGTCGAGGTGTACTACTTGGGAGACAGCATCGTGTAGTTATTCTGGTAAGGTCTGGAAACCAGTAACTGAGACTGTATGGAAACAACCTGTACCACGAAAACCAACACTACTAGATATATAGAGACAGGTGTTATGTGATACATAGTGACAGGTGTATTATGTGATACATAGTGACAGGTGTATTATGTGATACACAGTGACAGGTGTATTATGTGACACATAGTGACAGGTGTATTATGTGATACAGTGACAGGTGTATTATGTGATACACAGTGACAGGTATATTATGTGATACAGTGACAGGTGTATTATGTGATACATAGTGACAGGTATATTATGTGATACACAGTGACAGGTATATTATGTGATACAGTGACAGGTGTATTATGTGATACAGTGACAGGTGTATTATGTGATACACAGTGACAGGTGTATTATGTGATACAGTGACAGGTGTATTATGTGACACATAGTGACAGGTGTATTATGTGATACAGTGACAGGTGTATTATGTGATACACAGTGACAGGTGTATTATGTGATACATAGTGACAGGTGTATTATGTGATACATAGTGACAGGTATATTATGTGATACATAGTGACAGGTGTATTATGTGATACAGTGACAGGTGTATTATGTGATATAGTGACAGGTGTATTATGTGATACAGTGACAGGTGTATTATGTGATACAGTGACAGGTGTATTATGTGACACATAGTGACAGGTATTTTATGTGATACAGTGACAGGTGTATTATGTGACACATAGTGACAGGTATATTATGTGATACAGTGACAGGTGTATTATGTGATACATAGTGACAGGTGTATTATGTGATACATAGTGACAGGTGTATTATGTGACACATAGTGACAGGTATATTATGTGATACAGTGACAGGTGTATTATGTGACACATAGTGACAGGTATATTATGTGATACAGTGACAGGTGTATTATGTGATACATAGTGACAGGTGTGTTATGTGATACAGTGACAGGTGTATTATGTGATACATAGTGACAGGTGTATTATGTGATACAGTGACAGGTGTATTATGTGATACATAGTGACAGGTGTATTATGTGATACAGTGACAGGTGTATTATGTGATATAGTGACAGGTGTATTATGTGATACAGTGACAGGTGTATTATGTGATACATAGTGGCAGGTGTATTATGTGATACATAGTGACAGGTGTATTATGTGATACATAGTGACAGGTGTATTATGTGATACAGTGACAGGTGTATTATGTGATACAGTGACACGTTATTATGTGATACAGTGACAAGTGTATTGTGTGACACATAGTGGCAGGTGTATTATGTGATACATAGTGACAGGTATATTATGTGACACATAGTGACAGGTGTGTTATGTGATACAGTGACAGGTATATTATGTGATACATAGTGACAGGTATATTATGTGATACAGTGACAGGTGTATTATGTGATACAGTGACAGGTGTATTATGTGATACATAGTGACAGGTGTATTATGTGATACAGTGACAGGTGTATTATGTGATACATAGTGACAGGTGTATTATGTGATACATAGTGACAGGTGTGTTATGTGATACATAGTGACAGGTGTGTTATATGATACAGTGACAGGTGTATTATATGGTACATAGTGACAGGTGTGTTATATGATAGGTGTATGTATAGTGTATTATATATCATTTGTGGAAGTTTTCTTTTGACTGTGAAATGGAGTTCAGGGATTGAAATGGAGTGAAATAAGTAAAGGACTGCATGCGTATGGTGCTGTGTATGCAGTAAAACATGGTTACAGCAAATATATTAATATACAACAAATTCATACTTAGTGATTTTCATGCCCTTTCGTGTAAATTTATTGGATATAATGAATTATGACCATAAAGAATTAAGTTTTTTCACGTTTCACTTTAAATGTCTTTTACTGTGTATGGTATTACTTTTGTCAGCATTTTTTTATCAGAAGAAGTTTTTATTTTTGTGTAAATGATATTTCCTTTTCTGTTATAAAGGCCATTAAGCATATCCGAGCAACAGAGGAAATTCAGATGCACCCAGTGTCTGATGTTGTGAATAATTCCAGAAATAAGACTCCAGACTGTACAAAACCAATAGATCTCACGTAAGTGGTTAGAATCTCACCTCACAGACTGTACAAAACCAACAGACCTCACGTAAGTGGTTAGAATCTAAACATCACAGGCTGTACAAAACCTTTAGACCTCGTTCAAGTGTTTAGAATCTACACCTCACAGACTACAAAACTAATAGACCTCACGGAAGTGTTTAGAATCTACACATCACAGGCTGTACAAAACCAATACACCTCAATTAAGGCCATCCTTAAAAATATGTTTGGAATTACTGCCTGTTAAACTGCCCTCACACATACCTCGCGACCTTACTGCGACCTTGC
Source organism: Ostrea denselamellosa (assembly GCA_024699665.1). NCBI lineage: Eukaryota > Metazoa > Mollusca > Bivalvia > Ostreida > Ostreidae > Ostrea > Ostrea denselamellosa. The sequence goes on from JAMZEH010000071.1 coordinate 4,809,549, forward strand.
TACGACCCAGGACGCAGCACAGTCGCCATGGACGCAGCGAGGTCGTAGCGAGGAACCCAAGGACGCACAAGGTCGCAGACCGTCGGCGACTATTTTGAACATGCACAAAACAGTCGCAGAAACTCTGCGTTCTTGCTGAGTCCTGGTTAGGTCGTATTGAGGACATAGAGGAAACGTACTGAACACGAGACTGCAGAGCCCCGGACCGTCTGTGAGAGAAATTTGGAAATTTGAAAGAAAACCAAACGATTTTCGAAAGAAAAATGCTATTTTACTAGTTTTCAGGTCGCAGTAAGGTCGTGGTTTATGTGTGAGGGCAGCTTTAGGGTTTCAGACCTAGGAGGGAAGCAGGGAAATTTTTTTTCTTCGAAATTAAACAATATACAACTAACCATCATTATTGATTGATTGATTGATTGATTATTTATTGCTTTCCGCCACACTCAACAATTTTTCAGTTATCCGGTGGCATCCAGTTTTTGTTGGTGGAGGAGAGAACCCAGATACAATGTACCTGGGAAGAGACCACCGACCATCCGCAAGTAAACTGGTAAACTTGCTCACATAACGCCGCGGCTAACCATCATTAAAGTTGATTTTAAAATGAATAATAAAAATCACACTAAAAAATGGTGTACATATTTATTTTTCAGATGTTTTTCCTTTGATTTCTGAAACAAACCAAAAATGACTGTTCAAAATTTTGTGATAAAATACTCAAAACTTTGAAAAAGGTGATGTTCTATTCAACAATTTACTCGCTATTGCAAAGATCTCTTTCCATGTATATTGAATATTGCAACTGTAAATTCTGTTGCTGACTTTCACCTCATTATCTATGCAACACATAAGGGGATGGACACTTTCAGCGTTCTCATTAAGAGCAGGTACCCAGGGATTTCTCGCCTCCTACTTTGAGTAAAATTGAGTAAAAGTGAAACACATATGTCGCAGTACAGTTGCTGTTGGCAAGTAAGCCATTCTTAAAAGACTATTTTCCGGTTTTTTGGTTTTTTTAGTAAAGTGACTACACATTGGTTTGACATTTGGCGGCTGCTGCTCGTCTACAACGATCTTACAAATGCTATGTTACAGATAGCAAGAAAAAGCATTTTACTGATTCAACTGGTTAAATCAATGTGGATGTCAAATCCGATGTTAAAAGGATGAGCAATTCGACAAGCAAAGAAAATTACAAACTTTTTATCCGATTGCTACTAGGGTGATATGAGATAAGGTACTACTATGGTGGCATGAGATAAGGTACTACTATGGTGGCATGAGATAAGGTACTACTATGGTGGCATGAGATAAGGTACTACTATGGTGGCATGAGATAAGGTACTGCTATGGTGGCATGAGATAAGGTACTACTATGGTGGCATGAGATAAGGTACTGCTATGGTGGCATGAGGTAAGGTACTACTATGGTGGCATGAGATAAGGTACTACTATGGTGGCATGAGATGAGGTACCACTATGGTGGCATGAGATGAGGTACCACTATGGTGGCATGAGGTAAGGTACTACTATGGTGATGTGAGATAAGGTACCACTATGGTGGCATGAGATAAGGTACCACTATGGTGGCATGAGATAAGGTACTACTATGGTGGCATGAGATAAGGTACTACTATGGTGGCATGAGATAAGGTACTACTATGGTGGCATGAGATAAGGTACTACTATGGTGGCATGAGATAAGGTACCACTATGGTGGCATGAGATAAGGTACTACTATGGTGGCATGAGATAAGGTACTACTATGGTGGCATGAGATAAGGTACCACTATGGTGGCATGAGATAAGGTACCACTATGGTGGCATGAGATAAGGTACTACTATGGTGGCATGAGATAAGGTACCACTATGGTGGCATGAGATAAGGTACCACTATGGTGGCATGAGATAAGGTACTACTATGGTGGCATGAGATAAGGTACCACTATGGTGGCATGAGATAAGGTACTACTATGGTGGCATGAGATAAGGTACTACTATGGTGGCATGAGATAAGGTACTACTATGGTGGCATGAGGTAAGGTACTACTATGGTGGCATGAGATAAGGTACTACTATGGTGGCATGAGATAAGGTACCACTATGGTGGCATGAGATAAGGTACCACTATGGTGGCATGAGATAAGGTACTACTATGGTGGCATGAGATAAGGTACTACTATGGTGGCATGAGATGAGGTACCACTATGGTGGCATGAGGTAAGGTACTACTATGGTGGCACGAGATAAGGTACTACTATGGTGGCACGAGATAAGGTACTACTATGGTGGCACGAGATAAGGTACTACTATGGTGGCATGAGATAAGGTACTACTATGGTGGCATGAGGTAAGGTACCACTATGGTGGCATGAGATAAGGTACTACTATGGTGGCATGAGATAAGGTACCACTATGGTGGCATGAGATAAGGTACCACTATGGTGGCATGAGATAAGGTACTACTATGGTGGCATGAGATAAGGTACTACTATGGTGGCATGAGGTAAGGTACTACTATGGTGGCATGAGATAAGGTACTACTATGGTGGCATGAGATAAGGTACCACTATGGTGGCATGAGATAAGGTACCACTATGGTGGCATGAGATAAGGTACCACTATGGTGGCATGAGATAAGGTACCACTATGGTGGCATGAGATAAGGTACTACTATGGTGATGTGAGATAAGGTACCACTATGGTGGCATGAGATAAGGTACTACTATGGTGATATGAGATAAGGTACCACTATGGTGGCATGAGATAAGGTACCACTATGGTGGCATGAGATAAGGTACTACTATGGTGGCATGAGATAAGGTACTACTATGGTGGCATGAGATAAGGTACTACTATGGTGGCATGAGGTAAGGTACCACTATGGTGGCATGAGATAAGGTACTACTATGGTGGCATGAGATAAGGTACTACTATGGTGGCATGGGGTAAGGTACCACTATGGTGGCATGAGATAAGGTACTACTATGGTGGCATGAGGTAAGGTACTACTATGGTGGCATGAGATAAGGTACTACTATGGTGGCATGAGATAAGGTACTACTATGGTGATATGAGATAAGGTACCACTATGGTGATATGAGATAAGGTACCACTATGGTGGCATGAGATAGGTACTACTATGGTGATATGAGATAAGGTACTACTATGGTGATATGAGATAAGGTACCACTATGGTGATATGAGATAAGGTACCACTATGGTGGCATGAGATAGGTACTACTATGGTGATATGAGATAAGGTACCACTATGGTGATATGACATAAGGTACCACTATGGTGGCATGAGATAGGTACTACTATGGTGATATGAGATAAGGTACTACTATGGTGATATGAGATAAGGTACCACTATGGTGATATGAGATAAGGTACCACTATGGTGGCATGAGATAAGGTACTACTATGGTGGCATGAGATAAGGCACTATGGTGACACAAGGGGAGGTAGCGAAGAGATGTCGGTGTTCATATAATTTATCATATCATTGATGATCTACCTGTGGGGATCCGGGTTGTTAAAATAGATCCTCAGTACCCCCTTGCTTGTTGTACAAGGCGACTAAATGGGGCGGTCCTTCGGATGAGACCGCAAAAACCGAGGTCCCATGTCTCAGCAGGTGTGACATGTAAAAGATCCCTCCCTGCTCAAAGGCCATAAGCACCAAGCATTGGCCTAAATTTTGCACCTCTTCACTGGCAATGGTGACGTCTCCATATGAGTGAAAAAATCTCAAGTGGGACAATAAACAATATATAATCAATCAATTGATCGTTGATGACGAGAGTGTCTTGTGACATGTTATATCCTGGGATTATTCTTGACATTTCAGGAAGCCCAAGTCAACACCGAGCAGTAACCTGATGATGAAGTGGCTGTCCAAGGGTAAAAAGGAGACCACTGGCGATCCACCAGCAAAGCGGATCAAAACCGAAGCCAAGACGCCAACGCAATGAACAGTTGTAGATCAAGACACCATGAACACTCTAGATGTCTTCCGTTAACAAACACAGATAGTAACCAAGATATGCGTGTGTTAGTGTCAAAAAGTAGTACCGAGTACCGTAACCAATAATACGCTTTTATCTGCTGAACTGTTGGGAACAAGATTTTGTCCCACAAGATACATATATTTAAAGCACCATTGGTGAAAATGACTCCTGGGGGGGAATGCTATTGTATTTAGTGATGTGGCTACTATGTGTAGATATTTGTGTAAGCACTTGTAACCTACCTTACCAAGAGCTACTTATAGTTGGTTGCAATATAGTCAATATAACATTTTTTGCCTTTGATTAGTGTTGGCAAGATCATGTGAAGAAAATGTTTGAGAAACTAAAAATTTTGGTGCATGTCTAGAGGTGGTGTAGGTATCAAATTCCTGTGAAAGGTAAATTGTTTCATTTGACTCGTTATTAGGTCAGGTAAATTGTTTCATTTGACTGGTTATTCGGTCAGGTAAATTTTTTCATTGGACTCGTTATTCTGTCAGGTAAATTTTTTCATTGGACTCGTTATTCGATCAGGTAGATTGTTTCATTGGACTCGTTATTCGATCAGGTAAATTTTTTCATTGGACTCGTTATTCAGTCAGGTAAACTGTTTCATTTGACTCGTTATTCAGTCAGGTAAATTGTCTCCATTGATGTTATTCTGTCAATTTCCTGTGAAAGGTAAATTGTTTCCATTCAGTGGCAGTGCCCCGATAGCTCACCAGATTATATTGTTATACCTTACATGTAGAATGTTTTGTTAAAAAAAATCTTGTATGATTTGTAAAGTTTTTAATTATCAATTTTAGACATTATTTTGTAGATTACTTTCCTCTTTCTTGTTACTTGTAGCTCTAACACTTAAATTAAGGGCTCGTTTGCTTTTCTAATTAAAGTGCTTTGTGCAATCATTTCATGTTCATTATTACAGTTTTCAAGGAAGGTTGTTTTTATTTAAGAGAGTATTTGTATGAGTATTGAAGATGTGTGTGTAGCAAGTATTTTGATTTTTTTCAGTTTGGTATGAATAATATTTTAGATGTTTTATACATAAATACCATATACAGTCCAAGCTCGTTATCTTGAACTCGATGGGACAAAGAAAAATTTTTGAGATATCCGAGCATTCAAAATATTGCGGGCAAAATACTTAAAGAATAAGTTGTTGGGACTTTCGAACCACTTTGACATATCCATGGTATTCGAGACATCAAAAGTTTAACTGTACCAAGTTTGGCCATGCTTGGGGTCAGAACCTCTACCCTGGGGAACATGAAATTTACAATTTATGTAGAGGCCTTCTTGCTCTACATTACTATGCATTTATTTTTTTTCTTACAAATGTACAATTCTCGACAAGATTTTTGAAAGTTGGTCACTTTTTTTGCCCTGTCCCTGGGGCCCCCCTAGTGTCCTGAAATTTACAATTTATGTTCACCTTGTCCCAAAGATGCTTCATACCAAATTTGAAAAGAATTGGAATGGTAGTTATCAAGAAGTTAAAAATTTTCAATGCACAATAGACGGCACACGATAACAGATGCTGACCAATTGCAATAGTTACCCCGAGTATACTCGGGTGAACTAACAAGGAAGGGGAGTGAAACAGAATCAACTGGTTATGTACACGTACTTTTGCTTAGGAGCATCTTCATGTGCATTTGTTCACTTACCTTGTTGCATTTAGTATCCGGTTAATAGATATAAATTAAAGTTTCGTTACCAGTAATGATCTCATGTAACCACTGTTAGATAAATTACTGAATTGTAAATGGGTGGCCATTTTTTACAGACACATTTTTGCTCTTCCACAAGGATTTGGAGGACACACCAAGCACAAACCCTCCGAGGCTTGGACTGTTCTTTTCGGATGCTGAAAAAAGCTGACACATCAATGTAATATATGCAAGGTTTTCCACTGTGCATCTTGGGTAATTACAATTTTCCATGTGCTAATTTTAGTGCTGTATATCGTGGTCTATAGGAAATAAAATGAGTGCAGACCAAATGTGTACAGGATTTAAAAGTTAGTTTTGCACACTGCATGTGGCAAGGATTTTGATTTTCTTCGCTTTTTGAGAAAATTACAGATTGTTAAACTTAGTCATTTTATTTTGAAAATATTATAACGCAGGTGCATGGTTTGTCCTTTCAACTCTTCTCAATTTTATAGCTAAGCCAAAATTTATACGATACAAAAAAATGTCTCATTGTGATGACAGAATCATGGCTCAGGAGACGATGCATATTGGCTTATTATGGCACATTATATACTGTCCGATACTTCTGTAGACTGCAAGCTGCATCGTGAAAATAAATTGGCCTATTTTTATGAAAGAATTTAGTATTTCTGCCCAAAGTAAAATTTAAAGTAGATTTCAGTTTGGTGTTGCTCAGTGTATGTGCCGATTATTTTTTCAAAGCAAAACTTGCATCGATACTGCACATTTTATAGCATTTTTCAAATACTGATGTCCAGCTGAATTATGAATTGTATACATTCAGAGCAAACCTTTGTGGTCACCCAACATCTTGGAACTTTCAATCATTTGGCTGACTTGGGGCATCATGTTGATGAGAAAGATCAAATGTTTTATTTCCTTGTAAAGGTACAACAGTTCTAGAAATATAACAACCGGGAAAAAAAACAAAGATACTGTGTGATTGTTTTATTACTGGAAGGAAAGACAAAACATGTAAACATCTCTTAGGGAAAACTATCTGTATAACTTAGTAAGCACTTTCAAATTACTACAAAACACCAACTGTAACAACAAATATATTAACAAAAATTTTTGTTGGAATACAAATTTCATCAGACTAAACCAGACAAAACAGCGAATCCCTTTATTACACTGCACCAAGGTTTAAAAAAAAAAACAATCTTGGTTTCTACCTCATCTACTAACTACGGGTTGGACACCACCATTTATCACAAGTTGCTTCCAAGAATTAATACATATTCATATCCTTACAACGAAAGTATCTTATAATCAACATTCATAAAAATGGACGTCCACTTGTGAAATATGAATCATTACACAAATAAAACACTAGTTTCAATATTAAACAAGTTTGATTCAAATCAGCTACAAGATTTGGATCTTGCAATATAAATAATGCGTCACAGAAAAAAGAACTGACTGCAACCTGAGGTTTACATCTTGAAATAAGAAAAACTAAAAAATTCAGAATCTCCAAACCGTTACGCTTGAAGGTGACAATAAATATATACATGTACACGGGGAACGTTTTGCAAATGAAATGTGTCAATGAAATCATAAAATTCAAATTGTGATGAGTGTGAAATCAATACCGCGAGGAATTGTGAATGGCACTGAAACGAATGTGGAGAATAATTCTAATTAATCAAAGTCTATCATAAAATCATCAATACATGAGAATTAGGTACCATTTGTCGCCCAGCCTGCGGACCACATTCTTACATGAGGTTGGATGAAAGTGAACACAAATACTATTGTACGGTACATTGTGAATTGATTAAATTCAAATATAAGGTGGGTGTATTACGCCTTCCAAGTCAAATCATACGATGCTTATCCAGAAAAATTTGATCTTTTTAAAAAAAAAAATAAAATCTAGTCGAGTTCAAAAATTTTTTTCTTTGGCAAAATACAGCTACTTTTAATATGTAAACTTAAAATTTCACATACATGTTGTGTCTGAAGGTCTTGCTGCTCTAAAACAATATCACACCCCACACCCCCCCCCCCCCCCCCCCCAAAAAAAAGGACATCCATGAAGCACTAAGATAAAATAGCCACTAATAAACAGCACTGCTGAATAATAAAGGAAGATTTAACAAGGTACATGTACAACAAACATAAACCTGAAAACTCAACAAAATAAATACAGGTACACATTAACCCTCACATTAGTCGTCAGTAGCCAATAATGTACACATTTAAAAAGATTTGAAGATGCGTAGAATGGTTCAAGGTTTCATAATTATTTTCATTGAATTTGAAGTTACGAGTATGTACATAGGGGCAAGGTTTGGAGACACTGACGTTTGTTTATCCATCTGACTAGAGACAATCAGTTACAAAATTACCATCCTTCCAAACGTATGGAGAAAGAGCACATGCAGTCAAATAATCTGTATAAAAATACCGCAAATGAAATTTCATTGATGGTAAAATAATTTCTGCAAAAATATATCCATCTGTGAAGATGAAGCAAACATACAAATTGTGTGAATTAGGTCACTGCAACCCAATCAAATTGGCAATTCCTGGGGCTAAATCACAACTTAGTAATTCAAATATTGCTGTAAACCAGCTGTAATTTATAATGATCAACTTGAAAACCAAATTTCTGCTAGAAATTGACAACAACAAAAAATAGTCAAGAAATTTGTCTAATTTCAAATTGAAGTGTACAGAATATTTTCACGAGACAAAAAATTAAAGTACATTTTCATTCAAATAAAAATAAAACTGACTTGTTGAAATTTAGTAAACAAAACACTGTACTGTAATGTTACATTTTTGATACAAGTCATATCCAAAATAGTTTTTAAGTTACTGCAAGCATCATTAAAGTGAACATAAAATGCAGTTCACGTAGTTTACATTAATTTGTATGAAACGAAAAACTGTGTCCGATTTAATGTTAATATAGCAAGTTATATAACTGTTGTAATATAGCGACCCAGTTTATATACAATGTACTTCAATATTGCGTCTCTGTAAATTCTGAGTAAAATTTCTTATCGCTCTGCTTTGACTCTCCACCTCAAAACAAAGTAACAGCCCACTCTGAGAATAATGAAGAACGCACAGAGAACAATGAAGTCGATGTAGAATTTGGCATTTTGTACATCCATCTGCTGTAGAATTTCTTCAGGTTTGCTGAAGTAACAGGGCTGTTTGTCACACTCCAGCGAGTCTCTGTCAAAGCCGTAAATCGCTTGCAAAACGCCCTCAAATGAATACCTAACAAACACGATAAGGTCAACATAGTTAAAGAAAAATTCATCATACTACCTTCAAAATTAATCAAGTTGCAACAAATGTCTTTATATGGAGAAAAAAAAAACCAAAATAATATTGCTACTTTGATCAAATGAAAACTAGTGATCTGTTGAATAATGCTTACAGTGCAGATCTGTTGCAGATACAAGGCCAAAACAAAAAATATGCATTTCCTCTCTTACTTCCCAAAACATTAAGGAAGGGTAGGTAGGGAAAACATTTTATCCAAAATCTTAGTTTTTGATATGCTTTGTCTATATACATTACAAATATTTTTTAAGCATTTTAAAGATTCACATTAGTCAAGACGTAAATAATGAAAACTTAAACATGAAAAAAACAAAATGGGAAACCGGAAACGCACATACATTTTAATTTGGCCTAACCTAATTACAGACCTCTCTCAGCTTCTGTTCACTGTGAACAACTAACACGAACACAAGTATATCAGTTTCACTGATATGAACTTTTACGGAAGGCTACTCTGTGTGTAATGAGGAACAAGAGAGCTGCAGGTCTAATTGGTCACCTGAGTATTAGTTCAAAGTCAACAGAAAACACAAATTCTCCCAGATAACAACAAAGTGGAACTGCAAGATTTGTAAAGGTCACCAGGTCAGAGATTTTGGTGTCAATGAAAAGGTCTTGCCATAAGCAATACACATACCAAATGTCTTATTTTGAAAGAGACAAGTGTTTGAATTTTCCAAAAACTAAGTCAAGGTCAACAAATCTGGTATTGTTGGTAAGGTCTTTTCACAAGAAATGTACATGCTAAATATAAAAGCAGTATCTCTTACGGTTTGAAAGATATGGATTATATTCAAATTTACTTAAAGTAGGTCAAAGGTCAATGTAAATGTCACCAGGTCAAAGATTTTGGTGTCATTGGAAAGGTATTGACACAAAGATTACACATAGGTCTACCTCTTATGGTGTAAAAAATATGACCATGGTTAAAGTTTTGTTTAAATTTCCAAAACAAGGTTAAAGGTCAACTTCAGAAGGTTAACAAATCTGGTGTAGTTGGAAAGGTCTTTTCAACAGAAATGTACATCCAAAATATAAAAGCAGTATGTCTTATGACTTGAAAGATACAGCTTTTATTTGAATTTTATAAAAGTAGGTTGAAGGTCAATGTAATGGTTAAAAAGGTCAACAATTTTGGTGTCAATAAAAAGATCTTACCACAGGGAATATAAAGCTTTACCTATTATGGTACAGAAGATATCACCAAGGTTCAAGTTTTTGCCACAGACAGACACACAGAAAGACAGACCAAAAAACTCTTTTGATTCATTGGGCATAACAAAAACCCTGATCTGCATATCAAAGCTAAATTCTTTCATTCAGCAACAGTAGAAAACAAGATGTGATCTTAAAATTGAAATGCCACTGAAAGTGCATATACTGATGAAAGACTAAATATGCAATATATGTAACATAATACAATATGACTAATGAGGATCGTCAAAACCCACAGGTCGTGAAATTCACAATTTTGGTACATCATTCTCTGCTTTTCCTAAATATGCATTTAGTTTTTATACTGTATCAACAAACAAACAGAAGTCACTCAAATGATAAGACAATAATGACTGTCATAATTTTGGTCCCTCTCTGGTATCAAATCCCCTACCCCTGGGATATTCACAGTTTTAGCGAAGCACCACCTATTACTTTTAAATATCTATTTGGTTACAAGTAAGTATCAGTAGATTATTTAATGCACTATATATACAAGTTTAACTCCACCCTGGGATCAGAATCTCTACCCCATTGATTGTGAAATTTACAACTTTGGTTGAGGCCTTCCTGCTCTACATCTCTAAGCATTTAGTTTTTCTCACAGATGTGCAGTTGTAGAGAAGATTTTTAAAAATTGTTAAATTTTTGACATTATGATCTGCCCCTAAGGCCCCATGGGTGAAGGAGTCCTGAAATTTATAACTTATGTCCCCCTAGTCCTAAAGATGCTTCATACCAAATTTGAAAAGAATTGGAATGGCAGTAATCAAGAAGACGATAAAAATGCTCAATTGTGAATGCACAATGGATGCTAACCAATTGCTATAGGTAACCTGAATTTATTTCATTGATCACATGATTTCATGTTTTGCCACAACACCAAAACAATGTAAATTAATAGGAATAATGAAAACTGACACCCTAAAAACTGACTTACCTGACATAAGATATATATGAAAGCCACTGTAGATAGACGGGTATTGTGTCGAAGTTCACAAAGAATCCACTGAACAACAGAATCGGAATTGCCGTGACTGGTCCCAGAAATACAGACACCTACAATAATACTCTCACTTCTTAATACGCATCACAATTTTCATCCAGTAAGGGCATCAAAAAACTGACAACGAAAAGATTTTAACGGCATTCAAGATAACCTGCATTATACGTGACACACTAGTGCGACCTTGTAGCTTGTATAACATCTAAACACCAATTATCGTCACAACCATGTTAACCGACAGCACTGATTAGCAGTGGACTACTTTGAGGATTTAAAATTACAAGATAGTGTTTTCCCCTTTTAACTTTTCTATACAACATACATGTATATCATTTAGAAGTTAATCTATTTCTGGTGTATTTAACCTTCAAGGACATTTAATACATACAAAAAATGGATGGATGGTTGATATATATGTTTTGGTTTCATTTGGTTGTAGTGCATACAAATATAAAATGCAAAAAAAAAATTAAGAGAATTCAAATTTTCCTCACTATTTTGGACTGAACTGTGAAATCACGGGAATAAATCACATTCCATATGGTTACTTACAAAAATATTTTAAGTTTAATTTTCATAATTTCTATAAAAAAAAAAAGAAAAAGTTTGTAACAAGTGTTATTATCACAAAAACTCGAGTGTAGCCCCTTCCTTACCTGTAGAGATGTGGCTGCCCCAATGAGAAGCCCAAGAGACTGAGCCACCAGTGAAGTCTGTGTTGCCAAAGTTAGGAACATCACAAAACGGGAAAAGTCATTTGGCTGTGATGTCATCCAATACACGATACTGCCATACACAAGAGGGAAGATTATCTACAACATACCCATGGGTTCAATACATATGATCAACCTTATTTCAATACACATGATCAACCTTATTTCAATACACATGATCAATTTTATTTTTAAGTACAGAACATGCAATATTTTCTTCAATTACAATGTACATTACATTATACTTAAGTGAGATAACCAAAAGCCTATTAAATTTTCAGTTTTGCTCTATTAATGTGTGAACAAACCTGGAATGGCATGTCGGCCATGGTCTTTGCCAGGTAGTATGCCTTTACACTGTACCAATAATTCAGATGTTCCCTAACAAACACTGCCATTTCAATGGGAACTAAAGTGGATTAATAAAAAAAAAATTAATTAAAAAAACAAAAAAAAAAACAACAAACAAACCACAATTAACTTTCCTATGAAGTGCATTACCTGTATAATGTTTCACTCAATATAGAAATCATAAATATACATACAGCTTCACTTTAGATAGCACTTGTAAATGGCTACCAGTCAGCAAATACTGTATGTGTGCTTATTTTAGTGTATTTAAACTTTGGCGTAGTTGGTGCTAAAGAATTATTTGTAATAATGATTTAGTGCTTCTGTGTATGAGAATGGAAGAATAAAGAGCGTTATGTTTCAGCACAACTACAAATTAGCATTCTTGCTTCACCACCAAATCTGCTAAAATTTGAATCCCGTCAAAATAAATACATGTACAGTACGCATTTTCCTTCCATATACTGATGTTACCTCTGATCCCTACTAGAACTTGCGATCAGAGAAAAAAGACTGCAATTTACAGAACACTTTTTTATACCCGATATTTTTCTCAACATATATATCAACAGCTGTCTAGAAAAAAGCGCTTCCAGTTCACTCACACGTCATCACGGTCGGCATCAAAGCAGTGAACATAAGAAACAGCATGCAGAAAAACAGGAAGCTGGCATTATTCAGCCATTTACTGGCTTCATTCCCAATACCCAGGTACAATAATCCAATCAGAATCCCGACTGTCAGGTGAGAAATCAATCGTAGTCGCGTCAATGTCTGCAACAGAAAGAACGTATCAAACCAATAAGCTAGTCGGTAATACCACATCAAAAAAATCTTAGTATGTCATCCAGGAATTGTAAAATTCTTCATAGGTAGATGATGATGCTGCATGGTGTATATAGTTAAGTAGTTTTCAAAGTTTTCCCAATGAATCCATGAAAATTCTCATATCGCATACAACCTACGTTTCCTTACATATGAAATACTGTATGCAACATTTTGTACTGTATGCATCAAATATAAAGCTGTGCTGTCTAGAAATGATTATGTTCATGCATGTAGACAAGTTTTGTGATATGTTGAACTCACTGTGTCCCTGAGTATAGATAACAGAGTCCTGACAAATAGGATCCGGAATTGTGTAAAACAGCTTGTGGCAAATGTGTGGCACTCCTGATCCTGGACATCCTACAAAAAAAAAGTAGATCCATGCCTCAATTTGGGGAATTCCTAGATCAGCACATATGACCAAATATTATCCTATTAATGTGTGCATCTGCATGTGTTGTATGTAAATCTAGAGTGCATAATAAGACTCTATATTAAGTCTCTGACAACAATTATAAACTACATTACAGTATTTTGATTCACACCTAACATAATGAAATAACAAAAAAATCTCCATATATTTAACAAAGAAACTTGTAGATCCCCTCCTTAAAATTATTCATAATAGACACTATTTCAGAGTGAATGAATGCACATTAGACCCATTGATAAAGTAATATTTAAACACTTAAGAGAGGGTTTAACAATGAATGGCTTTTTATTGTTTTTCCAGATCTCAAGAGTTGAATTTCCTGTAGAAGATAAGCCTAAACTTGAACTTTGGATGTGACGCAAGATGAAACAATCTATACTGTATTAAATAACTCTATTGAATAGCTCAGATATACGTTGGACAAAGGGACATTGTCTTCTAACAGAAAATCATCTAGTAGTCCGATGATAACATCTCAGTTACAGTATTTACAGTGTATTTACCAATACATGTTTGTTTAGTAAGATACGCAATCAGCTTAAAATAAACTAAATGAGGTTAGTAACACGGGATAACAGCGAGAAGCCAGGGCCGTGCTGATAACACTGCTTTCACTATATGAATGAGATCTGTACACACAGCGTTGGGATACATCTGTTGATTGACATGCAGACAGTGACCTAAAGGGATACTACAAAATTGTTACTACACCCACAATACTCCAGCGTAATAAAACCCAAAAGGACAGAATACTCAGCATGCAAACCCTGAAGCCATGTGGATTTCTGTAGAGAGATATTTTATTTCTGTTGAAGGAAACCAGTTCTCCATTTGGCATCTCTCTGTAGTTCTTACATGAAAATTTTTCTTCCTATTATCAGAGTTTAAATGGATCTCTAGACAATATTCTGATATTGTCCAACCTTCCATTTCTTCTCTCTTTTTTCTAATAATCATGATAGCAAGATATTACAGTGAGGTCAATTCATGGAAACCAAATTTTGTACAGTACATGTAATTCTTACATGTTCCATTCTACATTGATATTTTATGATGTGAATCTTTTGAATGCCAGAACTGGTGGGGTGTTACAACTCTGTTCACAGACCTATAAATTTTAAAGAAAATATTTTCTTTCACATCTCCTCACCACTGCTTATAGTAATAACCACAACACAGAACTGGTTCCATTGACATGTTGGAGTTACATACCACCTCATTGTTACCTGACCTATACACCCCCACTTCCCTCAACTTCATAGTTAGAGAAAAAGCCCAAAATATCCTCAAGTTTGATACATATATATTTGCATAAAATGATTTCATGCATCTAATACACTGGAGGTAAAAGGAAATGGAAGAATTCGATGGGGGGGGGGGGGGGGGGGGGGGGGGGGGGGGGGAGTAAAACTATTAGAGAGATATGTATTAATTAGTACCACTGAACCAAGTTCTGTAACAATAATTTTTACAAATTTGGAAATTTAAACTTGAATGGAGGACACAAGCAGTCCACTGTAAGGTTACATGATTATCAAAGGGAGAATCTTCTAATATGCCCAAGATTTCTTCATATAAAGACCAACACCACTTTGTAGCTCCATTTATCTTGTCCAAGAATTAAAGCTTAGTAGGATAATTAAGGCTACACCAAACCAAGATTTGTTAGATGTGTGTACAAACCTCCGAAGAATCTGTGTCCTGAAAATGTTTACAACATCACCATACACACAGATGTAGCAGCTATTGCCATAGGCTTTTTAGAATTCCTTCTTATCAGTTCCTCGATTATTTAACTGTTATAGCATCAGCATCATAGCAACGTTTTAGTTTAATTAATCACCTCAAGACTTCCAATCACATTAATTAGATAAAATTCCTGCAATATTATAAAACAACAAAACCATCACCATGTGAATTCTTTGATGAACTCTATTTGAAGAAATTTTATAACTGAATATCTGAAGCATCATTAAGTCTCTTCATGTCTTCCCTGATTTGACATAAAAAAAAAAAAATTCCCACTCACCAGGTCATTCCTGGGTTTCAGTGACCCGTTAGAGTGTAAAACTTTGCCACTGTTGAACCTTTCACACTCATCTTCAAGCAAACTCCGTTTCTCAAAGTCCTGAGGAGTGGTTGGAATCACCCCGTTTCCCTGAGTATTGTTGTTGGGTGTGGCAGGAGGGGAGGGGGTTCTGCTTCCCTCCAGTTTGGCACTCCGTCTCGCTATCTCCTCACATTTACCGTTGTGTATTGAAGCAATAAGCTGTGAGACCTTTTCTTCTCCATATTCACCTGATGCCACCTCCATAGCTGTCCATAAACGTAAATTTGTATTACTGTAAACCAATTTATCATTCATGACAACTTTATTTTGCAATTTAGCAGTGAAAAACTGGTTTGCAGTGACTACTTTTCACACCTGAGTTTAGTTTCTCTTAAACAACACAAGACACTTTAAAAGATTGTTTTGCAGTGAGAAATAGTTGTAATGATGAGGATTTCGTGAACGAGGGCTGAAACAATTCTCCAAAATGCCAGTAACGTCCAATAAAAACTGTTTGATTCATTGCCTCAATCTTCAGTTCAATACGTTTAAAGTTTAAAATCAGGTTTGATAAAATACATGAGGCATGACCTGTACTGATTACATTTTACACGCATGAGAGACAAAATGCTGTCCAGTAACGGTCAAACTGTTGTTAGCCTTGAGCCCGACAAAAATAATAATGTACTTAATCAGTTTAAACTACAGAGCTAATAGGCTTCTTACAGTTTCACAACTTGGAAACACTTTGCTTTTAAAATTGTGACTATGAATCTTCGTAATTAAATTTTTCTTAGAAGTTATTTTTAGTTTCTTCTACAAAATACATCGTATTGAAAATATTGAACCATGGCATAACTATTGCAATATGTATCATATTGTGAAGGGGTCAATTCAGTCCTATTATGAACCTCGCAGAATTCTTTTGCTTGTGAATAAAAATTGGTTTACAGTAAATCTTTCTCTTTTTCAAGAAATCTGAATTTACTCCAAGACGTCTCAGAACTTTCTATCAAAATTACTTTAAATAAAATATTAAATACTAACCAAAAATTACCTTGCACTTAATCCAAAGACAAAAGCCAAAATACCCCACATATCACAATACATTACATCATGTAATTTTTATGTCTTTGTAAATATTATGCAATCTGTGTATCCATCACTTACAAAAACTAGACACTTACCGTAATCAGCTGGGTTATGATACTGGGGACACATCAGGGACTGAGAGGAGAGGTATGGAATCAGGTTCTTTATTGTACCCCTATATATACAATTACCCTCAGCAAGCATGTACAACTGGAACAGAAAACAGGACCTTAGAAAAATGAAGTCATTTAATAAACCCATCCCCTTACAGTTAACCTCAAGCAACCACGTGCAACAACAGGACCCTTTATCCCCCCCCCCTCCAATCCATTTATACCCCCCCCCACCACCACCGTCTTTTGTACATACACACCCTCAGCAAGCATGTAAAACTGGAACAGAAAATTAGGACCTTATAAATCAAGTCCATTTACCCTCAAGCAAGCATACACAACCACATCAGAAAGCTGGACTCACACTGTGGCATTAAATACTTGCTCATTAACCTTTCATTGTTATCCCCTCTATTGGGGTGAGGATATACAATTAAAATGTCAAATGAAGTAGGATTTTGCTGTGTTTATAAGGAATAATTTGTTACATGATAACACAACCACCTAAACTGGTCAATAAAACATGAAATGTACCATAAAAAAAAAGCTTTTAAAGGACTTCAAATTTTGAGTAATGCTTTCCCATTGAATTTTCAAGTCAAGATTTATGAATAATGCAAAAATAAAGGTAGTTTCAGGAAAATTTTGTAGCAAATATGGGTATTTAGCAGTAATTTACAAATAGTTTTACAAATTTCTATTTTATTTTTTGGGGGTTGGGTGAGGTGGGGGATATCTTCTGTCCTTAATCTACTCAGTTATCTGCATATTTCAGTTAATTTCTCATACTCTGACACATCATATGAAGCAAAAGAACATGTCACGAACATTGAAATGGCCTTGTCCTTAAATCAAATTGCCATGAATAAGTAAACATCAAATAACTGCTAATATGAGTATATTGCTATGTATAAGTAAACATCAAATAACTGCTAATATGAGTATATTGAGCCTTATAGTTCTTTGAAAAGTATGGTACTTTCCACCCCTAATTGCCCTTCTGCCTCGGAAATTGTTGTTAACAGTGAGTACAAAAAACTTGAATCTGCCTTACATGATCAAACATTTCGAAGAGTTTGGCACTTGGTTGGTGAATTGTACAGATAATGGTTCGTCCCCCAGAAGCCAAGGACTTAAGGAGGGTCACGCACTGGAAGCACGAGGCGCTGTCCAATCCACTGAAATTACATGAAAAAAAACCTGTAAGACTGCCATATAGACAAATAAATTTTTAAACCATTTGTCAAAATTTTTACTAATTCTTAATTATCTCCACTGCATACAAAATGTGTTTGTGAAACACTGATGCCCCCCCCCCCCCCCCCCCCATTACAACAAAGTGGAACTGTAAGACATTGTAGTTTTTTTTTTATTTTTAAAAACTAGGTCAATGATCAATGTCAAGGTCATAAAGCCAACAAAAATCTGTATCATTGGAATGATTTGCACTTTCTTGATATAAAAACAGTTACTGTACCTCTTATGATTTGAAAGATATGACTTTATTAGTACTTTCTAAAATTTGGTCAAAGGTCAATGTAAAGGTCACCAGGTCAAATGTTTGGTGTCAATGGAAAGGTCTTGCCACAAAGAATACACATACCAATTATGAAGTTTTACCTCTTATGGTGTAAAAGATATGACCAAGGTTAAAGTTTTTGCTACACACCAATCAAAAACTATAATGAAAAGGTATAAAAAGGGCATGGCAATTCATTTAAACAAACTTGAATCCTCTTTATTCAAGCATACTGTGTGGCAAATTGGGCGGAAATTAGACCTGTGGTTCTTGAGAAGAAGCTGAAAACATTAAAAGGACAGACAAAATGTGATCAGAAAAGCTCACTTCAGCTTTCAGCTCATGTGAGCTAAAAGTTGAGGGCAAAAGCATATCCCCTTCTTTAATCTTTGTGGCATGAAAGGGGAAATAATTAGTTTTAAGCATGATGTAAAATTGTGTGTGATGATCATGTTACAAGAGACAGTACAAATGACAAGGGATAATTGTCTTCAGGAATTCCAAAACTAGAAAAAAAAAAATTTCCCAACTGAATAAAGAGAGACAACATTCTGAAGTGTTACTAATCCTCCAATCTGCATTGTAACAAAACACAATGATGCTAGCTCATCTATTTGTACCAGACATTTAAACTTAACTGCACCATTGTATTAATTAATTTAAAGTCCCACTGTTTACTTATTTTGTATTGATTTCATATCATACAGCATGGAAAACTGCTGGCATGGCATGTAGACTGGTTATAAACTGAAACACTACACACAACAGAATGGACATACTATCGTGAGGGCCAACACAGGATTACCCTGCTGCCATTCAGTACTGAATAGAATCTTGCTCAACTTTAACAAACAATATACTACATGTAAAATACAGGACTTGCAAGATTATTCATACAAAAAAAAAAAAAAAAAAAAAGGTTTTCAATCCCCAGGATTCTGACCTACTCTTATGTTCACTACAATATAATCCACATGGAACCCGAGTTGCGAATTCTTTACTTGAGATAATGTCGTTGTTACGATTTATTCAAAGTGAAACCTACAGTGTAAAATCATTATTTAATGTTGTCGTAACCATGTTCACGGTATCTTCACATACCTGGTGGGTTCATCAAAGAACATAAGGGGTGGATTGTTCACCAGCTCCAAGGCAATGGACAGACGTTTTCTTTGGCCACCAGATAAATTACTGGTTCTTGTCTTCTTGGTCTCCAACAATCCCAGAGTGTCCAGTATCTCATCAACCTTCAAACCAAGCCGCCATTAAATCACGCTTTCATTGAAGTTTTGTTTAGATGCTACCTATTTGACATCTAAAAATATCTTTATTCAAGTTTATGTGAAATCCTATCAAAAAACTTACCTACAGCCATTAAAATGTTATTATCAATAAGATAGATACAGGTAGATAGAGATTTCTTGTTGGTGAGTATTTTTATTTAACAGGGTTTTCAATAAGAAATAACAGAGCAGGTAAATTTCAATTTCGAGGCGGGTCAAGTTGAGCGCCATAGACGTGTGTGACTGCATGACATTAAAGGAAATTTGAGCCGTCGATTTCTGTCAATCGAGATGGCAACATTTTGCCGGGTGCCAGTGCTCATTGAAACCCTTGATTTAACATGAGAAAACATATGCTCTGCAGAGCTTTTGAATGACAATCTCATTAATGAGCTAATTATCAAGTTTCAGCACCAAAAACAGTACAGTACAGTCATAAATTGTTTAGTTCTGTTGCCCCGATAGTGTCGTTCTTTCAATGTTTAAAGAATGAGTGTAGAATTATCTCATAATTCAACTATCTCCTGCATTTATCCACAGAGAACATTGGTTGTAATATTATAATACAGTAAACTTCTTAAAAATGTTCTTGCAACACAGACAACTCACTCGTTCTTCCTTCTCATTGGTGGACATTTTCTCCGTTAGTTTAAGGTTGGCTGAACACATCATTGATTCTTCCACAGTCAAGTGTGGGAGAAGATGATCATCTTGCATGATGTAACACGACATTTTCCGAAATGTTCGCAGATCTCGATCCTTTCCCTTCACATGGATCTTCCCAGTGACATTTAGAGTTCTACATAATACACAGCAAAGAAATTTTTTCATTGTTTGTGAAAATTTTAGCTGTAATTGATTTTTAATTACAATTACAAGTAATTGAAAATCTCTTCGACTACAGATTACTGTTGATTACTTGAAAAAAATAATCATTTATCAATTATGATTACTTGATTAGGAAAAACTTGTGCCTCTCTAAATTGTCAGCAATATATAAAACCCATACTTTTAATTTTACAGGATAGACTTTATATAAATTAACCCCAATATTAAATCAATACAAGCTGTAACTGACGGTAAAAAATTGAAAAATAAAAGAATAAATATAGTAACATTCATGTGATTGAATAATTTCATAGAATCAGAGCGAGTCTGAAGTCGCAAACCTGTCAAACAAGCAAAACATGTCAATTCATGAATCACTGTCATCTTGTCAGCGGTATCTCCTATGTGCATTGACCTCAGAGGTCACCAGCTCGGAAAAGAAGCAAAGACGAGGTACTGTGTATGTGTCAGATGTGTAAACAATTTAATATGCCAAATTTATATCTAATTCAATAATAAAATTTCACTTGAGTGGCACATTTGTGTAATTTAATTACTTTCTTACACTTATAATACTTAAAATCATTCATGATACAACGTAATATTTTAAAACAAACGCAATGTGTAGTTAATCACGTCAATCTCCATTTTCATATGACCTCGGTCTCGGTGCAACCTGATTATGTTCGGCAATCATCGTTACCACGTCCATGTATACGGCGTAACGGCAGTTTATAAAGAAACACTTATTGTAGGTATGCTCTCAAACAATTTTCCCTTGTTTATTTTGCTGAATAATTTTTCAGTCCTTGGGGATTTTATAAGTTATATCGATAGGTGTCAATTGGTGCAAAATAGTATAGCTGAAAAAATGCCTCAGTTACAGCTTGTATTGCTTTAATTATTTGTGTATAAGTAATCATCGTATGCAAAATTTAAAATTTTATTTCTAATGGAACATCACTAACAGAACAGATCAAATAATTAATTTCTTTGAAGCTTTTAAGGTTAGTTAAATATCCAAAAGTTTTTTAACAAATGACAGAGTACCAGATTTTCACAAGTAAAAAGCTTTTTCTGAACCTGATTTCAATAAAGATAGAACAAAGACAGTTAAATTAGGCATAGATAAGCGAGGGAGAGCAGGACACTGAACAAGGGAAGTAACTCTGCAAATGCTCATTTACCTGTATCCAGCCAGTATATTCATTAGAGATGATTTCCCTGCTCCTGATGGTCCCATGATGGCTGTCAATTCTCCAGAACGAAATTCTCCTGATATGGACTTCAGGATGACCTTTGACCCTGAGTAATAGAAACCAGAGAAACGTAAACATCAACATGTTAATGGCCAATAACAAAAAATGGATGCACAGGTTGATATAAATTTATTTTGCTTAATCTTGGTTGTAATACGTAAATATAAAATTCTTATAAATTCCATGATATTCAAAAGTTGAAATACATTTCCTTTCCCTATATAACTATATATGAATCTTCTCCCTCTGTTTTGGACTTCATTGAAAAATTATGGGAATAAATAACATTTCATATGGTAAACTGTGTTCAATTTAACTATAAATAAACATGATAAAAATATAAATTTAGTTTTCTTTATCATCGTTTTTGTTTGTACAATGTGTTGTTCAAGGTGAAATGTATGTGGACAGTCCCCTGATAATTTATCCTGAACTAACCTTTTTCATGACCCAATAAAGAAAACAACAAAACCTATATGTACCCACAATGATAAACATTGCATATGCATACAATAAAACAGTACATGTACAAACAATAAACACTAGATGTACATAACACAATAAAACACTACACGTACAAACAATAAACACTAGATGTACATACCACAATAAACATTACATGTACATACAATAAACACTAGATGTACAAACAAGAATAAACACTGCATGTACAAAAAAATAGACACTAGATGTACATACCACAATAAACACTACTTATACATACAATAAACACTACATACAATAAACACTACACGTACAAACAATAAACACTACCTGTACATACCACAATAAACATTACATGTATGTACTACAATAATCACTACATGTACATACAACAAACACTACAAATAACATTAAACCCTACATGTACATACAACAAACACTACAAATAACATTAAACCCCTACATGTACATACAACAAACACTACAAATAACATTAAACCCTACATGTACATACAACAAACACTACAAATAACATTAAACCCTACATGTACACACAACAAACACTACAAATAACATTAAACCCTACATGTACATACAACAAACACTACAAATAACATTAAACCCTACATGTACATACAACAAACACTACAAATAACATTAAACCCTACATGTACATACAACAAACACTACAAATAACATTAAACCCTACATGTACACACAACAAACACTACAAATAACATTAAACCCTACATGTACATACAACAAACACTACAAATAACATTAAACCCTACATGTACATACAACAAACACTACAAATAACATTAAACCCTACATGTACATACAACAAACACTACAAATAACATTAAACCCTACATGTACACAAACAAACACTACAAATAACATTAAACCCTACATGTACATACAACAAACACTACAAATAACATTAAACCCTACATGTACATACAACAAACACTACAAATAACATTAAACCCTACATGTACATACAACAAACACTACATGTACATAAAATACACACTTCCTAAACACATAACAATAAACACTTACATGCACATACAACAATAAGTGCTATATGTACACACAATGATAAAAGCCACATGTCCACACAATGATGAAAGCTAATGCACATACATCGATCCCCATTGCATTCTATTTCACTACAATTTCATGCTCATGTTTTTCAAATTGTGATATCTGGTTGGCCAAATTTTGTTCAACTAAATATTGTGTTGCAAACACAATACATTGTAAATGTCTCAATCTGGGATCAGGTTGAAAAACCAAAGAGGGATCTCCAAGCCTCACCTAAAATTAGGTTTCCTTACCCATGCATATTTCCAGATAGTTACCATGGATTTAATATTTGCCCTACTTTGTCGTTTGTAGACTCTGCATTAGAAGTAAACACATTCTATTCTGTGCAATTAAAATAAAAAGGCTTGAAGGTCTGGGAGACACAATGCATGACGTGGGAGTTGTTATATACATTTGTAGACTAGTGATTTACATAAAGAGGATAATGTGTTCATGTCACATGATATAACAATAAACAGCACGCCAGATAACAGATCCAACTTAACAAAATGAAAAACAAAACACCCCCTGCAGCCCGCATTTCTATTACTTTAAATGCAATAATAAAAAAGCAATTTTCAGTGCAATGCACTTTAAAAATGTTCAGCATTCAGTCCCCCCCTCCCCCTCTAGTGGCAATTTCTTAAACAGAATATATCTCCACCTCCTCCCTTCCGAGGCTGGCCGGCAGCATCTGGGTTACAGACCCTTCACCAACAACTTCTCTTCAAAATCAGGTTTACATGTCAAAATTCAACAATTCTATCAATTGAAAATCTTTCAGGAATGAAGCGGATTATAATAAGCGTAAACTGCACCAAGTTACATTATATTGTATAATGTTGATATTGTATATATATAAGTTTAGATCTGGCATCACACAATATACATCACGTAGAAAACCAGAAACTGCACAAAGTGCAATAAAATTTGCAATTCAAACATTGTTGATTTAACAAAAGTTTTATACTACTTTATAACTCACTATAGCATGCAATAAAATCAAACACAGTAAAATATGTAAACAATTCATGGCTCTATGTCAATCGATGGGACATGACATCATGTAATACACATTTTGTAAGACACGACATATTTTTTGTACTTAGATAGGCAGATGAAGCTCTCTCTCTCTCTCTCTCATAAAAGTATCGTTATAATGAAACCGCAAACTTTGCAAATACTTGATTACCATTATTTCGCATATGTCGTGTCAGAATTTGTATAGAATATTTATTAGTGTTTTGTGTATTGTTACTTGTAAGAAAATATACGTCTCATCTGAAATCATGAAAACAAATGTGTATCAACAAAATGCATTTTATTGTGCCTGATTTTCAATTCACAGAAGCCCTACAACTTTACAGAGCTATAATTGTAAGAATCAGTGCCAAGATACATTATACAATATAAACGAAAATTTTTCAGAGTACTCGGCCAATCAAATTGCATGTTACAAGTAAATTTTTTTTAAAAACCAGTCCTAGATTTATCTACTTTTCTACAATGTCAACTTTCAAAACATTAGTACAAGGATATGAGGGTTTCGTAACCCTTCTTTCCGAATTTCCGTATTTCAGAAGAGTGGGTGGCGAGAGAGAGGTTTGCAATTCTTTTAACCTAGATTTGAAGAGAAGACTTATTGGTTTTGAAACAATCTAAGCAAACTGTTAAAACCCTGTGTGAAGGAAGGGTCTGATTTCTTAGAAAAGTTGTTGGTGAAGAAAGGGTTTTTGGCCTTCGATATAAAGGTGGATGTCTAGTAATGTCTAAATTGGTGAAACTTGGGGTAACTTGATTACAACATTACAGATCTCAAACTTTCAGAAAATGTGCAGAGCAGTCTGTGCATGAAAGTATCCCTTTCAGTCTTTGAATGAAGCCCGATAACAAAAACTGACACTTAGGGAAATTGTTTCGACTGCTTGCCAAATCAATATTTCAATATTTTCTATATGCAAAAGTTAATACATGGTCTTTTCTTTAGGCGAGTCAACCAATGGTTCTAATCAAAATGCAAACGATCTAAACTTAATTTTTAAATAATAATAATAATAAAAGAAGACAGAGAGAGAAAAAAAATTATAGATTCCCTACAGTTTATATTATACATATAGGAGTCATACGATTATCAGCCCATCAACTCGGATGACCACGTCATGCGCGTGCTACGTACGTCAACAGTACTCGCTCACCTTTGTGTCTCCCTCCTTCTCGGACTTTATAAACAAGATCCTTAAACACCACATTTGCCGCTCTTTTCTTTGGAAGCTGTGCAAAAGTTCCGTTATTATCATGAGTGAAATCCCGTCCTGCTCGATTGACGCTGTCCAGAGATGACTTCTTGCTAGATTTTTCGTACAATTTAGATGTGGGGGGTATATGGACTTGAACTGACAATAATTCTGCCATTTTCTATCGTCTACTGTAATTCACTGTATTCCTATGTAATCATTCAGAAGCCATATTGGACCACCAAGTCTTTGTCCTTCACGCAGGAAATCTTCTCTGCCAATCAGCACACGTGGTATACCACATGTTGGTGTTACACAGGTTACAATTGCCTCTTTGATATCCACTTATCCTCCTTTCAGAATAGTATATACGCAATGAAAATACCACTTCCGTACCAAAGGTCCACAGAATTATATTTCTTTTATCTACGTCAAGCTTTCAAATTACACTCCTATTATTTCTTCTACCCTATCTTTACCTTTTCTATCCATTTGGACTAGTCTGAAAACGACAACAATCGTCATGTGATTTACCTTCGGAACATATCAGGTATAACCATACCAAGTTACTTTTTATTTTCGCGGAAAGCTTTCAAAATGCCAAACAAGATGATTTTGATGCAAAGCATCATATCGGCAGCTAAAATTTTAATTATTTTCCAACATTTCCAAGGAAACATGTAGGGATTGTAAAACGTAACCTTGTATACCGATATTCTCGATTTTGTCATTTTTTGCAGATCTGCAGTAAAAAGATGAATAATCTATAATAATTAGGTTTACTGTTGCAGTGATCTTGAGTTGGGTAAACACGGCCCCCTGGATATACTTGATGTGGGATCAGGTGTCTAGGAGGAGTTAGCTGCAGGACGTTAGCTTTCTGATAAAATATTGGATCAGATTTGATCGGTTCCAAATATTTTATCAGAGAGCTACAGTTTTACAGCAGGAGTAAGCATCCCCTGTTGAAAGAGACAAAATATTACTCAAACATTCACTGCACATTTACCAGTTTTAACTTTGTAAAAGAACGTTGTGCAACCCTTAAAAAATGTTGTTTAAGTCAGGAAACTGTATGAATACTTACACGAGTGCATTGACGTAAAGAAGTACATAATATACAAATATAGCCCATATGTACCTCAGTATTTCAGTTCACCAATGCGGCACTTCAGTGGTATACTTGTAAACTTATTAGTTTGATTATGCATTTTTTTATTTTTTTTTGGTGAGATTGTATGTCAACATGCATGTTTGGTGAAATGAAATATGAAAAGGGGGGAATTCATTTTAAATGCCCACTATATCTATCTATCTATTCGATAAATTATTTTTCTTCTTTCTTGATATTGGGGTAGAATAAAGCCAAAAATTCAAATCCAGTACTCAAACTTTATCTATAGCGCTTTCGCCATGCGGGCTCGTCAGCAGAAAAACAAGTAACATTACATAGTTGCTTTATATAAATAAACAAGTTACATTATATATATATATATATATATGTGTGTGTGTGTGTGTGTGTGTGTGTGTGTGTGCGCGCGCGCGCGCGCGCGTAAAATCTACGCAAGTAGTAGTCTAATAAATATCCTCCTGAAGAATTCAAGAAATTAGTGGAGTATAGATAAACTCAGTCGGCATTGTGATATTCAATTACATACATACATACGTACGTACGTACATACGTACTTACATACATACATACATACATACATACATACACACACATACATACAAAAAACATCTGCTAGTATCCCAGGAAAAATTTTGTTTCAGCATTTCGTGAGAAGTTATTTCTAGACACTGGTTTTAGCGTGTTGAATCTCCTTGTGTAAATGATCGACAACTGTGAAACACGGTCCACATGTTTTTCGTAAACTTCACCGGTCAATTTTTGTCTTGTTTACTTAACACAAGAGTTGAGGGCTAAAATATTACTCTTATCATGAAGAAGGTCGAAATTTTGGTTGTCAGCTTTAAATGAATTATTTTAATGTATTTTTTTTTTCTTCCTCAAAAATGTGTGAACCAGTCCCTTTCAGCGTGTTCGAATAACTCATATACTGTGATGGTGCAAATGAAATTATACAAATTTATTTTAAAATTCTCATTTTTACCCCAAATGAATTGAGACTTCATTTTTTTTTTTCGATAGAGACTAAACCATTCATATATTAAGATACAAATTAGCACAGTAAATGGTCGAATTTTGTACACAAGACGCAGAGTAACTGACGTCATGGACAGACAAGCAGGCTTTTTATGTAAGTAAGTAAGTAATTTATTATAGTGACACGTGTCATCAAAATCATGCAATAATACATATACATGTTCATTTGATACATAGTTAAACTACCGGCCCATCATATCTATATGTCACTGTTAACTTATGAGATAAATATATAAATTACACATTGCGTTTTCTGTATAACAAAGACTGTCTGTACATGTAAGCTGAATATAAGTATTTGGAAGTTTGCCTAGGAAAGTTATATAGAAGAAAATTAATACATTCTAAACTAGACATAGATAAAGTTGGGTTACATCCAATACTAGTATATAGTTCTGATCGAAGATTTGAATATTTGCTACAATTTAATAAAAAGTGGCACTCATCTTGTATTTCATCTGAACAAACATTACATGATCTGACATCCCTAGCTTCCCCTATGGCGCCCAGTTTCAACTCTAACAGGGAGTATGCCACATCTGAATTGTGCAAGGATAAATTAGATCTATGATATTTTGGGATGTTCATTCCAATATAATTTTCAATAGTAAAGTTTCTTTTAATTTCTTTATGATAAAATCTATGTCACATGCTACATATGCTGGCCAATGAAAGGCATTTATGTTGTATTTGAAAATTTCAACTCTTCCTTACTTCAAGTGGGGGATTCGGCAGGTTCTGTCCGTCCATCTTTATTCACAGAAAATTGGTAAAGCAAGAACTCTAAAACGTACCGACACATGACCTTCAGACAGTATGGTACGGTAGACTGGAAATCGTGAACTCCTCTTGAAAATCAACCGTGTTACGTTATGTAAATGATATTATAGATGATGACGGTTCCTTCTACACTTATGAAAACTTCTCTACTATGTATCCTAGTATAAATCTTAATTTTCTTGAATTTATGAGCGTTGTACAGGCAGTAAAAGCATGGGTGAAAACAAAACATAATGAAGGAGCTATAATAAAAGTACAAAATCCCTTGATCTTACCTACTATATATAAATTGTTATGTTGCAAGAGATCGAAACATATCTAAAAAATCTTGAATTATAACGACACTGAACCTTTTTGTAAAACAAAATGGAACACTATATTTGAATTTGATGAAAGTGAATGGAAAACAATTTATAAGCTACCTTTTAAGACAACAAAAAACTCAAAACTTCAATGGTTCCAATATAGAATTATTAATAGAATTTTGGCTACTAATACTTTCTTGTACAAAATTAAGAGGAAAGATACAAAAAGTTGCACATATTGTAAACTAGAAGATGAAACATTGGAACACATCTTTTGGGAATGTGTGAACGTTCAATCCTTCCTAGAAAACTTAGTAAAATATATTGAAGAAAATACAAACTCGCAGTTATCCATAACAAAAAGAAATTTCTTATTAGGATCTTTAGATTCAGATAAATATATTCAAAATTTGATTTTTCTGTGGTTAAAGTACTATATATATACAATGAGGTGTACAGAAAATAAATTAAATTTAGTAGCAGCGATATAACACTTGAAAAAGAATTACGAAACCCTGAAATTTATCTCATATAAAAATGGAGAAAAGACAAAATTTGACGCAATCTGGAATGGATGGAATTACATATTTAATTGAAACAGCAACTTTATTTAGTTATTTACACATCAGTCTCTCTCACTTTTTCTCTCTCTCTCTCCATATTCTCTAAACTATTGTCACCATTGGTACTTTTTTTTTGATATTACATAATATGTATATATACATGTATAAAAAAAAATTATAAAAAAAAGAAAATCAACCGTGTATGACCGTCACCTAAATGTACATGTATACATTTTATATTTGACGGAGTCGTCTTACTTAGCCTTGCACTTATTTATATATTTTTTTTACATCACAGAATTTGTTGTGCTATCTTGATAATGCCTACTCGGTTTCTGATGTGTGGAAAAATGTCGATATGGGAGATTTAAAAGTTGACTATTCACCAATTTCTGAGTTCCATTTCATTCATTTAAAAGATAAGTTCGTAACTAATCAATGATAGCAATTTTATATTCAAATTCAGAATAAGATGCATTTATAAAAAAAATCTCTTTTTAGGGGCAGAACCGTGAAAAAATTAGCGCAGTTGGCATCCACTTTTATGTACCCCTTCCTTGTCGTAAGAGGCGATCCTTCGGATGAGATCGCATAAACCGAGGCCCCGCGTCACAGCATGTGCGACACGTAAAAGATCTCTCCCGGCTCAAAGGCCATAAGCGCCGAGCACAGGCCTAAATTTGCAGCCCTTCACCGGCAATGGTGACGTCTCCATGAGTGAAAGATTCTCCAGCGGGACGTTAAACAATATTTAATCAATCAATCATTTATGTAGTAAGCACATTAAATCAATTAAGGTGGCTCATTACACTAAAATTTGATTTTGATATAAAATAATTGAGGGTTTGTATCTCTCTTTCGATGTTGAAACCGTGCTATAACGAGCCATTAAATGAAATTTTGGTGCAACAAGTCACCTTAACATGCAAGTTTATTTTCAAATTTACCATGAAGGAATAAGATGAACAATGATCTTTGTGGTGCCCCTTAATGCGTTTGTCAACATTTTTCACCATTTCGTTAGCAGACAAATTATATGCCAAACGAAATTTTGGGCGTGGCGTAGATACTCTAATAATGTAATCCATATTTGGGTAACGAAACCTGTATCAGTGGGCGTGTTGATGGAAATATACTACGTAACATTCATGAATATCACTAAAACCTGAAAACATATGCGGGAAAGAATTCACCAACGGTCCTAAAAAGGTGACAAAGGTTGGAAGTAGTCAATCAATAAATAAAGGCAATCGTCGATCCCTCGTGGTACTTTCAAACACGTACTGGTATTTGAAATCAAAATTTTAAAAATCATATAACCAATAAAAATTTTGTTGCATTAAAAAAACGAAGACAAACAAAACATGAGAAGAGAAAATGCCCCTGCTGTCCAGAGGCGAGATCAAGTGCCTAGTAAGCATTGCCAGTCAACCGGTCACACCCACCATAAGCCCTCTATCTTGATCAGGTAAACGGAATAATCCAGTCAAAATGGCCTAACATGTCAAGCAGCATTCTACTTAATGAAAGGTTGCATTTGCCAATAAGATAAATATAACGATCATGCTTACTTCAAAAAAATGTTGAAATCTCCAGAACATTGACTTATTTTTGTCAGTAGCGTGTCTCGTTATAAAGTGATCATACGCAGAACATGCTCTCACATATCAAATCAGTTGAGCGACCTCACACATCGTATACAGGTGAAAACGAAAACTTTCTTCATCAATATAGGAAATTGATGATGGAAAAGCTTAAGTCATTCTGTTTGTCAGGAAGTTGTGTCATTAGTTTGTCATTCACATCTGTGTTCAATAAAATATTCAAATAGGAAGAATGTAACCGTGACAAAATATCACGTTAAAAATGGGAATAAATCAAAGATCACAGAATTTTAAATATTTTTTATTTCAATTCCAACTACTGCAGCAAATCATTATTAAAAGCAGTTGCTTTTAAATGTGAAAACGAGCACCAATTTTTGTTGTTGTCAATGTTGCATAAAGTTTAATAAAACCTGCCACATAAAAAGAAATGAAAACTGCTTTAATATATTTAACAATACTTCAAGGGTATTTTTTTTTTACAAACTGAATGTACTTTGTAATCTTACAAGAAATGGAAATATCATTCATAACACACACACAGATATATATATATATATATAGTTAGTATACACATCATTAACAAAAACACTTTAATTAGAGATAAATGACTAACCTTGTAAAGTATTTCTATGAGATTTTAAAAACAAATATTTTACACTTCTGTAAATATTGTGAAACATGCTTACAGCAGACATGCTTATAATGAATTCATGCTTACAGTGATGTTCATTTCTCTGTTAAAACATATTTTGAAAAATTACATTTATATTGAATGAAAATGCATTTATATTGAATGAAAATGTTCATCTTCAGCATTGCACTATAAGCATGTTTTTGCTGTATTAGTGATATAAATATTTTATGCTTTGTTGTTATAAAAATCATCAAAATAAAAAGCATTGTAAAAAAAAATTACAATTTTTCTATTGACCACAACATACTTTCCTTAATCCTTAATGTAAAAATATTATTGCACACTGGATTATATCAGATTACTACGATAATAAATGCATATTCTCTATTCTGAGGAACATTTGTGCAGCCATGGTTAAGAAAAATTTATTTAGTATTTTCTGAGATGATTTGTTTATTTATTTGTTTGTTTGAGAATTTTTCACTCATATTGAGACGTTTTCTGAGATGATGATTTGTGGTAAAATTAATGATGACAAAGGCAAAGACAATAACAAAGAATTAAAACACACAGCAAACCATGAAAAATATCATTAAGAAAAAAGAAACAAAGAAAAATCAGACTCTATGAATACCAAGTTTTAAGTTAGTATCAATAGTTTATAAACAATCTATCTCAGACTCGGGAATTCGTCTGGCAGAAGAGTATGGATTCGACAATTTGGACAGGTGCTCTGTTCCTTAAACCACTTCCTGATGCACTGAAAAGAGAAACACACCTCATACACAACCAATAAACAAGGAAAGTCACAAATAAATGTTTGTTGTCAGTCAATATCCAGTAATACATGCAAAGTGCTGGGATGAACAATTTTGATTAGTCATAAAGTAACTATCTCCACTACTTTCAAAAGATGCTTTAAAACTACTGGGAATGAAAATCAGTTTGCTGCAAACATGAATTCATTGTAAGTGTTCACTACAGCCTTGTTTTACTTTATTGCAGGACAACTAAAGAGAACTAGCTCTTTTTATTTCCTCTTTCACACACTTTTTCACATTTTTTAATATGTTATATAATATTATTAAGGGATGTTCTACTTCCCTCTCTGATTCCTAGCAATCATTTGGATTCTGACCTCATCATGGAATTGGTGTTTACACCCCAACATGACAGTGGTAGTTGGGGTCATCTCCTCATGACAAATCACACATGGATCCTCCTCCTCCTCAAACACCTCACTGTTCGCCCCCGAGAGTCCCCATAAGGCTGAAAGGCCTGGTGGAAGGTTGGCTTTACCGCGATCATCAGAAAATCCAGACATCATATCCTGTAAAAAAATGTTTAAAAAAGGTTTATCTTTACAAATCTATCAGGCATGACCATTGTCAGATGACATTTGGACACATCCTATTTGCCTTGACCATGATAGTTGAGTCCCAGAGGTACAATATGATGGACATGTGGTGTGGTAACCATGGTCAGGCTTTTGCCTTAGAAGTGTAAGGTGACTAACCAGTGGTGTGGTCACTGTTGATGTTTTTTGCCTAACAATTGTTGTGTAGCGCATTTGTACTCGATTGACACCTATGACCTAGATTTTCCAAGACATTTGATGTTTGTTACTTCAGTATAAAGATGATATAAAATTGTTGATATACATCATAATTCAAAAAAGCTATGGAACTTCATTTTAATATAACACTTTCAATATTTCAAATATTGAGATATTAAGCACTCATGAGTTAGCACTGATAAGCAGTCATTTGAGATCATCAAGCTGAATATAGGGATTACTTTGATTGGAATTGACAGGCAATTTGTGATAATTCAGCTTGGCATTGAACCAGCATTGGACATTTAATTATTGGATACATATTGAAAGTAATTTGTTCTAAATTTTTTTTCAATAATTGTAAATAAATTATAAAAATCTTTGAAATGTCTTTGCAGTTGATTTTTGCTAGTCACATGGGTATTCTGACCCACAATGCAAGTGACCCGTGACATCCACCACGACAGGATCTTTATTTTGGTGGGGTTCTTACTGTAAATGTGTCAAATGACTGACCTGTGGTGTCGCCACTTTGGAGGGACTCTTGCCCTGCTGCCTCTCATGGTGGTGAATTAGATCCGTTATGTGGGACACAATCTCATCCAGTGTCATGCCTGACAGAGAACCCCCTCTCTTTGTTCGCAATTCCTGAATCAACTGGGTAAAGATGGGTCTACAATAAAACAATTCATATCCTTTACATTCATTTCCTCTAAAGGAATTTATATTTAAAAACATCATTAATTTTTTTTTTATTTATAAAACAACATTTTCAAAATTTAATTCATACTCAAAACTTGAGTATAAATACCAATCACATATATTTCACTATAGTTATGTTTTAAATTTGATGATTGGGATTGCTGCAAGTGAAGTTTATGAACTTGGCTCAATGGCAAGACATGTCCTATGCAATTCAAATCAATGTTTTGAGAATTGCGGTACAAAAATTTCTTAAACCTGTTGTATTTTGGGAATGCCAACTGAAGCTTCATGATGAGCTTGTCAAAATTGCTGGTCTTTTGTTGTATTGGTGGCACCGTTCCCTGTGATAGAGGCGGAATTATGGGATTGACAGGATGGGGCCGCTGGGATCCTGATAAACCTGATAAACCTGCAATATCGCAAATCTTTTAAAGAGAGATTGCAAATAGTTTGAAATTCTTCAGTTTTAATAAGCATATTCACCAGTAACTTTATATTTTATGTGTACATATGAAATGCTAAGAAATACAGTAAAACATGATTAAAGCGAACGTCTACGGCCAGCGAAAAACCAGTTCGCTTTATTCAATCTTCATTATATCCAATAAAATTTGTTATTCTCTAGGGAAAAATATCACTTTCGCAATAATTGTGAATTCATTTGAAGTGTGTTTTACTGTAAATACTATAGAAAATTTTTGTGTATGTACATGCATGTCATTATGCTTTAAGCTTACCAGTGGGTAACCCTAGAGGCTTTGGCTGAGGCATAGCCTGTACACCAGGGACAGATGGAGGGAGAATATTGGAGGCAGAGGACTGTGAAGCACTCAGAGGTGGTGATGGTGAGGATTTGGACATGGCAACACCTTGCAGAGAACCCGTTGCCAGGGCCAGTAAGGAGGGGGCACTGGCCGTGCTGGTCAGTGTCTGTCCTGTTAGCTGTAACACAAAAAAAAAATGGACCAGTGATGGCTGTCTAGTCATTGATCATTGTATCTCTTTAAAATCAAAAAAATATTTAAATTTGTGTTTACAACTTTGACTTCATTCACATTTATTGGAAACTTTTCTCAACAGTTTTGTGCATATATTCAATTTTATCAGGGGAAAATGCCTGAATCTTAAGTTATCTTCACATATCATTGTATTATTTCACTGTTTTGTCTCACCACGAAAGAAGCAAATATTGATATACAATTGAAGTTCAGTTATCTTGAATACCATGGATATATCTTAGTGATTCGGAAGTCCCAACCACTTATTTTTTAAGTATTTTACCCTCAATATCTCGAATCCTCCGATATCTCAAAGTTTTTTCCTTGGTCCCATCGAGTTTGAGATACTGATGTTTGACTTTAGCTCCACTCAGAGGAGACCGCTAATTTGCCTAAGTCTATGAAAGTTTTAAAATGAATAATTACCAAGTCCAAATTTGGCATCTGTGGTGGAGGGGGTGGGTGGGGAATAAAAATCTGGGGGAGCTCTTTCATTCTCTTCCCTCCCTGAACTTGACGAATGTGATCATCAAACGCAATCTGTGGAGAAAAATCACCATCATAATTCTCTGTCCTACCACTTCACAATACAGGCTTACCAAAAGTTGTGTATTAGGTATCAAGATTTCAAAGCAACATATAGCACTTTATACAAGTAATAAAACTTCTCCAGAGAGGCTTTGAAAAAAAGTACCAAAAATGGGTACTTATTTGTTTAATAAAACTTTACATTCTTCACTTCCTTAGAATGGAAACTATCGCATTGAACTCACATGACCAACTTTATTTTTCACTACAAATGATTTCTCAATACCTACTTAAATATTCTACACATGAATATAAATTTGAGGTACTGAAATTGTGTAACTGGGGATAGAGAAAACAAGTGATGATAACTGGTAACTGGAGATAATGATTCTGGCTCAGTATAATCAACATCATGCTTTTTCTGTATCTTGTTTTTGTATTACAATATTCTTAACGGTGACTAAGAAGAGAGTACCTTGAGTCTACCGATTGTCTCGTCACATTTCTGTAGGATTCCCTCATACTGATCCAAGTGTAGTTGCAGACCCACAGGTAAATTCTTACCCTCATCCTCACGCCTACAAAACAATTCAGTTAACATTTATATAGATCTATATTACTTTATAAATATTGCGCTGTTTAATTTTTGATTTTGCTGACGAGTAAAATTTACTTAAATTCATGGACAGTGATACTTTATTCTTTTCTCTTACAAAACAACTATGCTTCATTGATGTCTTGCTCAACTACAAAAAGTGAGGCTCAACAAATAATGATAAAAGCACAGCACATGTACTTCAGTTAAATCTTTTAGAATGAAAACAGAGAGAACACACACATGATGTTTACATCATCAACTTGCCTCTTAACAATTGTGGTCACTTTATTTTTGTACACCATATACTCCATTTTGGATCTCTCTAACATTTGCAATGCAAAATTCTTCTTGACTTGCAGCAATTCAATCTAGAGAAAAAAGAAAACATTACATCTCTGTATGCTGAACTTTCAGTGTTAAGACAGCCATAAAAATTATAACTATCATTTTTCCTGATTTGAAGCATTCCATTTACATGTGATTAAAAGTTGTCTCCCTTAATATCAGGAAAATTCTGACATCTCATAAAACAATCCCTAAAACAATAGGTGTTGATATCAAAAGTTGTCTAAGACTTCAACTGACACCATATAGAAGTTTAGCTGGATAATCCAATAAAGCAATGTTAACCAAAAAAAAAAAACCCCCCAAAAAACCAAAACACGAGCATGACAGCCAAAGCTAGAAAAAGAAAGGACACAGAAGTATGTAACAAATATATATCAGGAATCTGGCTCAGGATATTCCTTTAACCTGCTAGGTAAACTTCTGTCATTCACCTCCCCCCCAAACTTTTTAACTGAAAAATAGACACCTAAAGTGTGCTCTCTTCATACATGTGCAATCATATTGTTTTTTAAAGGATTTCTTAGAGTGTTCGAAATAATGACAAAAGTCTAGTATTTCATTTGATATGAAACTGAAAGTTAAGATAAAAACCTTTTAAAATCTAAAACAAATACACAAGATGAAATTTAGAAAGGAAGTGTGTGTGTGTGTGTGTGTGTGTGTGTGTGTGTGTGTGTGTGTGTGTGTGTGTGTGTGTGAAGCAAAACTGGTTGACTGCTGAACAGAGATTAAGTACACTCTCTGTTAACATGTGAAGTATATTACTTTAGGTTGAAGAAAATTAGGTTGATTAATTTTTAATCAAATTTTAGCACATAAAATAATCTAACTTACATTTTGAGTTTTATTACTATCCTGGGTTGAGTATTACCTTGAGTTTATTCTACTGAGTTGAGTATCATTATGAGTTTTGTTATTCTACTGAGTTGAGTTCTGTTACTATTCTGAGTTGAGTTTTATATTTATTTTATTACTATTCCACGTTGAGTATTATTTTGTATTTTATTACTATTCTGAGTTGAGTTTTATTTTTTATTTTATTACTATTCCACGTTGAGTATTATTTTGTATTTTATTACTATTCTGAGTTGAGTATTATTTTGAGTTTTGCTACTATCCTAAGTTGAGCTTTATTTTGAGTTTTGCTACTCTGCTGAATTGAGTTGCATCTGCATTCATGACACACTTACTTGAGTCAAAGCTCGCAACAGTAGAATTAATCTTATTCCACTCAAATTTGAGCTGAATGAAATTCAATGCTTGTAGCCCTAGGACCTTGTAATAACACTTGTTTTTTTCCATACTTAAACAGAACACTTTCAAACAGCATTAAAATCAAAATGTGCAGAAAATCATGAAATTAAATTTAAATTTGAAAAATGACAATAAGCAATGAATCTTACTTCTGCTCTGATGGCTCTTTCACTTTCCTCTTCCTGAAGTTTCCGAAGTTCTTCTCTGTTTCTTACAGCTTCCAATTTCTCCAAATCTAGCTGTGATGTTCGATACCTTATACAAAAAACCCACATCTTTAAAAGCATTTCAAAACACATCAAGACAGTTATAATTCCATCCATACAAGATGAAGTTTAAAAGATGACAGAATCTTAACAATCAAAGAATGTGGACCTCAAAAGTCACATGACCTACCACATAACGAAAAAAAAATAAATTGCTGCAACATGGTTATTTTCCTAACCCTGAGAACTGTATGCTAGCTTTTTTTTGAGGGGGAGGGGATAAAATGTGATGATCATTAGCTCCAAGAAATAATGAAGTGCACTACTAGTGTACATGATGCATCCGTCAGTCACTACGTATGTATATGATGCATGTCTATGTTTAATTAGCCGCACCTTTGCATCATTATGAAATACATGCAAAGTAGAATATTTCAAGGAAAACAAAGGTTTGTGTCAAACTTTGCAAACAGAGAATGGATCAACTCTCCCATATCATTTTGCCGTCTTGGATTTTCTCACCTTTCATCATGTTGCTGTTTCTGGAGATCTAAACACCTCTGCTCCGTACTGTTGATTTTTTCTCGTAAGCTTTATTTCATGAAATGTGAAAATTACATCTGTATGATCTTACATAAAAAAAAAATTCACTGACGACAGCAAGGATTTCATCTTACCCAATGAACAATTAGAAACTTTTTGTGATAATTGGAATCAATTAACCATGAAATAATGACTTGTAATTATCAGTTCACTGTTACTTGTAATTTATAATGCTTAATGTTTACATAAACTGTAAATAAATATTCATTGTTTGTGTTGTGAAGAACAAAGAATTTCACATTGCGTAACTATTATAGATTATCTATATTTTCTCTCTTTCAGCTACTCCATAATTGATGCATGTAAACACTTGTCAAGTTTTTATGTACATTCAAATGATTTATGTAATTTCCCTGATTAAAAATCGTACTTTGAAATCTGCTGCTCAAGTAATCAATTTTCCATTTTAGTATAACTTATCGTCATTTCAGTTTTTAAAATACATGTTGCTTACTCTAAAACAGATGTAGACTGAGAGTTGAGCTCCAAATTCAGACAGGAAATTTCTTGCTCATATATGTGAACTTTGTCCTCCATCTCTCTTTTTTCCATCTCTAGTTGTTGAATTCTTGTTTCCAAGGACTAATAAATGCATAAAACATAAAACTGACCACAACATTCCAATCACAGCCATGGATAATAAAACCCTATTAAACTGTCTATATGAGAAGTGATATCATTTTTAATACACATTTACAGGTACGAAGATTATAGAACTAAATAAAATATAAACTTACTAAATATCATATATCTTTTTAATTCTTGTCACTCAAATGTTTATCACATATATGAAAACAGCATCAATCTGTTACAAACTTTTTTCCAATATATCATATATCTAATAGTGCTGAATTAGGGTTTATATCCAATGCATGAGACACAATAAATCCTAAATAGTTGCCTGGGTAACATACACAAACTTCAGTTTTAGTCTATACTAACAACGACGTACTCAAATATCTTTCCATCACAAAGTTATTGGTTGGATCAACTATTTGTAACCAGTGACAAGGAGGAACAAAAGATACCAAATTTAGTAAAAAACTAGAAAACTGACAAGTCAGAAGGGTGGAACACCAAGATTTTCATATAAAGTAAGATGTGCTTGTAAAACATTGATGTCCAAAGCAGCCAAGCATTTCTGGTATCCAAAGAAATGTCTTGTCACAAGGAATACACATGTAAAATGTGAAAACCCTAGCATTAAGCAAAAGTGAAAGCGAAGATCAAAGTTTTTAAAAAGTAGGTCAAACTTAAAGGTGAAGGTCATGAGGTAAAGTATTTTGATACCACAAGAAATGTCTTGTCAAAAGGAACACACATATGAAATATGAAAGCCCTATCATAGTGTTCAAAAGTTATGACCAAGGTTAAAATTGTATATCAGATTCTGGGGGCATACAAATACCAAGTTTCGTAACTCTGTAGCAACAAAACTAATAATTCTGAACTTTCTCTGCCTCACTGAAGTATCGATTCCATGAAAATCTTCTCAAGTTATTGTGTGCCATAAAAAGTGTTATTAACTTAATCAAAAGTCCCATAATTCGTAACAACAAAGCTATGAAACCTGAAAATAACAAAAGCAATATCGTCTACCTAATTCAAGTATTACACATAAAATTGAAGAAGATCTTCCTCAGGGAAATTTTATTGCGTGCCATAGAAAGTGCTGAGATATACTTGTGGATAGACTGTGATTACAATGGGGCACCCTAATGCATCATAGGAAAACACAGATTACAATTCATAATATTTCAATTTCTACTATCTTAAATTTTGTATGGGTATACCCCTGATGCAAACAATGAATTGCACTAATCGCCACAGATAAGACAATATATGATAAAAACTCACATTACTTGTGAACAGCGACGTAGAGGAAAAAGAATATTTGTTCTATAAAATAGTACAATTTCTCCAGTATGTTTGCAAGGAAAATTGTATATTGATAATTGTATATTGTTTTACATCCCACTTGAGAATTTTTCACTCATATGGAGACGTCACCATTGCCGGTGAAGGGCCGCAAAATTTATGTACATGTTACATAATGATTACACTTGTTCATGTTACATAATGATTACACTTGTACACTTGTTCATGTTACATAATGATTACACTTGTTCATGTTACATAATGATTACACTTGTTCATGTTACATAATGATTACACTTGTTCATGTTACGTAATGATTACACTTGTTCATGTTACATAATGATCACACATGAAATCAGGTTCCTATCATTATTTTCTACCAATCAGGACAATTTTCCATCGCTAAACCTTAGCACCATCAGAGAAACCAATGTCCATGGCAGCGGGTTTTTTCCTAATAGCTGGTACTGATACTGGTACCCAAAAATAGCATCAAAATTGAACAAATTGGGAATTTTCTACCAATGTGTTGGAATGATTTCAAATAAAAGAAAGAAAAAAACAAGAAATATTCATCTCTTTACAAATTTCTTCAACTTTTTATGGTAATATTTGCTGTTGTGAGACATCAGGAATCGTAGGCTTGTTCTAGAATCGTTGTAGCTCTACAATATGCGCACTGCCATGATCTGTACTTTAGATTGAATACCATGAACATTTTTATTAACTCGTACAACATTTCAAACTAAGTAAATTAGATGTCAGTGGTCTATTTTTCAGCAAGTGAATTGGGAATTTTTAGTCTCAAAATTGGGAAAAATCAACGTTTTTTGGCATTGGGAATGGTACAATTTATCCGTATCAGTTATATAAATAAAAAAAAAAATGCTGCCATGCAGTCACCAACTCCTAACCATCTACCTATGACACCTCACGTTCTGGAGCTGCCTTACCTGTGATTTCATTGTGCATTCCCTCATTATTGCTTCACGTTCTTGAACTTGAGCTTGTACTCTGGTCACAGTTTTCTTCAGATGTTCACATTCCTCTTGGCTACGTAAGAATTCTGCTCTAAATGGTTCGTATAGATCAGTGTTCACTTCACTATCTCGTGTTTCTACATCAACCTGGGTGCCCTGATCTGCATGGCTCCCAAACACAGAGGGCAAAGAAGACGAAACATTTGATCCTGTGACTGATGTTCCTATAGAAATGCTCCCAAACGGTCCTGATGCAAAAGACGGAAGATTTAAAGGTGGTGGAGGGGTGGAAAAAGACGAAACATTTGAAACACTGGATATTCCCCCACTGACACTAGTATCTGTGGACCAGATATTACGAGTAGCAGAGGGAAGTGTATTACTAGATGAGTAACTGATGACAGACGATAAAGAAACGGGTACAGAAAGGGGGGGAGGACCTCCTTCCATCATATGTAAAGTCGGAAAATTGTTGTCCATCACAGATAAAGGAGGTTTGCTAGGATATGGAAAACTGGAAGTAGAAGAGGATGGAGAAAAACTTGACTTCTGTTGCAAAGGATCAGTCATATTTTTTTGGTAATGATTTTTCATGAACTGTTCTGCATAACTTTTCCTCTGTCTGTTGTCTAGAGAGCCCAGAGACGTGTGTGTGTACAAAGATTTATTCTCTACCGACCACATTGAGGAAGTAGAATTTGGCTGCTTCCTGAAATCTTTCCAAATATCTTGTGTGATGCGGTTGTATGCCTCTTGACGTTCTGCTGGGGAAGCCTTCTTCCCCAAGAAGAGTCTTTCCATCACATCATTAGCTATCTCTTTCACCATTTCACTGTCTACTCTATCTATTTCCCGTTCCGCAGCAATACTTGCCTCTGACTGAAGTGATGTATGAGGAGGTCTCTGATTGAATAGAGAAGGGATTTTCAGGGGCTGTGGCACTACAAGTCCTTGCACAGTTTTCTCCCCTGTTCTACCATTCTCAGACACAGTGGGTGAACCCGACAACAAATATGCCTTGTCCTTCATAAATGTGGATGCCACTGGAGAGTTCCTATAAGCCTTTGCCATGAGCTCATATGACACATCACTTCCAGATTTTTCACTGAGGTCTGATTTAGAGCTACTGCGACTGGATAGATCCAAGTTTGGCTTTACATCAGAAAGCCTTCCATTCTCAGTCTGTAACTTGATGCTGGATGAAGCTTTGCCGGACCTTACACTAGATAAATCCGAATTCAGACTCTCCACATCACTGGACAAATCACTCTCACTATCTGATGCTGAGGACAGCGAGTCAATACCCTCTAAATCCTTCAAACTTATCTTGTTTTTAGTCCTCTTCTTCTTCACTGGAGATATCAAGGGAATCTCATCAATCCTGTCCATTTTGGAGACAGATTTTGCTGGCCCCACGTCAAAGTCATCATCCAAGCTTGTGATGGACCCTTTCTTGATAATAGTACCAAAATCGTCCAATGAATCCACACCTGAAGCCACGACAGGGTAAGGATTATGAAATGTTGTTTTCATTCTTTGCTCAATTGTCACATTATCTGCAGATGGATTCGAAGAAAGAGAAAAAGAAAATTTATCCCCTTGATTTTCAGTTTTTGCAGTGTTTGAATGTTTCTTAACAGTTTTCCACAC
The DNA here is from genome assembly GCA_024699665.1 of Ostrea denselamellosa. Classification (NCBI taxonomy): domain Eukaryota; kingdom Metazoa; phylum Mollusca; class Bivalvia; order Ostreida; family Ostreidae; genus Ostrea; species Ostrea denselamellosa. The sequence goes on from JAMZEH010000071.1 coordinate 4,852,408, forward strand.
ATTATCGGAGGAATCACTACTGTGAATTAACGTCTGTTTCATATGACTTCGAGCTATCGATATTTCCCGAGCTTTCACCGAGTCCTTTAATAAACACACAATGTCATCTATCATTGCAAATTTCAGTGACTGTTTTAGAAAATTGATAAGTCCTCCCACTTGCTCTATTTTCTCCTTTGCATCTTTTGGGAAATCTTCAATCATGGAGGTAATTTTAGCATCTTCCACATGAAGAGGTCCATAGGCTTTAAGAAGATCCTCAAAAAACCTACAATAGAAATAGTATTCAGTGGGTCTTTGTGACTAAAAGATACTCTGGTTATGTCATTTCCATTTGTAGAAGATTTGAGAGTTGGAAAGACATCATGCACAGTGTACATAGTATTAGGGAGGATCCAAATTCTAAATTTGTGAGCTTAACCACAGACTACAGAGAAAAGTTACAGCTTTATCAATACTATACAGAAAAATATAAAATAAAACCTTGCATAATACTCACAAGAAAAGGTTTTCTGTTATTTCATCATACAAACATTTCCCTTGTTTGGATTCATATGAACTTTCAAATGCCTGGACTTTTTCATGAATGCTTACTGGTACAGAGAAGTCTCTATAAAAAGCAAATAAATTGTTTTTTGGTTTCATTACTAACACAGGAATCTTGCACTAATGCTTAACTCTGAGAGTAATACATTTAACATTTGTGCAATGAAATGATATACAGTCAAACCTCATTATCTAAAACTCGATGGGACAGAGAAAAAACTTTTGAGATATTCGAGGATTCGAGATATTGAGGATAAAATAATTAAAGATTAAGTAATTGGGACTTCTAAATCACTTTAACATATCTATGGTATTCGAGATATCGATGTTCAAGATACCGAAGTTCAACTGCAATTATGTATAGTCCAACCTCATTATCTTGAACTCGATGGGACCATGAAAAAACTTCCAAGATATCCGAGGATTCAAGAAAGCGAGGGTAAAATACTTAAAGAATAAGTTGTTAGGACTTCCGACTCACTTCGACATATCCATGGTATTCAAGATATCGGTGTTCAAGATATCAAAGTTTAACTGTACAGATCAGCAGAGTACAAAGTAAATTAATGTTCTTTACTTAGTTGGAGAATCTGGAATGGAGTGTTCATTCAACAAATGCTTTTCCTTTTCATCTGTGAAGTTCACCTCCACTGCAATAGTTTGTTTGGCCGCCTTTTCCTTCTTCTTCTTGTTCTTCTGTTTCTTACTTCCCTGATACATGGGAATGGAGTATAACAGTAAAACATGGTTATAACAGTAAAACATGGTTATAACAGTAAAACACGGTTATAACAGTAAAACACGGTTATAACAGTAAAACACGGTTATAACAGTAAAACACGGTTATAACAGTAAAACATGGTTATAACAGTAAAACACGGTTATAACAGTAAAACATGGTTATAACAGTAAAACACGGTTATAACAGTAAAACACGGTTATAACAGTAAAACACGGTTATAACAGTAAACATGGTTATAACAGTAAAACACGGTTATAACAGTAAAACACGGTTATAACAGTAAAACATGGTTATAACAGTAAAACTTGGTTATAACAGTAAAACATGGTTATAACAGTAAAACTTGGTTATAGCAAACCTCCAGCACCAGCAAAAAACAAACTTCATTATCAAATAAAACAAGGTTATAGTGAACCTCCAGGACCAGTGAAAAACAGTTCATTATAATCAAACTCAAAACATCTGATAAATTTTATTTTGTTATTTTCTTCTCATATGGGTATAAATATCACTTTGCAATCAGCACAAATTCATTATAAGCGTATTCTGTATGACCATGTTTCACTGTAAATCATATCTGTCATCTGACTCAATTCTTTATTTACACAGAAAAATATTCATGTAATATATACATGTATATTTTCAAACAAATTGAACTAGATATATTGGAGGTTACATGTTTACCATCATCTCTCAACTCGTACTTACTGAGTCTGATATCTGGGAGGACAATCTATATGTATTATTTCTGCGTAGCTAAATTTGACATTGTCCGAGGTGATGCACTATAACCATGAATTAGCACTTTTTAAATGTTTGATAATGGAGTTTGTTTGTTTGTTTGTTTTGCGTCCCATCAAGAATATTTCACTCATATTGAGACGTCACCAGCTGTAGGTGAAGTACCACAAATTTAGACATATGCTTAGCGCTCAGGGCCATAGCAGTGAGGGTTCTTTTAACGTGCCAACGCCTACCGTGACACGGGACCTCCGTTTTTAAGGTCATATCCGAAAGACCCGTGACTCTCACTTCTAAATGCCAAGTGTTTGGCGAAGGAGCAATCACTACCTATTTTTCGTCTTAGGTTTGACTCGGCCATGGCACAAGCGGGGCTCGAACTCACGACCTCCCGGTTATGAAGTGAACGCTCTAACCACTGAGCTACCGCGACCGGGACAAACAGAGATTTTCATATGATAATGCACCTAAAAATTATTGCATTTGCTTAACTGTCAAAAGCACAACAAGATGAATCCGGCTAGTGTAGGTATGTGTGTCCATACAGGATTCACGTTTACTACAAACTTGGATTGCCCTACCTTGTATTTGTTGAGATTTATGTCTTCGTCGTCCTTACGGAGAACAGACACAGACTTTGTGGGATCGGGGAGATGAACTGCCTTTTCTTCAAGATCTCCTCCTGCAATATCAAACATCTGATTGTAATGATGACAAGTAGCTTCATCTATCCACCTCTATGTTCATTTTGCTGAGAGAAGATCTAGGACTGGCTGCGCCAAGTGTAAATTACAGAGTACAGTGTAACACAGCTATAGAAAACCTGGGCTAACAGTTCATTATAACTAAACTTTATAATATGAAATAAAATGGTTGGCCTTTTCATGTCATAGGGGAATAAATATCACTTTACAATAAGCATGAATTCATTACAATCTTTGTTATAAGTGTGTTTTACTGTATAGCAATCTACATTAATGTCGGATAAATGACAGCCATGTCATTTCACACATTGATGATCCTAAAGACAATGTTTATTTCCCTCTGATCTCAATTATAAGTGATAGGGAAAAATAGCTATCACAAAGGCTTCCATGAAACATAAGCAGGGTTCAAGCTTAGAACTTTGAGGAAAACACTATCAAACCCTGGAGGATACCATCCCCTCACCCACTGCCAGATCTAACAACCCCTCACCTACTGCCAGGTCTAACAACCCCTCGCCCACTGCCAGATCTAACAACCCCTCACCCACTGCCAGATCTAATAACCCCACACCTACTGCCAGATTTAACAACCCCACACCTACTGCCAGATCTAACAACAACCCCTCACCCACTGCCAGATCTAACAACCCCACACCTACTGCCAGATTTAACAACAACCCCACACCTACTGCCAGATCTAACAACAACCCCTCACCTACTGCCAGATTTAACAACCCCTCATCTACTGCCAGGTCTAACAACAATCCCTCACCTACTGCCAGATCTAACTTCTGACCCTCATGCTTGTCATCCTGTAACATCAAATCAATGTTATCCATCATGTCACTCTTTCCTTCTTTGGTCTCCATTTTCTTTTTCATCTTGTGTTCCTTTTTCTCCATTTTTTTCTGGATTTTATCTTGACTAGATGGTGGCATCTTCAACACTGGCTTTTTCTTCTTCTCAAGCTTTTTATTTGTATCAACTTTCTCAGATTCAAACTGCATTAAAAAATTGCACAATGAGTCATTTCCTTTGGTGCACAATGAGTCATTTCCTTTGGTGACTCATTCAGTTATGAAACATTGAATTATTCACATATTATTAACACATTATATATAACACAATATGTAATATTATGGACTGTGATAATGACAAAAATAAATGCCAATTTACAGCTGCAGTAGTGTTTTTATCTTACATGTTTTTCATTAGCATCCTGTCTGTACATTGATATTTTCACAATGACTGTGTCACAGTTTGGGGTAGGGCAAAGCTTCTCCAACATATCCTGATAAAAACAAAAAATGCAAGATAAATTCATCTATAACTAAAAAAAGGATAAGTCAAACAGGGCCCCACAATACATCTGAAAATCAAAAGGGGTCTTCTTCTTCCCTAATCCAAATATCAAGTATGATTCAATGAAAATCTTCCCAAGGGAACCTAAGTCATCACATGTTACAGAAATTGATGAGAGACAGAGAATGATTACTATAAAGAACCCACCATATGGCAAGGTCCTAATGAAAGACAATATATTCTTGTTCATGATACTAAATAAGACACAAGTTCCTATCTTGTTCATGATACTAAATAAGACACAAGTTCCTATCTTGTTCATGATACTAAATAAGACACAAGTTCTTATCTTATTCATGATACTAAATAAGACACAGGTTCCTATCTTGTTCATGATACTAAATAAGACACAAGTTCTTATCTTATTCATGATACTAAATAAGACACAAGTTCCTACCTTGTCCCCTATCTTATCTCCTAGTTTGGATTTGAAGACTTTCCAGCAGTGGTAATGGAACTCAATCTTACACTTTGCTTGACAGACAACTCTGACAAATCCCTGAAAAAATTCAAATCCAAGAACTTGTTTAAACAGCTGAATTTTATGATTTACAGAGTATATCCCAGCCTTGTTTAAGGTCTATAACATACTAATGTATATCTCACTTTATAATCAGGGTCAGTCTGGTAGATAACTATCCTATCATCATCACTGTCGCAGTGTATTCGACATGTAGCATCTGGAGCTGGAGGGTTTAAGGCCAGATGCAGCAGATCTTTCAGTAAGTCCTGTAAAATACCATTAATCTCTCCTTGTCAGGTGTTAATTTCTCCTTGAATTTTCTTTGTCATGTATCAACAACCCTTTGTTAGGTGTGTTACACATTATTGGGAGATTCACAGAATTAAAACGCTTTCATTCCAGGGTGCTGTTTAGTAATACCATATTATATATAACAGATTATCTTTCCAAGAATGTGTTCAAAAGTAAGTGTTACATTATATCATGTACTTTTAAAAAAAAAATTATTTATTTATTTTTTTACAATTCACAATAACCATTAAAATCATTAGTGGTCAACCAATGAGGCATGCGGCAGCTTTACAGATCATTTCCAATCAAGATTGTATGCAATGACACACTCTTTGTTTCACTGGCTGTCCTTTGGGGTCTTTGTTCATTATGCTCATTTTAAGTGTATCATAGTTACTTCCTTTTAGAGAACTCTTGTACAGTAAAAATGCTTATAACAAGCACACTTATAAGGAAGTTATACTTACTACAAAGTGATATTTAGTCCTCTTTATGAGGAAAACAACAAAAATGTTACTGGATATCGTGAAGTTTGCTTATAATGAACTGTGTTTAGCTGACCCTGGAGGTTTGCTATAAAAATGTTTTACTGTACATGTTAAGGTGCAAAATCATTTGTTTACATGCAGTGTGAAACAAATGCCAATTGCATAAAATGCTTCACACAGTAAGTTCTATTACGCAGTTTCATCCCCTAAATTCGCTTGATACATAAAGCAAGTAAATTATAACACCTGAGAGGCTTATTATATCATGTTCTTTCATTACTCACCATATCTAGGATATTAGCAAATATGACACTGATTGTTTTCACTTTAGTTATACATTTCTTTTAATGCTATTTTATATTTAAACAGAAGCTGCTAATCGTATTTTTTTCCTCCTACTCACTGACTGTAGGTGCTCTCTGCCACCCTTACACATTCAGAGTAACTACGCACCTCCTAGACGGACGATCTCCTGTCTCAAAACCCTCAGTTTTCCCAAATTAATCTATCCTACGTTCCATTTGTCCAAAACATGTTAAAGTACATGTACTGTCCACCATAGGCTTCTTCTGGGTGTTTTATTGTATTTCGGTCCCCTATTGATCTTGAAAATCGATGAATTCTTCTTTGTCTCTCGAATTTTCTTTAAACATTTTGAAAACCCAGTCATGAACTTCTCCAAGTTGAACTTCATGACAAATTCTGTCTAAATTTGCTGCAGTCCTGTCATATCCATTTCAGTCAATTCCATCGCCCTTGCTCAAGTCTGCATCCCTCGTTGCCATTTCTATTTTGTTTCGTATACTGATACACCATTTCTTTGTTTCTTTCCAAATTAAGTTTCTATTGCACATAAGCAGTGGAAATTTACTTAGGTCTGACTTACAGAAATGTTTTCTTGCCAACGTTTCATATAACCTTTTATTAAGCGTCTGAATAACAGGGATGGAGTTGTACGCTGTATGAAATGGAATACTACGGTTGTATCCTGTACAATTCCACTAATTTTACACTCGCCAATAAAGCCGGCTACACTATGCTACAAGTACTACTGAAGTTCTATTAGTCCTTACCAGGAGTACATCTGGCTCACTTTCTTCAATAGCTGTACTGGTCCCCGGCCAGGAAAAACTGATGCACTTGAGATTTTCCACCATGTGGAGGCCATGCTTGAGTGGATCTACAGCCTGTCCATACCTGGGGAAGACTTACATTTCAATATGAAGCATTTAAAAGGTTTGGGGAGATTCCCAGTAGTGTTTAGGTTATATAGATTTCTAGTATGTGTTGATTTGGTTCTGCATTTTGCGGCTTTCTTTTTGCTCTAATGATTACGGCTGAATGGAGTACCTTTTAGCCCAGTAATACGTCTTGTAAAGTTTGATTGAATTTCGCAATTTGGTTTATGACAAGAAAACTGAAAATGTTCAAGGACAGACAAATAAGTAGCAATATGCTAGACAACCTAAAATCTAGCACTCAACATACTTCTATCATACACTGTAGCTACAAATGTCAATGCTGCAGTCCTGTAAGATATCCGTAAAATATTACAAGGCAACACTACCTGTTCAAAGTGATGTACGCCTTTCCAAGTCCATAATACGCCAGCGGAAACCTGATGTCTGTATGTCTTGCCCGGATCTCGTTAAACTTGTCAATACCATCCATGATCATCTTAAATAAATACATGCATACTTTAAAATTCAAATCGGAAGAAACTCAAATTTCATAACGTGAGTTTAATGAAGCGTATCGACTTACCTTATAAACTCCAGTTGATACTGCTGTGATACCATAAGCATACTTTGTAGCCACAACATCGACTTTCTCAATATTTAATTGCTAAAATAACAATATCACAGTCTTTAAATAATCCACACACCCTAACTGTATTTAAATGTATTTTTAATGCATGTTATGAATCTACGATAATCCCTCATTGTTCATTTCAGTTTCGCAGATTCATTTCACAGGTAAATCCAGGTAAATGTTGAACCTGTAACTGTGAACTGTGTCCTCTCTTACAATGCATACCATCAACCGGGTCGTTAACTCTGTCAGGTGATGGCAAAAGTATTCCAAAGCAAACAAAATGATCAGGTGAGAAAGCCAATGCAATAACTAGCAATTATATATGGAGTATGAGTTCTAAGCGAGGACTCCTACCAAGAACCTAGAGTACCTAAACCTGGAGCCCACCGAGGAACCCTAGTTGAAATGTGAAAAAGACCAAATTTTCTGCCAAATTAAGTGTGATTTCCTGGTTGCAAATCTATGTTGAAGTGGTCTAACAGTATGCTTTAGACCCAGAAAAACATCCTTTTATCGATCGTAAAATAAGCTACTGAAACTATCTCCTGGCAGATTTAGTTCCTTACAATGATACTGATTTATATAATTAATAAAATCAAATGAATTTCTAATCTTGGAGAAAAATGTTTTCATTTTGCCAAATTGCATTTTGCCCCCAGTCCTAGAAAACACTACTGGATCATGATACACACACACACACCACACACACACACACATATGACACTAATACACTGTACTTGCCAATTTATCATATTAATGCACACTGTTCCAAATAATTAATTACATATTTTATTTTCTTGTCTTGAAAGACTTTGAAATTTTACAATGGGAACACTGTAGAATCATTTAAATTCGCAGGGCTCAGTTTTCATGGATTGTGGTAGATTTTACCAATTTATTGGAACGTAACTTAGTGAATATGGTTTCTGTACATTGAAATATTGCATACATTTTGTGTATATCGTTGTAACTTGAATGAAATTCATGGGATGGGGGAGGGGGGGGGCACCCATGAAAACTGAGCCCCATGAAGTCTAATTATTCCACAGTATCCACTACATAAAATGAGTGGTGTGTGGTCCGTAAGCCTCTTGCTGCACTTTTCATCATTTCTCAACTGAAATAGTTTGAAAACAGTTTTCCTTACTTTGAGGGTATGTTTAGAGATCATTTTGAGGGCTTTATTGTACTCGGCCACTGCGTTGTGCTTCTCCCCTGTGCAGTACTTCACATAGCCATCTCCTAGATGCCTCTTCAATTCAACAGCTTCTTTGTTTACTTCTGGGTTATTGTCTATCTTCTACAAAACATGAATTAATCTTACCAAGCTAATACACTGTTCTCGGACTTTTGAGGCTGAAATTTCAACTGGTCAGTTTTTCTCAAGTAAGTTAAGTGTCAGGCAGGGCTAAGCAAAATTAACAGTTTGCATCAGACGCATGGCTTGGGAATTTTGTCCATCGTGTTTAATAACACTTACTAAGTCAATCCCTGCGTGCTGACTCAAATTTTAAAAAACAAAAGTATCGAATCGAATACCGAGTCCATGAATCGAACATTGCATGAAGTGTTTATAAACTGTTTTGATATTTCATTGAAACATCTCAGCTATAATGATGTCTCGAGTTTGTAATGACCAGACCAAAGTTGCATTATATTTGCCTATTAATAATAATATACGAATTTATCAACTTAATAATTATTTAACCCATTTATTATGTGAAGACACTTTATATGTTAATTTTGTAATGAATTATATACTGGCACCCGAATTTCCTTGAAATACAGTGCCTAACAATGGAAGTCCTCAAGAAGTTCATAATTTACTTTTTTCTTTTAATAAATTCATACAAATCCATCTAGTGTTTTACTCAGATTAATTCAAGGTAGATCTCAGAAACAAGCGATCTATGCAAAAATATTGTAAAGTTATTGATAAAAAAATTGTTAAAAGTTGTCATGACTCAAATCTGAAGAAAGCATGTCAAAATGAGTATGATGTCACGAGTTGTTGTGACTAAGATCTGTGGAAATGATGTCAAATATGAGTATGATGTCAAGAGTTGTTGCGACTCAGATCTGTGGAAAGGATGTCAAATATGAGTATGATGTCAAAAGGTTCTAAAAATGGCTGATGGACTAACGTGTTTGAGAACCTCTTCTTTTCTCTTGTTTCTTTTATCTCCCTTTTTTTTCTTCTCTTTCTTAGTCTGAAAATATGCAAAAAGTTAAAAGATACAAAACTGTTTCTATTTTATGCTGTGCATGCTGAACTAGAACTTATCTTAATTAAGATAAATTATCCTCACATCAGGAATACAAATATCCCATCTCTATGGTTACAAAGTTCTAGAGTGTGAAAGGTGGATGACTGACATAATGTAAATTCCTATATATATACAAGGAATTTATTATCGCATAATTTCATGAGAAGCATCACTCGCGAAATAAAATAATACGCCTTTATTTTTATGTTGCTAAAAGACATGTAAATAGTCTTGATCAACAGATCCTTGCAAATTTATGTTCTCGCAATTTGACGTGTGTACTAGTCATTTCACAATATTAAGTACTCTCATAAAATACAGAATGTACAGCATCCTAAGGTGCAGTTGCTATAATTCATGGGCATCACAAAAAGCATGTCATGTTGTGCACAAGAAACGCTTCTGAAAACTTGAAGGAAAGTAACATCTGGATGACCGGTTTTGCTTCTGATTCTATCACTGCCTACCTTTGCAATGTTGTTGGTTATCCCTTCATCTTCGTCCACATCCCCCGCATCATCGTCCAGGTCCTTTATCAGAGCCTGGTTCAGTTTAGACATGTTTAATTTGACATCCATCTCTCGTTTGACCTTGTCCATCAGATCTCGAATTTCCTGCTCTCTCCCTTGCTTGATCAACTCCTCCTGTTTCATGAGAAACTCCGTATCAAAAATCAGATGCTTTCTCTGCTGTTCCCAGTCTTGACTCAAATGATCCAGTTCTGCTTGGAAGTGTGGTTTAATGTTGTCTATCACACTTGGTTTATTGGACTTCTTTACCTGTTTCAGAAATCAATTCAATTACTCAGTACTGTAAAGGTTAAAAATAAAGCACTTAAAGGACACACCACATGTTTCCAAAGTTTCTAAACACTATCTGATATGGTTACTCCTTTAATTGGCATTGTTTTTATAATGAACTGCAATTATTTATTTTTGAATTGGAAAAAAGTATACCATACATGAGTATACGTTACATTACTTACAACTAACTTATTGTCACAGGTGCATTTCGAAAAATACCAACAAACAAGAAAAATCAAAGTAGAAATCACAATACTGTATTTTCAAAAATCATTTTCTTTATGCTATTATTTTTTTTTTTTCAAAAAAGATTTTAATTTTTTTTTTATTTATTTATCTTTTGTACGTGATAATTTGTTAGGAAGTGGGGATACACCACTTTATGTACTGTACTAAACTGACTTTAAAAAAATTAAAGCATTATAATTCAATTAAAGTTAGAAATTGCAATATTCTATTATGTATAATTGCAAGTTCAATTATTTTCGATCTTTCTTTTTCTTTTTCTTTTTTAAATCTTTTAGTGGGTGGAAACTGGCACCACAAGTATACATTGTTACAAGATCAGTTTTTATTCCCAAGGTGTGAGCGGAAATACACCCTTAAATGGCACAAAACACTCTAATGTAATGTTATTCACAAGCCTTTAACATGATAACTGGCTTTTTGTCGATTAAATCTAATCTGTTTATGAAGTGGCTAACAACTGTTTTCAAATTCTTGATCAAGGTCAAGTAAAACATCAAAAGTTGATATGCATATTGCAGGATTTGAATTTCGTTGCTTTCAAACTCGAATGGTATGATCTGAGCCTAGATCCATATACAACCCGGATCATCGTAAATCTACCCGTGATATGAGCTGAGTCTGGATCCATACACAGCAAATGCATTCACTCACCTCTTTTTCTGGGACTGATGTCTTGACCGGTTCCTAAAGTATGAAATAAAACCTTCTGTAAGTTTAAAGAAATAATTTAAAGTGAAAGGAAGTATTCACAATGTCTGAACAAGACAAACCTCTTCATCAGCTGACGAATCACTGGACAGTACATCAGGAATTTCTATGTTGGACTTGGTGCTCTGACTGTTAATGATATAATCAATTCATTTACACTGAAACAATCCTACCAATGCAATTATATTTATCAGAATAAACCTGTGAAAAACTAGACTCATTAAACACGTGTTCTCTATACTTTGGACCTAAACGATGAAGATTCCTTGTCTGATGCAATACAAGAATAATAAATAAATATCTCTTACTTGAGAACTTTGATGGCGTCTGTCAGTTTGATCACTCGTTTCTTTCCCGGCAGATTCCTGAGCTCTGCTGGCAGTTCCTCATCAATGTAATTGTCAGCAAATTCTTTGTCCTCCAACACCCTTCGGATTCGCTCCTCTCGAATTTTTGTGTCTCTTTCCATATTGAGTCGCTTCCCTTGCTGCTCTAGTTCATTCAGATTGGTTTCACTTATATTCTTGTTGCGTGATTTCTTACACAGTATGAAGCCTTTTTTATTTACAGCCATAGCATAATCAAGTTTATCCAGGTCAGCGAAGGCTTGGGCATATCGATAATGTCCCTGGAAAAAGCATTTCTTTATAGATTTATGTTGTACACTTTACCACGAAAGCTTGTAATGTTTACATGAAATCCATTCATATATTTAGTCATATTTGATATTAAAAATTTGGGCCCATTTCTCTAATACATGTGTATATCCTTCACTATAATATAAGTATTAAAAATTTAATAAAATTAATTAACAATTAAGGCCAATCACTAAACAGACCAATTAATCCCCAGGTTGGGATATCTGATGAAGTGTCCATGCTAATGACCAAGCCCTCAAGCAATGTTTTCTTTGATATCTGTTGGCAGAAGTCTTCTCATGGGTATGGTCTATGTGGTGTTAATTAGCTCACAACTGACCCACATTTTTGTGTAAACAATTAGCATTAAGAGGTATCAAGAGAAAATCTTAAAGGATTAAATTCAACAGGACTAAAATTTAATTAAACTTAAACAACGTATTCATTAATAATTTGTTTGCCTAAGTTGTCTTGCATACCTTGCAGTAGTCTGGTTTCAGTGTCACGGCTCTACGGCCATCAGCTAAAGCATCCTCGTGCCGTTTTAACTTTGTGTAGGTCTGTGCTCGATTTCCAAAGTAAATATGGTTAAAAGGGCTGCAATAAATTTATCTTTCACTTTCATCTGTTTCAATTCTCATCAATGAAATGTAGAATTCAAAATACTGACTGAACTTTTATCATTAATTGCAACAATCATACTGGAATCTCAGAGAAATACAGTAAAACACAGTTATAACGAACCCCCATGGCTAGTGAAAAACAGTTTGTTACAATGAAATTTCTGTTATATCCAATAAAATGTTCGCTATTTTTCCTTTGGGGAATAAATATCACATTGCCCCAAGCATGAATTTATTTTAAGCGTGAATTCATTACAAGTGTGAATTTGATATCAGCTTGTTTGTGTGTGAATTCGTTACAAGTGTGAATTCGTTGTAAGTGTGAATTCGTTGTAAATGTGAATTCGTTGTAAGCGTGAATTCATTCTTAGCATGAATTTGTTATAAGCGTGAATTCGTTATTAGCGTGTTTTACTGTGAATGAACTGCTGTATTGCCCACAGGATCTGTACCATTTGGGCAGTGTTATAACAATCATTCAACACATAGTTGAAATCAAGCACATTTATACTGAAAGGAAACGTTACCCTAGGAAATCAGGTTTAATTAGAATTAAAATCATACCGACTTGATTGCCACGCCTCAGCAATTGTTTGTAATTCTAACCTTGCTGCATATCTTGTTAGCTCAGTTGATTTTATTCAAAATGAGTAAAAATGTAAATCTGTAGATCAAAAGTTTGATTTCAACAGAGGTGTTAATTTTTTTTACATTTAGTTAGAGTTCTCTAAAATTGCTATTTTTCATCAAACACTGTAAATTTTCAAACATCTATAAATAAAATGAAAAAAAAAAATTATTTTGGATACTTCACTGGGGTAGCAATCTCTGCTACAAAACATAAATTAATTATTCGGTGACCCCCACCCCCCTACAGAAGAAAAAATATCTGCATTACATGCATTTATAAATCTATTTTCTTCAGTGTATAATCTGACACATACTCAGCCATGGCTGCTTTGGTATAATAGTCAGCTGCAGTCTCAAATTTCCCCCGCTGATACTGTTCGTTACCGGTGTCTTTATATTTAGACGGGTCTACGGAATGGCTCTAAAAAGATCAGTAAATACATATAATATTATTATTAGTAGTAGTAAATAAAAGGTTCTTTATGTCAAGGCTTAACATCAGGAGAAAACTGCTTGTGTACTGGACAGGAACTTTGAGACAAAAAGGATACTTTTTCTCTAGGGACAGTTTCCTACGCACACAGGCTCAGTGTGATTCCTAATCATTTAATAATGTTAAATGTTGAAGTTCCATAATAAAAGCATTGGTATGACGCTTGCATAAGTTTTGTTATCACTTCTGAGTTCCAAAACTCACACCGTGTATATTGTCACATATTAATCTTACCTTCCGTCGATTCCTTCGAAACTCCTCACCCATGTCCTTGAAATCTCTACCCACTCCAAGGACCAGAATATGATCTGAATATACGTAAAAATTACTTACTAATACTTACAATCTCACTTAATAAGGCACATTTCAATACTTTATAGGATTTCTGAACATTATTGTCAGAAATGCATTTCTGCATCTTAAACATTAAATTTCACAAAACATAATAAAACACTCTTCGTTAGTGTTTTAAGTAGAAAACCAGAAACATATTTCAGCCCAGCTTTGGTTTCTGTATTAGATTGAATACCAAACATCCTATAACTATGAATGGAAATATTCAATGGGAAAGTTGTAAGGCAATCAAAACTGATTGAATGAAAGAAGTCCTCATCAAAAATGGGGGAAGCCAATGGCAGCAAAACAATATGATCAAGAATAAGTTTCTTTTCAAGATACAGATCAACAATTGTTAAGAGAGAGAGAGAGAGAGAGAAAGAGAGAGAGGATTCGTTTCCATTATGTCAGTGTGTGTGTATATATAGTGTCTTCAGTTTTATTTTTGCTGTAATATCAACACAACACACACATCTACATGTACTTACAGATCTTAGCTATGTAAATAGTGGCAAATTTGGTCTGTTTTTCATTCTTTTTACACAGAGAAGATTTATTCACTTTAGTCCTGCAATGAAAATAAATTAATGCTTATATATTTTCCACCATCATCTTCAATAGAAAAAAAAAAATGTGATGAGAAATGTCTTTTGATTTACTTGTAATGTAACTAAGAAACACTCTGTGATTTGTGTAATTGTTACTAGTGCTGCAATACATACCACAGTTTGATGATAATTTCTACAGTTTCTGCCAGTTTAATGCTATTTTCCACGCGGATTTTGTCCTTCATACTTTCTTCAACTCTGTCTACCAGATCCAGGCATGCAATTAAGTATGATCGTTTTCTCTGGAACAAATATTTAGAAATACTTTACGAATCAGGGTAGATGTTTCATTAGTGTAGTATGTAAACCCCCCCTCAACTGTTAGATTACAAAAACATGTGGTCTATACATTAACTTGCTAAACCCCATGAATGTATTGTAGACGTATTTAATTTTGTGTCTGATTAAATTTTTTTTTTTGTCTAGGAAAAAACAACAAAATTAAATCCAACACAAAATTTGAATTTAAAAAACTATTGATTTTTAAAGTCTGAAATATCTGTCACTGTTATTTGTCACCTATTAAAATGAACATATTTTCTCAGCACCGTAATGGTCAACATTGTATTCCTTATGGGTAGATGTAGCCACACTTATGTAGACGTACCTACACTTATGTAGATGTACCCACACTTATGTAGATGTAGCCACACTTATGTAGATGTACCTACACTTATGTAGATGTAGCTACACTTATGTAGATGTACCCACACTTATGTAGACGTACCCACACTTATGTAGACGTACCCACACTTATGTAGACGTACCCACACTTATGTAGACGTACCCACACTTATGTAGATGTAGCTACACTTATGTAGATGTACCCACACTTATGTAGATGTACCCACACTTATGTAGATGTACCTACACTTATGTAGATGTACCCACACTTATGTAGATGTAGCTACACTTATGTAGATGTACCCACACTTATGTAGATGTACCCACACTTATGTAGACGTACCTACACTTATGTAGATGTACCCACACTTATGTAGATGTACCTACACTTATGTAGATGTACCTACACTTATGTAGATGTACCTACACTTATGTAGATGTACCTACACTTATGTAGATGTAGCTACACTTATGTAGATGTACCCACACTTATGTAGATGTACCTACACTTATGTAGATGTACCTACACTTATGTAGATGTACCCACACTTATGTAGATGTACCTACACTTATGTAGATGTACCTACACTTATGTAGATGTACCCACACTTATGTAGATGTACCTACACTTATGTAGATGTACCTACACTTATGTAGATGTACCCACACTTATGTAGATGTAGCTACACTTATGTAGATGTACCCACACTTATGTAGATGTACCCACACTTATGTAGATGTACCCACACTTATGTAGATGTACCCACACTTATGTAGATGTACCCAAACTTTACAATGGTTTGAGTACAACTCTTTTAATGCCCAAGCTCAAACAGGTCACCTAATAATTATTTGTTTGTGAATTGCGAATGATGAAATGCTTTTATGTCTATAACCATGATTTTTACAATGTTTTCGTATAGTTTTATGAAATTTTACCTTTATTCAACAACCGTACATTTTTCAATTACAATAGATTGCCTACTTTTGCTTTAGGTTGAGCATGGCTATTCTGGGCGTTATCGTCCCTAACATTTTCAATTTAAAATGCAGAGGTAATAGTTCGGTGATGATTTTGTTTAGTCGGCACTTTGAATCAATTGATAGCATGTAATCAACATGCAGGGTCATGTTGGGTTAATTAACAAAACCCAAGTTGTTGTTTATTAACAAACTTAAAGTACAGTGAAATAAGAGCGTAGTTTTCAAAGGTGTGAATTTTGAGAGATTAAGAGGTGTGCAGAGTAGATCGATGTAAAATTCTAGCATCTGGCATTCCATTATGTTCAACAGAGTCGGAAATATTAGCCTGATTGCAAATCAGGTAAATAAAGGGGGGGGGGGGGGATACATAGATAACTGGAGTATTCGCGATTTTCCTGTACGAGGTTTCAGAGCGTAGACCTGACTGGGACTACATCTCACTTTAACACATTCCTGAGTATTAGACACATCCGAGTCAAGATTTGCTGTGGACAATGGATATTGTAATTTATTTAATGTCTTTCAAATTGAATAACAGATTTCCAGCATTACTGTACAAAGGAGAAGCATGACTTCCTTATTTACTTTTTTTTACGACCAGAGAAGCAATGTTGTTTTTTAGTTACAAGTGTAATAAATGATTTTTACAACAAAATGGTTTTTAGTTTCAGAAAATTTGCATCTACTTCATAAATGAGATTCTCAAAAAGTTTAAATGTAATTTTTGATAAATAATAAGTTATGACAACATATTGCACTTCAGATGTTTAGCTATTGTTTATTTTATTCTAGAACTGTTAAAACCATATTTGGTATTCTTAAATAACGAATTCCAAATACATGTACAGTTCTCTATTGTACAAATTATTTTGGTATATTATTTGCTAAATGCCTTTACAGCAGAAAATAAGCCACCTGTATTAAGAGAGCACCTGTCATATGTAACCTTATTTCCATTCTCTGTTGGATGGTCTCTTAATGCAGGTTTGACTGTATATAGATTGTGACTAAATCAATGTAACTCATTATGCTAAGTATTATTTCCATGAAGACTGACCAAATCACATGGTACTAAACATTAACAAAAAGAGTTGAGCAATGGTTCTAAAACACTTACTAGTTGTCGCTGCATCACAAGGAAGACCTGCTCTACCAAGTCTACCGAATCCAATTCTGACCAGGTCAACAGCGTGATCTCAGTCTCTCTGAATTCAGAACAGTATTTTAGAAACATTTCCAATATTTCAACTTCGACTGATTTACCCGGAAAAGTACAGCGTGTAGTGAACACGACACTGCCACCAGAGACTTCTTATTTCACACAAGTACTTCATTTTATGGCCTGGCTGACTTTGTTCAAATTGTGAGACCATAAAATCGCAGGTCAAGAGATGTATATTTCACATCCTTTTTAACAGCCAAAACATGACTCTGCTCTGAGTAATAAAATCCAGACATTTATTTGAATTCAATTTCTTTCTTTAGTTAACCCAGTCTTTATCAATCTACTATACTTAGTTTGGATTTTCCACGAGTGAACAACATGAACACTGTTGACATTGTTAAAATACTAAAAGACGAATAAATGAAATATGGCAATCCTGGAGAGAGAGCTTTTTTATATAGAGGAATAAAGTGCATTATTAGGGTATGTGATATGCCAAATCTGATGGTCTTAGGCCTCACTGTGTACAAGATACAATCTGAATAAAATTTCAGTATGTACAGCCATAAAATTCCAATTGAGGCCCCAGTAACCTACTTTTGGGTTGCATCCCTCCCCTGCACCAACTGATCAACTTTGATGGTTCTAGACCTCACAATATTCAAGATATGATCTGAATATAATTTGAATATGTACAGCCATGAAATTCAAATGAGGCTACGATAACCTACTTTTGAGTTGCATCAACTGACCAACTTTGATGGTTCTAAACCTTACAGTGTACATAATTTGAGAAAGTCTGGAAGGAGACCACAGCGACCCATTTTTGGGTCACAACCCACACTCCCCCACCCCCAGATGCATCAGAGAACCAGGTTTGATAGTCCTTGACCTTGCAGTGTAAAAGAAATGACCCTGGCATGAAAAAGTTAACAGACAGATGGAAAAGCCATCAAAAGATGGACATATAAAAAATTTAGTATCAATTGCCAATTTGCCATGTAAATAAGAATTTAGGAAGGGACATTATTCCCCCTCAACATACACTTCTACACAAAAAAAGGAAGAACTATGGTGAATATTTCAAAGAACTCAAACCTAGCATTGCCAGATATGCAATTGAATTTGGATCAGGTGGAAAAAGCTTGGACAATGGGCAGCAATGATTGATATTGTGATTGTCATACTCTGTGAAATGAATGGTGGTATGGCTTAGACAGAACAACATATTCCAACTCTATATAATTAAATATGACATTTACAATTTAATCACAAAAAAATTATATGATACCCATGCATACATGTATTGAATAATAAGATTGACATTCTTAAAATGGAAGAAAGAGTTATTTTCTTGTTTTGTTTGATTTTTCTTTTTGAAGTCTTATTGGGTATTATAAAACATAAACATGTTTAAATGATTGTAATGGAATAACACTTCAACTCAAGCGCTACTAAAATTTCTTTGATTGCAGTTTTCTTTTACCATTTGCATATTTGAATTCCAAAAATACAGGTTGTATAATTTGAAATGCAAATGAATGTGAGATTATACAATCTACAAGGGTAGCATGCAAATATCAATTTCTTGCTTTTAATTAGGAATCTACAGATCATTAACAATATGTAAATATACCATTACATTATGCAAATGACTTTGCATACTCAATGTAACTAGGAAGAAATAGACACTATACTTGTAAACAATTACAGGCACTGACCTATTTCCTTCCAGGAGTTTGACGTCCTTCAGAGCTTGAATCCAAGACTTGGGTACAAAGTCATTAAGCCCCAGCAGGAACGGACCCAAAGACAGGACGTGAATCTGACTGTCCTGACGATCCAAAAAACGGTCACTCTTACTAAACCATATCTCCACATATTCTCCTGCAACACATAATTCAGTAAAACTTATATCTCCACATATTCTCCTGCAACACATAATTCAGTAAAACTTATATCTCCACATATTCTCCTGCAACACATAATTCAGTAAAACTTATATCTCCACATATTCTCCTGCAACACATAATTCAGTAAAACTTATATCTCCACATATTCTCCTGCAACACATATTTCAGTAAAACTTATATCTCCACATATTCTCCTGCAACACATATTTCAGTAAAACTTATATCTCCACATATTCTCCTGCAACACATAATTCAGTAAAACTTATATCTCCACATATTCTCCTGCAACACATAATTCAGTAAAACTTATATCTCCACATATTCTCCTGTCTATGTACACTCTTATTTCAATTAAAGCCATAAAATGTGATCTACATATTTTTTTATTTCAATTAAAGTCATGAAATATGATCTACGTATTCTTTTATTTCAATTAATCCATGAAATGAGATTCCCACAAAAATCAATGTAACTATATGACTTGACTTGTAGGTTTGGTGTAACTATATAACTTGACTTGTAGGTTTAGTGTAACTATATAACTTGACTTGTAGGTTTGGTGTAACTATATAACTTGACTCATAGGTTTGGTGTAACTATATGACTTGACTTGTAGGTTTGGTGTAACTATATGACTTGACTTGTAGGTTTGGTGTAACTATATAACTTGACTTGTAGGTTTGGTGTAACTATATAACTTGACTTGTAGGTTTGGTGTAACTATATAACTTGACTTGTAGGTTTGGTGTAACTATATAACTTGACTTGTAGGTTTGGTGTAACTATATAACTTGACTTGTAGGTTTGGTGTAACTATATAACTTGACTTGTAGGTTTGGTGTAACTATATAACTTGACTTGTAGGTTTGGTGTAACTATATGACTTGACTTGTAGGTTTGGTGTAACTATATGACTTGACTTGTAGGTTTGGTGTAACTATATGACTTGACTTGTAGGTTTGGTGTAACTATATGACTTGACTTGTAGGTTTGGTGTAACTATATGACTTGACTTGTAGGTTTGGTGTAACTATATGACTTGACTTGTAGGTTTGGTGTAACTATATGACTTGACTTGTAGGTTTGGTGTAACTATATAACTTGACTTGTAGGTTTGGTGTAACTATATGACTTGACTTGTAGGTTTGGTGTAACTATATAACTTGACTTGTAGGTTTGGTGTAACTATATGACTTGACTTGTAGGTTTGGTGTAACTATATGACTTGACTTGTAGGTTTGGTGTAACTATATGACGTGACTTGTAGGTTTGGTGTAACTATATGACGTGACTTGTAGGTTTGGTGTAACTATATGACTTGACTTGTAGGTTTGGTGTAACTATATAACTTGACTTGTAGGTTTGGTGTAACTATATAACTTGACTTGTAGGTTTGGTGTAACTATATGACTTGACTTGTAGGTTTGGTGTAACTATATGACTTGACTTGTAGGTTTGGTGTAACTATATGACTTGACTTGTAGGTTTGGTGTAACTATATGACTTGACTTGTAGGTTTGGTGAAGTGAGCTGTAATTATGGCTTACCTGACGGTTTGGTGGGACGAGTTGTAATACATGGTTAGTGATGTGACTTGTAATTACATGACTTGTGGGTTCGGTGGAGTGACTTATAATTATATGATTGACGGAGTGATTTGTAATTATATGAATTACATGTGGGTTTAGTGGAGAGATGTGTAATTATGTGACTTACTTGTGGGTTTGGTGGAGAGACTTGTGTCGGTGGTGTCCTCATCTGATGAGTCGACCAGTTCTGGAACACTTTCACTATCAGAATCTGTCATTTTGTCGTCAATTGTGTCAATTAACAAGTCTTTCACTGAAACAAAGAGTAGATAATTTACTTGTTAATTATGGGCAGAACCTAATTATTTGTAAAGTAAAAGTATCTCTCCTGGAAACAATAAATCAAGATTCCCTGTCTTTATAACCAACATTTCTATCAAGCACAATGCACTTTATCATGATAGGTTTCATGATATATGCAATGTAGAAATGATAATAAGGATTTTCAAATCATGATCTGCCCGGTACATTGTTCTATTACCTAATACTCAGCTATGTTATGGTTTTTCATAAAATAAAACTTTAAACAAGAGACTCATGAGCCTCATCGCTCACCTGAGTCACCATGACTCATCTTCCCTATATATTTGTATGTAAAACTTTGATCCCCTATTGTAGTCCCATCCTACCCCGGGGGCCATAATTTTAACAAACTTGAATCTGCACTATGTCAGGAAGCTGCCATGTAAATTTGAACTTTTCTGGCCCAATGGTTCTTTAAACAACCCCACCCTACTTTGAATTTTTGTGATTATTGCCCCTTGAAAGGAAGTATGAACCCTCCTTTCAACAAACTTGAAATCCCTCCACCCAAGGATGATTTGTACAAAGTCTGATTGAAATTGGCCTGCTGGTTCTGGAGGAGAAGATTTTTAAAATTTGTCAAATGTATCTTTGCTTTTTCACCATTATCTACCTTTGGAGAAAGGCATTGCCCATCATTTAAACAAACATGATTCTCCTTGTGCCAAGTTTTAGTAGACAGACAACAGATAATGAGTGGTCACAAAAATTCAGGTGAGCTAAAAAACTGCAATGTAAGATCTATACTATGAAAAGGTGAAGATAAAAAACAGTGATCAATCTCATAACTCCTGTAAAGAATACAAAAGTAAAAGGTGAAGATAACGAGCAGTGATCAATCTCATAAATCCTGTAAAGAATACAAAATTAAAAGGTGAAGATAACGAGCAGTGATCAATCTCGTAGCTCCTGTATAGAATACAAAATTAAGAGAAGGGCAAACATGGACCCCTGGATATACAAGAGGTGGGATCTGATACCTAGAAGGACTAACCAGACCCTGGAAAACAATGATATTGACTGTTGCAGAAAAAATTAAAACAGTGTAATTGGAATTGTTTTAATGATTAATTGTATATTGTTCAATGTCCCTCTGAGAATTTTGCACTCATATGGAGATGTCACCATTGCTGGTGAAGGGCTGCAACATTCAAGCCTATGCTTGGCACTCATGGTCTTTGAATAAGGAGGGATCTTTATTGTGCCACATCTGCTGTGACACAGGGCCTCAGGTTTTGGAGTCTCATCTGAAGAAAGTGTTTTAATATTCTTGAGTTTCTAAATTGCGTGTACAGTGCCCTATTGGGTTATCCACCTCTACATCTAACTGACGTCAATTTAAGTCTGAGTCATATATATATATATATGATTGTTGTTATTAACACGGTTAGAGACACCTGTTGTGACCAAGTTCCACATTTAATGAGATATCAGAATTTTCCAGATGTTGATAATCATCATCACCTGATGAGTAATTACTTTTCACTGTTATATCTATATTACCAGGATTCTAAATAAACTTGATCATACTGTGGTTTCATTTTCTCTAATAATATCAAATATGAAAAAGTACCGTTTAATCGGACATTTTGGATTGTTTTTCGAAGTAGCTTTTTCCTTTTATATCACAAAATCAAAGAAATAGCCATAAAATAAAGCACATACAACTCAATGCCACCTACACCCATCTACAATCCGTGTTTGTGTAGGACTACATTAGTGGCCCACACTCTAAAAATCGTGTTCTGGATTGCTTTTGTTTTTATTTATTTGTTTTACATCCCAACAAGAATTTTTCACTCTAGATAGAGATGTCACCAGCTGTATCTGAAGTATAAATTAGCACTCCCGAGCCGAAGCAATGAGGTTTCTTTAATGTGCCATTTGACGAAGGAGCAATTACTACCAAGGTTTGATGCAGCCATGGCACGAGCCTCCCATTCAAAAAGTGAATATTCTACCACTGAACTGCTGGCTGTGACTGGTCCGTTCCAGATTACAAAATGTAATCATAATTGCAAGAAAAGTTGAAACAACTTTTATATTTTCCTTCTAAATGTTGGACAATGAGTACAGTACTGCTTAACTTCCTTGCCAGAAATTTATAAATTTATGCGGGGGTGGGGGGGGGGGGTGGGGACAGGGGACGGGACATTATTCATTATATGAGCAAGTTTTATCAAATGCCTCAGTCCAAATTGACCGTTTAACCACATTTCTTTTTGAAGGACTTTTTTTGTGTATGACTTGTCTTTGGGGGTTCATCTTCCACCAAACAGTGAATAATGTGCCCCCAAAAATGTTGAAAATCAAAAATGATTCAAATCATTTGTTTGGGAAAGGATATTTCTTTGGGCAGTATTTTGTATTTTCCACATTTACACATTTAAAGTGAAGTCACTTTAAATACATTTTATCCTCTTCCTTTCTGACTGTAGGCATTCAAAGTTCACTAAATGCACCACCTACACAGAAGAGCTCTGATCTCAAACCTGGCACATTCCTATCACCTGATCATAACAGCACAGTGTGTTCTTACAGAAATAGTATGTACTACTATAAATAGATAGTAATACTAAACAATACACACTCACTACACAGTAACTAATGACACCACTATATTATAATCCTATAAGCAGTAGTTCACTACACTAGTAGACGTATACACAGAATCTCCATCACATTCTAAAGACTCTTAACACACTTTTTTTTTTTAAACAGGATTACTCTACTTCACCTGTAGAGCCAATTTTCTATGATAGCATTTAAACTATGATAGAATTATTAAATTTTGTTGTCTTCTCAATTACTGTATTTCAACATAACTCTGTAATATTGATACTCTTATATATACTCCTACCCCCCCCCCCCCCCAAAACATAATTCTTCAAGACCTTGCTATACAAAAAAAAAAAAAACAACCTGCAAATGACATACAACCGACCATTTCCATGGCTTTATGGACAAAATATCAGAGAATGCTGTTCTGATCACACCTACACTGTTCTGAGGGGTTTTCTCGTCAAAATCATCACCTCCTTTCACAAGATCTGTGACATTATCGTGAAAGATCTCGTTCTGCTGAACAGAGTATTTATAGCGCATTATATGACAAGTACTACCACAGACTGGCAGTACTTCAGTCTAGATATTAGCGGCAGTACTTCAGTCTAGATATTAGTGGCAGTACTTCAGTCTAGATATTAGTGGCAGTACTTCAGTCTAGATATTAGTGGCAGCAATTCAGTCTAGATATTAGTGGCAGTACTTCAGTCTAGATATTAGTGGCAGTACTTCAGTCTAGATATTAGTGGCAGCAATTCAGTCTAGATATTAGTGGCAGTACTTCAGTCTAGATATTAGTGGCAGTACTTCAGTCTAGATATTAGTGGCAGTACTTCAGTCTAGATATTAGTGGCAGTACTTCAATCTAGATATTAGTGGCAGTACTTCAGTCTAGATATTAGTGGCAGTACTTCAGTCTAGATATTAGTGGCAGCACTTCAGTCTAGATATTAGTGGCAGTACTTCAGTCTAGATATTAGTGGCAGTACTTCAGTCTAGATATTAGCGGCAGTACTTCAGTCTAGATATTAGTGGCAGTACTTCAGTCTAGATATTAGTGGCAGCAATTCAGTCTAGATATTAGAGCACACATCTGAACACATGACTACATATATAATACAGTGTATATCAATATCACTTAAAATGAAAAATATTTATTAATTCTTTATAAACTGCATGTTGTATGAAATAATGCATAAACAATGCATGTAGTTAAGGGTAACATTAAAGATTTTTTACCCCAAGAAAACTGTTGTCATATGAGGTGCAGCTGAGGTTGATAATGGCTTTCTTGGGGGTGAAAATTTTTAATGTTACCCTCAACAACATTCACTATTTGTATATATATATGAATGTCACATATCTAGATGTAAAAGCACAAATATTCAAATCAATTTCTTTTATTAGCTAGATTAAATTACAAATAAGATTTCAACATGACGGTAAAATTAATTCAAAACTAGAGATTGTTTTTGTGAACAAAAAATGTCTCCCAGCTCCCAAATTCAGAGTGCTCCAAATTAAAACCTCCTCTTAATGTACTAACTGTCATGAAGGAGAAAACACCAACAGGAACTATATAGACAATATGAACTCCAATAAGTCATATAGGAGAAGAGTTCACAGAAAATTCAGCTATTTTACAACCTCCACTCCTCTTAGATCCACTATAACTTAAAGGATAATAATTGGATCTTCCTGTCCCTACAATATGCACATCTGCAAATGGTACTGAAGTATCACACAAAGTTTCAAGTCTGAGGAAACGAGATACTATCACCGTGAGGTGTGCAGCTTTTAGTCGCATTGAGATCATTGTTTCTCAACCAATCAGATTCGAGTATTTCACATGGAATATAATGATTATTTAATATACACGCATTCGAGTATTTCACATGGACTACAATGATTATTTAATAAAAATAAGAAATCTTGCATCATAATTTTTCAGACATTTAAGATACGTTAGTGAATTGTTTCGTAAATGTGGTGATGGCCTTGTATTGATGTTACTGACTTTAACCTTGATTTGGAATGTGACTTTCCATTAATCAAATTTTTCCTTTTCATGGATCAATGTCAAAAACAACATCTCCCCGATTTTCATGGTAACAAAGAGTGATAATTGGAAATTTACTCTCATCATTTACAAAAAAAATAAAAACAGAGTAGAAATGATATGCATATACATGTGTATAGAAAATCTTGGTTGAACGATATAAATACTAATATAGTTCTACTTACAAATACTGTAATGACAGATGGAAGATGTTCCAATTTTATTAATGAAAAAATGCAATGTATACATACACACACAACTACCTGCATATTTTGGAATTCAAAGATCAAGGTTAACAATAAAATACTTAAATAACTGGAGTATTCACGATTTTGCTGTACGAGATATCCAAGGTTTCTAAGTGTAGACATGACCGGGAATAGCGCCTCACTTTGGGCATATCCTGAATATTTGACACATCTGAATCAAAGCTTAAAAAGATTTGCTATGGACAATGGATATTGTAATTTATTTAATGTCTTTCAAATTCAATAACAGATTTCCAGCATTACTGTACAAAAGGAGAAGCAAGACTTCCTTATTTACTTTCTTTTACGACCAGAGAAGAAGAATTGTTTTTTTTTAGTTACAAGTATAATAAATGATTTTTACAATAAAATGGTTTTTAGTTTCAGAAAATTTGCATCTATTTCATAAATGAGATTCTCAAAAAGTTTAAATGTAATTTTTGATAAATAATAAGTTATGACAACATATTGCACTTCAGATGTTTAGCTATTGTTTATTTTATTCTAGAACTGTTAAAACCATATTTGGTATTCTTAAATAACGAATTCCAAATACATGTACAGTTCTCTATTGTACAAATTATTGCGGTACATTATTTGCTAAATGCCTTTACAGCAGAAAATAAACCACCTGTATTGAGAGAAGACCTGTCATACGTGACCTTTTTTCCATTCTCCGTTGGATGGTCTCTTAATGCAGGTTTGACTGTATATGCCAAGCCTGCCCCTGAATCTCCAATTACTGGGGCATAAAAACCCAAAAATCTGTACCTTCAAGTCCCAAAATGGTGTAGCACCAGGACCTGACGTGAAACAGCATGGACATGCTTAGTAAAAACAGTCCTCCACAATCCAAATCTCACAGAGACAGCTTTCTGGAGATACTCTCCAATCAAAAGACTTCTGAGAATTTACACATACATGTATAATGTGTAGGTGCTGATTCTACTACTGCTTGGTGAACTCTCTCTCACACACACACACACACGACTACATCGGTAATAATCTTTTCCACATAAGAATCATTGCTTAACTGAACAAAACTAATGAGACCTTTTCTGCGAAAGAATCATTGGTTAACTGAACAAAACTAATGAAAGCAGAGAAATAAATCAATGCACATCCTAGCGTCTGATATTTATTATCTATCCTTACTTTACAAAATGCAATACCTTAACTAACTATTGCTATGGCCATAACAATCAGTAACCTGGACCAATTAAGTAAGCCCTGTTTCAGGCATACTAGAATGTTTGAATCTACGTAAACAATAACAAAGGTCATCTAAAGATTAGACATGTCATAATGCCTAAGTGTTTTTTTCAATCATTTTTATTCAAGACCTTTAGAGAATTTATTTATGCTATTTATTTATTTTTTTGATGACTTTAAACATGATTAAATGTTTAAAGTCATAAAAAAATAAATAAATGAAATAAATAATTCTCTCTCTCTCTCTCTCTCTCTCTCTCTCTCTCTCTCTCGAGAGAGAGAGAGAGAGAGAGAGAGAGAGAGATTATATATGGATAATAGTTTGGGGGGGGGGGGGGCATTGCTTAGATTAACTTTCCTGCTCAGCATCATGGTCAAAAACTTTGGTGTCACAAGACATTATTGCAAGGAATGGACAAATGAAAAATAAGAGTTCTATCACTCACCATTCAATAGTTGTGAACATAGTTAAACATATTTACATTCATAATTCTTAATTACACAATGTAAAATAAGATACATTTTCAGGGGTGGGTGGTGGGGGGTTTCCAGGTCACTGTGTACAGCTATTAACACCCAAGTAGACTCTGACCATTCAAGGTATTTGATTAGGTCCCTCCTCCATACAGTATTGTATATTGTTGGGGGGGGGGGGGGGGGGGGGGGGAGGACCAACACTTCATAGATTAATAGATGAGGGTGGAGCTTATAATTGTTATTTACCTGGCCAAGAGATCAGGATGTTGCATACAGTTTTGATATACACAGGAAGGGCTTCAGGGTTGTCTGTACAGTTTCTGTGGTCAAAGTGTTTGTATAATGGTTCTCTCTCTCTCTCTCATTGGCTCAATGAATAACTTCTTTTGATCAATAAAAAGCTATTATAAATTATTTAATAGAAATTATTTCAATTTTATGTTTTAGAAATTAATGTGCAAATTGTTGTTTAATGTGATTAGGTAATTCTAAATTAATGAGAAAAAACATACAAAGATAAATTGCATTGTTCAGAGGACTTTTTCTAAAATTTTAATAATGAGAAAATAGCAGTTATGGACAGGTCAACACTATTAAAACTCTGGTATACCAGGCTTCCTCAAGATCTACAAAATACTGTTACCAACACACCTTTCTCAGGCTGCTGTGGACCATGGCTAGCGAAGATGTATTTTCTCTAGATCGGATGAAATGGATAGAGATCACTACACAATCTTTTAAACGAGACCACAAAAACGGAGGCCCCCAAGTCAGAGCAGGTGTGGCATGATAAAGATCCCTCCCTGTTTAAAAGTCATAAGTGCTGAGCATAGGCCTTAATTTTGCAGCTTTTCACAGGCAATGGTGACAACTCCATATGAGCAAATGAATATACAGCCAACCAAAACCCATTTCCATCTGTTCGGGGACATGTTTAAAGCAGCACGTTTGAAACTGTTTTAAGTTGATGTCTATGAAGATTTAAGGGGGGAAGCTGTGATAAAAAAAAAAAAAGCTGTTGTTTTCTGCCTGTACGCAATACCACCATTTTAGATTACATTATAAATAAAATTACCAATTCTAACAGAGCTCTAGGTTGTCAATGTCTGCTGAAATGTTTACTATCAGTAAATTTTATTGGCAAACATTGGTACCAATGTTGTATCAATGGAAAAAAATTCTGCCGATGGTGACTTTTTTGTCAACCAATGGTACCACTCAGAACGCAACCAATGTATATTAACTGGCCATAATTGATGCAACTGTAATTTTTTTTCATTCAATTTTCAAAAGAAACTGTTACAAGCTTAATTACTTACTGTTCTTACTTGAAAGTCACAAGAGAATTTCAAATAGCATATATGTTCTTCATTTAACACACAACTACTATGATATGTCACACCTCTGAAAATATAGCAATAGTGAAAATCCCCAAACCTAAAAATAGCTACAGCACAAACTATCGCTGGAATAACGTTCTCAAGAGATCCTGGTGGATATTGCACCACCAATTGGTGCAATTCAAAATAAATGAAAATTGATTTGAAATTGAAAATAGTTGACCAAAGCAAAATTTGTTAAATTGATAGAATCCCATGTCTTGTATTAGTACTAAATTTCAGAAGTTATTTTCCTAAAATAGGCCTATAAATAACTATTTAAAGAACATAATAATTGTGTTCTTTTTGTGTCATTTTCAAATACCACCATTGAACAGCTGTGAAGTCATGGTTTTCTTGATGTACTAATGATAATTATATTTGGTATATTGACCCAAAGCATGCAAATAGTTATCCTTGTTCTGGCAAATATAACAACTATATTTATTTTGAAGTACAATTATAGGCCTATACGATGTCACAAGTATTTATTTAGAACTAATTATTTAGAAATTCCATACGGTGTGTGTCTCTGGCAACACAAGTCGCATGTGTTAGTGTTAGGTCACTAACCTCAAACATGGCCACACGCCTCTTCATTTTAACCTTGACATTACTTGTTACCTTACTTTTTTTTTTTAAATCATAACAGACACAATCTTTGATAAATTGTTAATTTGTACCACATGGTCACACGTGCACGTGCATACTGAATCATGAACCCCATTGCTGGATTACACAGATAGAGACTATAGGCCTTTACATAATTATCTTATATTTCTACAAATACAACATAAAAACAGCAACTATTTCGTCACTGTATCGACACCTACTTCACACAAAATTAAATCGAAAGTTGTAACAAGGGAATTACCTACCAATGACCTCTTTATTTACTTCCTCTTACGAACATCACTTTGTTTTGGCTATCTGATACATACAGTAAAATGGCGTCTTATCCGATTACATAGAAACATTCGGAACACCTTTAGAAATCAAGGTACAGAAAGTACTATTGGTCATCATTTTTAACTACTAAATATACAGATACAGAATCTTTATTTTGAGTCGAATATTTTTAAATACAAACATAACCTCTGAAGAGCTTGTATTTCGACAAACAATTGTAAATATAACAATATAACAATTGTAAATATATATGTTAATATGCTTTTCTCGAATACCAAGAAATGTGGTGCTGAACAAAGCGAGGGACTCAGACCAAATCGAGTGGTGAAAGAAAAGTTTAAAAACATGCTCAGTACACGAGTAATTAAACTCGTTGTTGTCTCTGTTTAAAGACACAAAAGATCATTTTGCTCAAAAACCGTAAAATGAAAATTTTCGCAAAGCTTTCTCTAATTTTGTTGCATAAATGAATGTATAAACTTTGCAAAAACAACACATTTCTAAAGTTGAAAAATCTCGTTTAAATGCAAAAATTAATAGGTTTTGAAGGCCCTTTTAAAAAGAGGCATTACAGCTCATTTTGCACATTTTAATCGAGTGCTTTTTAAAACACGTATTGATAAAATAATAAAAACCATAACAATACTGACAATTTTTAACATTAGGAATAATAATAATAATAATAATAATAATAACAACAATGCACTGATATAGCGCCTTATCTAAATATACGCTAAAGTGCTTTACACTATACTAAAACGCAAATCAAAATTATACAGAATACATAAAATACTTAATAATGCCAGATATCAATATCGCACAATGAACAATTGAAACTAGGAAAGAAATAAGCTAGAGAAAATTAGAAATTAATTCATATTATTAAAAAATGCGCTTTAAAGATCACCCGGAATTCAATGGTTTCTTCATTCTGACTTGATTTGAAAAGCACTCGATTTAATGTGCAAAATGAGCTGTAGTGCCTCTTTAATGTAAATAACAATTTTGTATTTTTTAATCCTTTAATCAAGATCATCATTATTTATTTTTGTGTGATTTGGTATTGGCCGTTTTTGATAATGTTTATACACATTCAAAATATCTTCACCCATGCTTCCTTAGTGTCTACTATGTCTTTTCGATTGGTTTAAGTTAAAAACTTACTACTTCTTCTTCTTTCTTTCTTTCCTTTTTTTTTTTTTTTTTTGTTTTTTTTTTTGATATTTTCGGAATGGTAGAAAATACTTCCACGCGTTTGTTTTCCCTATATATCATTATTTTGAAAATGATCTGAAAAAGGAGAGTGTGTCGATGACCTGAACAACCAACAGAAACAGATCAATGACAAATTAGATTGCTGGATGTGTCCAAAAACAAGATGGTGAGTACACATTTCATACTATTTTAACGAAATGTTAGTGATGGGGCGGGCATAACTGATACCCGTCACAGAGAGAGAGAGAGAGAGAGAGAGAGAGAGAGAGAGAGAGAGAGAGAGAGAGAGAGAGAGAGAGAGAGAGAGAATTTTCTAAATATATTTATATCTTTCTATCAGCAAGTCTGAACTCCTGTTTTTGTTGGTTCCTCAAGCCACCCAAACATTTCTGTTTGTTTTTGTTATTTATTTCCCTTACGTTTTAGTATTTATTGTTTCATACCAATTATTTTCGACTGAAACACCGTGTTCAGAAAGCGTGACGTCCTGTCTTTGATTTTCATTAATCAGATTTTCAATTCAATTCTTTAATGGCATTTAAGCACATGTAAGTGTTATTAGCCACGTAAAATAAGTAAAACTACATACATACTGTGTTACATGGTATTATAGTTGAACAATCCATTGTTTCTTAGGTATAAAGAGTTTCTGATATAAAAACAAATTTCTTTTGTAAACACAATACTGAGAGGTTTCAGTAGCAAGATACGTGGTTGATCAGTCTATATACAGGGACCTGCCACGAATATTTGCCTTCTTTTATATACGTTATAAACAAGGAAAATATTTCCTGATAAGTCCCAGTAGTCTATCACAATATGTTTAAGGAGGTTGACACCTATCATAAACTTTTTGTTGTAGGAAAATATATCAATAGTTAATATCACCCTCACCGACTCCTATGCTTTAGTCTTTGATATATTTACAAACTGTAATGATGCGTTGAAGCTGTGTACAATGCGCGTATTGCATACTTGACGCTTGATATGTTGAGGTCAAACGGGTTCGATCGCCGGTGGCCAGGTAGCTTGAGATTCCGGTCTGGTCCGTTGGATTTTCTCCCTTCCGGTTACAATAGAACAGTACGTGTAATTTAATACGACTGAACTTCCGACAGAAGTGGAAATAAATGAAAATATAAAAACAATTAAATTTTATGTTTGAAGATACACGAACGTATGATCTGCCGATCTGCAACGCTTCACTTGATGTGAAAAAAACAAACAAAAAAAACAAAAACAAAAAAACCCCCAAAAAACCACAAACAAACAAAACCCCCAAAATAAACAAAAAAACCCAAAAAACAACAACAACAACAAAGAAACAAACAAACAAACAACCCCCCCCCCAAAAAAAAAACCCAGGACAACTTTGAACGATTTTCCTTTTGGTAAATAATGTTTGCTTGCTTGATGTTTATTTGTTTACATCCCGTCGAGAATTTTTCACTCATACTGAGATGTCACCAGTTGTAGGTGAAGTACCGCAAATTTAGACCTATGCTTAGCGCTCAGGACCGTAGCAGAGAGGGTTCATTAAAGTGCCAACGCCTACCGTGACACGGGACCTCCGTTTTTAAGGTCATATCCGAAAGACTCGTGATTCTCACTTCTAAATGCCGAGCGTTTGGCGAAGGAGCAATCACTACCTATTTTTCGTCTTAGGTTTGACGCGGCCATGGCACGAGCGGGGCTCGAACTCACGACCTTCCGGTTATGAAGTGAACGCTCTAACCACTGAGCTACCGCGACCGGTTAATATGGTATTACAGGGTATCATGGCGTTAGAGGTGTTTCAGCTGAAAGTCAGCTTCGCAATTTCTACGGTCGTTATAATGATTTGATCAATAATTAATCCTCTCTATTCTATATTTACACAAGAGGGGAATCCGGAATCTCGAAAATCGTGACCTCACATTTCCATTCGTCTTCTGTTTATTAGGGGGCCTCCGTGGCCGAGTGGTTAGAGCACCGGGCTCAAAATCACAAAGCCTCTCACCTCTGTCGGCGCGTGTTCGAATCTCGGCCGCGGCGTTATGTGAGCAAGTTTGCCAGTTTACTTGCGGAAGGTCGGTGGTCTCTTCCCAGGTACATTGTATCTGGGTTCTCTCCTCCACCAACAAAAAAACTGGACGCCACCAGATAACTGAAAAATTGTTGAGTGTGGCGGAAAGCAATAAATAATCAATCAATCTTCTGTTTATTTCTTTACGGACGTTATACCTTACAATCCCGGTCTTGATCGATCGGAGTTGTAAAAATACTAAATATCTGCTTTCCCGGCAATATACATGAAGAAGCAGTGTATTTTCTATTGTATTTGAATCACGGGAACTTTTCCTCAATCACCCATAGTGGAAGGCACTTTCATTGGTTAATTCAATTCGCTCTTCAATTCCGATCAAGTTATCTCGTACGCGAGAATGTTTTTGTGGGAATCTGTCAACATGGACATAGAGCATGTTGTATAATGGGGTCATAAAGTTTTGATACTTAATATATATCATTCTAATACTTATTAAAGTCTTACTTCCTACTTACCACAAAACCCATGTGTTTCCCTCTCAATCTCCGACAGCCCATCTTACTTACTCTCGTACACAATGTACGAAAATTGGTAGTGACTTACCTTTCACCGCGTTATAAGTGGCAGTTCGTTATAACAGATTTTGTTGTAAAGGGAGGCCGCTGTAGGTTATTTGTAATGGATTCATGTTATTTCGTACGCGACTAGAATGACGCAATTTCTGATTGGCCAGCAAGCCGGGTATGGATGACTAAATTGCTGTCTGAAGACGGTTGTTAAAATTTGTTTCCATTCTAGTCTTTTTTCTTGATACCCAGCACTCTGCAGTGCAGGGGGTCATGCTGGCATACACCTTTCGTGGACTCTTGAAATATTAAGTTGCCAATTCATGACCCTAATTATTGTACATTTGGGAGCTTTCAGGTGAGTTAAATTGGCCTTAAAGGCCTATGTGATCTCTCCAAATGATTCTCTATATTCGACTACATTGCTCTGTATCCTTTTAGTAGTTTTATTTCATTCGATCACCCCCACATTCAATCATTAGAGAGGTCTGAAATTTGGCCCCACCCTCAAGGACCCCCAGGTGGTATCCATACAGCCCGAAATGGTAGTCCTTGGGGTTCCATACCTTGTGAACATGGTCCTTTGTAGACTCTTCAAAGATTTAAAAATTGTTATTAATCTTCACACAGCGGGGTTAAGGTGCCCCGAGTGAAATTAACAAAACGTACCTCAGTGCACTTCACACTACATGACGTCACAATATAAAAATACCATACGACGTACATATCTCTAGTCCATATCAGTGAAAGATTCTCGAGCGGGGCGTTAAACACGACGTACATATCTCTAGTCCATATCAGTGAAAGATTCTCGAGCGGGGCGTTAAACCATAAATCAATCAATCTAGTTGTATTACGAGGACAACGTCAGAATGTATTGTTGTTATTTGCTATCACTATCACGTGTTCAAGCTGTATATATGTAAATCTGGATGTCATATGCTTTTCAAACAATTGCTTGAAACATTTTCTGTAATAATAAATAAATCTCTCATATCTATAGTTAGTATGCGTTACAATAATTTTGGTATTAGATTGTCATCTGGAAATTGCCCCCCCCCCCCCCCCCCCCCCCCATGTGCGAAATTGATTAGTCGATCTCGAGGGTTGATTATTATTATTATTTTTTTTTTTGCAATTTTAAACGTGATGGTTCAGGTAAAAGATGATTATATTTTCTTTCGATCAAGGCATATCCTAGAAGGTAACTAGTTGCAGATATGAAATTTTGATACGAAAAGTATGATTTTTTTTTTTTTTTGTTGCCTCGTTTAAATAATATTTGGGGATGAATATGGGAACTATCCGATATTTTGATAAAGATAATGGAAATTGTTAAGAACGAGAGATCATTCTTTTGGTCAGGGGTACTTTTAAAATCATTATATCAATATCGATATATCGATCCCAAACTGTGCGTGATTTGAGAGCGATAAACAACTGACAGCCTTTAGGATAAATTAGCTATACGTCACTTGCATGATGACGTCGTGGTTCAGGGAGGGGTTTTCCATCGTGGTACGATATTTGTTTACATAATGCCAAACGATTATTAGTACCATATGCGACGCTTGGAAGAATTTTACTTCAGTTTGAACCTTCTGTTATGACTTGTTAATTTTACTAGGGACACCTTAACTCCGCTGTGATTATGACGCATGTGATGTAACATTAGGAACTTTCAGGTGAGCTCAATTAACTTCAAATATTAAATTTGATAATTAAGAATATGTTTATTTATTGTTTGAAAAAATTATCAATATTTTTCGATTATTTGCTACTTTTTAGCATTCCTTCTGAGTACTCTCAGTGCTTTGATGAATTTTCTTGCATGGTTAATGTTGCTATAAGGAATGAGAGTACCAAACCCCCGGATGCGTAACCCGGACGCAGTTTACCCCAAAGATTGAGCGGAGGTATAAATGTTTAGGTGTGGCGGGATTGGCTAATATCAAGAGTGAAATTATTTGAAATTGAGAGAAATAATATAGAAGTTTAAATTAATTGTCGGAATGAAAAATTATCGGACAAAATCGAGAAATGACTAAAGAAATTGCCATGGTAGAGGTGTGTTTGAAATGAAAGATGTAATTTACTGCAGATTGCTATGTGTTGTAAAAAAAGTACAAATATGACCTATAAAAGCAACGGGACCCTATATAATCTTTGTCGTTTTTTATTAACACTTGGAATGAACTTTGAAATCTTGGCGGTCATTTATCTAAAATTAATGTCGTTAATTAGTGAGAGGACCAAATGTTAGTATTGAGGTCTAGGGGAAATGAATTGGTACTCTTTCCCCATAAATGTATAGCATAAAACTAGCTTCAGATACGGAGCATGATCTTGATTTTCTCGAAGCTACCTCATTCAACCTTGCTTAGTTGATGTGACCGTGGATATGTGACATCATATGATATACAGTGGTGGATTTAGAGGGGCGCTCTTTTCCGCCACAAATTTACAAAATAATGTTAGTAAAACTCCAAATTTGGCACCCAAAATGGATGAAAAATTTGATTAATACTTGATTTGCACATGAAATCTTGAATCCGCCACTGATACCATTATGGCATGTAATTGCAATTATAGATCTGGAATAAATGCTATTTCATTATCCATATCTTGACAACTGGTATTAACCGCTTTTAAATATTATATTGCGTGTGCAAGGATAGGAGTAATTTTTCTACGGGGGTCAATTTTTTTTCAGGTATAACAAGCAGAAAAGTGACCCCTGGGTCTTTTTTCTACAAAATAATCAATTTTTTCTACAGCTGGTCTCTCTCTCTCTCTCTCCCTGTGTGTGTGTGTGTGGATTTTCGACGTCGAAAAATGACCCCCGGTCATTATTCTATGGGTGTCATTATTCTTCTTTACACCGGCTTTCAAATGTATTTTAGAAGCCCACAGCGTGTTCTTTTTCGTGATTTTGTTTTTTGACTTTCAATTAAAGCCTGGTTTTCACTTTTCTACTTATAAACCGAATGGTGTCTCCTCGTGATCGACCTTCAAATGGATGAAGTCCAAGTCAAAATACACGAGATCTAGCGCGGCCGTGTCGATTTCAAGAAATGTGTGATTCATTTCAATTTCATCACATGATTGTGATAAAATCATATCAAATATTCATGATCATCACTGTATAAAAACTGCAGACCCAAATCTTGTCAATCACCAACGTAGTGAACGTTATTGTGGACTTCCACGCGTGCCGCCCGCGTGGCGCAGTGGTTAGAGCGTCGGGCTCAAAGATCTGATGATCCTTGAGTCGGGGGTTCGAATCCCACTGTGGGACGTGGGTGCCGGTCATTCGGATGATACCGTATAAACCGAGGTCCCGTGTCGCAGTAGGTGTGGCACGATAAAGATCCCTCCCTGCTCAAAGGCCATAAGCGCCGAGCATAGGCCTAAATTTGCAGCCCTGTTACCGGTAATGGTGACAGCCGCCGGATAGCTGAAAAATTGCTCAGGCGGCTATAAACAAACAAACAAACAAATCCACGCGTGTCGACAATCGGGCGAATAGTGCGCCATGAACATGCTTGGCGGGATGGGGAATATAGCTGACAAAAACTTGACTATTCATTGGGGGTAATCAAAAATCACGCAATATCCACCAGTCACATGACATATATTGTATATCTAATTGTTCATGATACAAGTAAGTTATTTGGACGAAGGCGGAGACTCGTGATGTACATTCACAAAACTCGGTATAATCTTAATCTTAAAGATAGAAAGCAAGATTGAGAAGTGTGAAATGTGTATATTTAATTAACTCTGTAAGAAGTATCCAAACACTGCCCTCAGTATATGGATAATTGCAAGTTTCTACAGCGTCCGAGTCAAATTCCAACAATCGCTGATACTGTTCACGAGTGTTTGAAAGAACTAGCACGATTTGAAAATATTGCAGGTTAGCAATAGGTCACTAAATGATAATAATAACATCCCACAAGCACTTGTTACTGTAAATAAGGTATCGGGTATGTATATTAATTAATAACATTAGTAGTAGTATACAGGCGTGATAACAGAGGGCCGAGTGGTTAGAGCATCGTGCTCAAAATCACAAAGCCTCTCACGTCTAGTCGGCGCGAGTTCGATTCTCGCTCGCACTGATATATCGGTAAAATTGGCACATTTTGAATTTCAGTTAACAGTGTCTGCTGAAGCTCCACCTCGGCACTGAAACCCCTCTGATCATTCCACTGAAACCCCTCTGATCATTCCACTGAAACCCCTCTGATATTCCACTGAAACCCCTCTGATCACCTCCACTGAAACCCCTCTGATATTCCACTGAAACCCCTCTGATCATTCCACTGAAACCCCTCTGATCACCTCCACTGAAACCCCTCTGATCACCTCACTGAAACCCCTCTGATCACCTCACTGAAACCCCTCTGATCACTCCACTGAACCCCTCTGATCATTCCACTGAAACCCCTCTGATCACCTCAATGAAACCCCTCTGATCACCCCACTGAAACCCCTCTGATCATTCCACTGAAACCCCTCTGATCACCTCACTGAAACCCCTCTGATCACCTCCACTGAAACCCCTCTGATCACTCCACTGAACCCCTCTGCTCATTCCATTGAAATTGTTCTAACAGGGTGAGAAAGGTTTTAATTGGTTCAGGCGAACATTGT
This sequence comes from Ostrea denselamellosa, assembly GCA_024699665.1. NCBI lineage: Eukaryota > Metazoa > Mollusca > Bivalvia > Ostreida > Ostreidae > Ostrea > Ostrea denselamellosa. Next base: position 4,890,811 of record JAMZEH010000071.1, read on the forward strand.
GGTCCATGGTCCTATTGATCTAAGATGAAACTGGCAAAATGTACCTCCTAAGATATGTTATAAATCAACAGTTACAGCTTTTACATATCCGATATTTTATCAAAGTTTATAGATGTAAGAGTCAACCATAGATACTCAGCCATTATGGGCGCCAAATCTGGATTTTTTTTTTTGCCTTATTTTTGTAAATTTGTGGCAAAAACGGGACGGCCCCCTCGAAATCTGCCACTATACACGAACTGCGACGCTTAACTAAGCACATCTAAATGATACTACACTCCTATCATATCTAGAGCATGGCATTGTAAATGTAACTCGAGTGAACTACTCCTTATTAATAGTCACATCAATTCAAGAAAATCATTTTTAGTTAAATCAAGAGTTAGTTTCGTTATATATTCAGTGTAGGATGGCTTTTTAAGGTAGCACCCGTGAATTTTAATCTGTTGAATGTTGATTTTATCTTATCAAAGTACCTAGGTCATTCATTGAAATTCACCATACAGTAACGTAACGTGTGTATGATATACAATGTAATGTCGACCATATGTCAGTGGCGGATTTAAAGGGGCGAAGGCCTCAAAAAAAAAAAAAAAAAAGAAAAAAAAAAAAAAAAAAAAAAAGTAGAACAACAGCAAAAGTATAAGATTATACAAGCAAGACAATCAATTACGGTTGTTATTTATTGATTTTATTATGCATAAAGTATACATTGAGTAACCAAATAAAAAGTCTCAAAACCTTGGACCCCCCCCCCCCCCCCCCCTCCCAATGCCTCTTTAACAAATCCTGGATCCGCCACTATATATATACCAATTGGTTGAACAGCTATTTTATACTCTCTATTTATCTCACCTGTTCCCGTATTAACGAATATAACGCAGTTACCATTTACTTTCTGCGTAGACAAGTAGACTTCTTTTGGGTGGGACTTTGGGTGTGGGTGGGACGGGTTGACAACTTTCAGTTTCCGTTATTTCAACATTCAAAGTAAGATAAATTGGCTGATTTCCCTCTACGTTTTTGATAGAGAGAAGTATGAAAACTTGAAATAATGAATTGAACCCCCAAGCTCGATTCAGTATTTAGACGTTTTGGCAATGTGACCTGTTTTATTATAATTATGATGATCAATTGTTTCAGTTTTTAGTCTTTATTTTATTATTATTATTATTATTATTATTATATATATATATATATATATATATATATATATATACATATATATATATATATATATATATATATATATACATATATATATATATATATATATATATATATATACATATATATATATATATATATATATATACATATATATATATATATATATATATATATATATATATACATATATATACATATATATATATATATATATATATATATATATATATACTCTGCAAAAAAAGAAACGCATAGCCCTTTTGAAATTTTAAAAATGCAAATTATGTATTTTACCAGGTAAACTGAAATGGTCAATTGAGTAATTGATTTTTTACAGGTAAGTATGAAATTTTAAAGGTCTGTTCATTTGATTTGGCTCTCTGCCAAATTAGCTCGGCGACTCTCTAAAATTGCACATCACCTCTATCGCCATGGAATTTGGCTTACGTTTTTCACGAGAACTTTGTGCTTAATTCAACCACTACATTAAAGCGTATAAAAGGACGAAGTTTGAAGCTTGAATTCATCATAACGTTAAAATGCTGCCATGCCAAGGTTGGACCCTGCTACTCGAAATATCGTCATTGGCCGTCTCCTGGCCGGAGTATCCCAAAGTGAGATTGCACGAACTGAAGACGTAAATCAGAGCACAATTTCTCGGCTGTGGAACAGATTCCAGCAGACTGGCTCTACTAATGACCGACCGAGGAGTGGGCGACCTCGCATTACGACTCCTGGACAGGATCGCTACATCCGGGTCTTTCATCTACGGAATCGAACCGTTGCTGCAACAGCTACTGCAGTAGGAATACCTGGATTGAGAAGAATCAGCTCGCAGACAGTCCGCAACCGACTTCGACAATATGGCATTAGACCCAGAAGACCGTATTTTGGAGCAGTTTTGACACCGTTACACAGACGAGAAAGAGTCCGATGGTGCAACAGATTGAGGGGCTGGACATTCCGCAACTGGCGTAGATATTTGGTTCAGCGATGAGTCCCGTTTTCTGCTACAGAAACGTGATGGAAGAATCCGTGTATACCGGCGCAGGAATGAACGTTTCTCTTCCTCGTGTGTCCAAGAAGTGGATAGCTTCGGTGGAAGTAGCGTCATGATGTGGGCGGCGATCTCTAATGACCGTAAAACAGAACTGGTACATGTCCCGGGCAATTTAACGGCTCAAAGGTACAGAGACGAAATTCTCCAACCTCACCTTATGCGCGTAATTGACCGACAGAGGGAGTTATTCCAACATGACAATGCTAGGCCTCACACAGCCCGCTTAGCAATTGACTACCTTCAGCAGAGCAACATTAATGTGCTACCATAGCCTTCCAAATCACCGGATTTGAATCCGATTGAACACTTATGGGACCAACTGGATAAACGTGTGCGCCTGCGCCAACCTCCGCCTCAGACCCTCGATCAGCTCCGTCAAATGTTACAACAGGAATGGCGAACAATTCCACGCAATAACGTAAGAACATTGATTGACTCTATGCCAAGGACATGAAGAACTGTGTTGGCAGCTCGAGGTGGTCATACACGGTACTAACTTAAACGTGACAGGAAGTGTTCTTAACTGTGATGATCTGACTTTTTTTCCACCAATATCTAAGGTTTGGACTGTAATTTTTTTCAATTGAAACAATTCTAGTGAATATCTACATTTTTTATTGTAAAATCATAATCCAAAATACATCTACTAAAATCTTAAAAAATCCATTATGCGTTTCTTTTTTTGCAGAGTATATATATATATATATATATACATATATATATATATATATATATATTTCTGCTTGTCAACAATTTTAGACAACTCTTAAGTCAACTACTCCTCTGGCAGCTTCCCTCAGCCCGCGATGTCACGTGCCTAATATGGAACCCTGTTCTTGCAACGACACATTTTAACATGCTTTGGGAAATAGAGACTCCATAAAACTGCAGCTTTCTTGGAAAATATTGAGATAGACTCTGGTCAAGGATTTCCCAGAGAGCTTCAAATCTGCAGCTACTATAACCAGTGCGAATTACTTACCCCCTCCCCCTTCAAACTAGAGTTTCTAATTTTGAATAAACTTTTTAGAGGCATGAGGCTTAGAATAAAAAGATTAAGGAATGAGGGTTTATGAAAACCAATTACTAACAAGAACATGTTAATGAGTCCCTAATTATCATAAGCCAGCGGCATAATATTACATGCACATAATGTTATTGCTGTTGTCAGGAGACACTTGCACCTTATATACGTGTTTATAAATTAAGGACCCTGAAGTGAGCTGTAGTATCACCTTTTTATACACACCTTAACAGTAGTCCATAAAAAAAGGAAAACGACAATTTTCGTGCAAAATTTTAATCTATGAACGTGACTCTAAGTACATTTGAGCATTTTATAGGTACATTTGAGCATTTTACAGGTACATTTGAGCATTTTACAGGTACAGTTCTACAGGTAACTCTGACTAGAACCTCTATCAGCAAATCTCTCATCTTTCAACAAGCAAACACCTCACACACTTGCGCAATCTAAAGGCTCTTAAAAACATCACTCCCCATACACAGATTAACACACAGACATTTGGCACCCCACGTACATATCACATGCAAGTTAGCTTGAATGAGCTTCCCTACATTCTCATAGGAAAAAATTAAATATTGCACTATAAACCCAGACCAAACCGATGCTTTTATTGCATCATATCATAAATACATATAGTTAATATATTAGAAAATATGTGCACGTGTGCTTCGATTATATCGTGAAATGAATAATAAATTACATTTTTATTTACACTGCTATCCTTCTCAACGTGAGTACTTTTCATGAAAGAAATGTCCTCACAGTTAACAGATATTTTGATGTATTTTGTAATCTCCAACTTGTAATTCTTGTTTTTTAATTCTAATACATTCATTTATTGTGGTCAAACTTTAACACTAGTTAGTACTATCGTCGTTATGTGCGATTTGTTTCTCTATATATCCTTCTTGTTTCTACTTGTTAATATTTCATCTAATTTTTATAACATCCAATCTACTTGTTAATATTTCATCTAATTTTATAACATCCAATCTACTTGTTAATATTTCATCTAATTTTATAACATCCAATCTACTTGTTAATATTTCATCTAATTTTATAACATCCAATCTACTTGTTAATATTGCATCTATGCACAATATTTTTTTTTTTCAAGGCCACATGGTAAAAGGTTCCTTCTGTGAATACTTCGTCTTGAGACAGGATGAAGGGACAATAAATACACTCGGATTCTCAATGCCCTCGACAAGATCGTAAAATCGGGAGGAAATCGAATCGGTTAAATTCGCGCCGCCGGCCAGGAAATCTTCGTTTGAAAGATAACAGTTGTTCAGAGTGAACGATATATACAACCGTGCATCTGTAAAAGAAAAGAGAGAGTAATTTAAAACTGTTATACTTTCAATTTTTGTGTTTGTATGTTGTTTTGTGTTCCATTTGAGACGACACCTGTTTTAGGTCAAGTTTCACGAATTTTGGCCGTAATAGTAAGGGTTCTTTATTGTACTAAGGCCTACCTCAACACTGTACCTCCATTTTTACGGTCCTATGCGAAAGACTCGTGAATTTTCTTTTTAACACCGAACGCTTAGCGACAGATCTAGTAGCAACGAATACACGAATGTTCTTGTCACTCAAAGTGATATCGTCATTATTTCTTAGCACTATACAGAGTGTAAATGGGCCAGAGTCGGATGATTCTCATACGACAAGCGTTATACAGAGTGTATACCTTCTAATACTTGTTTCGTGGCAGTGGGACAGAGTCGGACCATTCTCTTAAATAAACGTTATACAGAGTGTATATACTACTACTACTGTATTTTGACTAACGTCCCTCTTGAGAATTTTTCACTCATATGGAGACGTCACCATTGCCAATGAAGGGCTGCAAAATTTAGGCCTATGCTCAGCGCTTACGGCCTTTGAGCAGGAAACGATCTTCATTGTGCTACACCTGCTGGGGCCTGTTTTACGGTTTCATTCGAAGGACCGCCATTTAGTCCCCCCTTTCGACAAACATGGGGTACTGAGGACCTATTCTAACGCGGATCCCCACGGGGGGGGGGGGGGGGTTATATACTACTAATACTTACTCCGTCGTAGTGGCACAGCGTCGGACCATTCCTGCAAAATGATATTCTCTCCTGGTCCACCCAAAGTGTACTCGTTCACGAAGGTGGCATTCAGGGGAATCCCTATGTCCCTCCAGGGTCTGGCGGGGGCCTTTGTACAGTTATTGCTTCTTAGATCTATCTTATATTCCACTTTTTCGTTGGCGAGTATTATGTACTTGTAGAATCTGAAAATAGATATTCTGATAGCTTACATATTTTCAGACAATTAAAAAAAACTATTCTGATTGTTGACATATTAAATTTTACTATATAACTAAATGATCCTTTTTACTTTCAGTGTACTACACGAACATAGATGGGTACCATTGGGTTTATCCATTTGCTGTGGTAGAAAAGGCTTCAGTGTCTGGCACTTGTGTAGATAATTCGTCCCATACTTACAAGATAATCAACTTACATAGTTTGCTGTTACACTTGTGTATCCTGATTCGAGAATATTTCATTTATAGCTAGACGTCACAAGCCATATGTGAGGTGCCATAATTTTGACTTTTGCCTGACGCCCAGGGACGTAGCAGTTAGGGATGCCTTTTGTTAGAACGCCTACCGTGACAAGGGACTTCCGGTTTTAAAAGTTTAAGGTCCATGATATTACTTACACAATGCCGGACGCTTGGTTAAGGAACAATGGCTTCCTGTGTGATATGCTGAAGTGTAATATATTACACTTCCTGTGTGATATGCTATAACTGTTGTGTAATAACTTTTACTTCCTGTGTGACATGTTATAACTGTTGTGTAATAACATTTACTTCCTGTGTGACATGTTATAACTGTTGTGTAATAACTTTTACTTCCTGTTTGACACGCTTTTACTGTTGTGAAATATATTATACTTCTTGTGTGATACGCTATAACTGTTGTGAAATACATTACACTTCCTGTGTGATATGCTATAACTGTTGTGTAATATATTATACTTCCTGTTTGACATGCTTTTACTGTTGTGAAATAAATTTTACTTCCTGTGTGATATGCTTTAACTGTTGTGTGTAATATATTATACTTCCTGTGTAATATGCTATAATTTAGTCATAATTCATATCAATATATCAATTGATTTGAACACAACTACAAGATAGTGCATAAAAAAATGATTATTGAATTCAATATGTATAGAATTGAAATTTAGTCAATTTCCAGAAAGCTTTGCCGTTTTTACCGTCTTCCAGGTGTGAACTCGCTCAGTTCTTCAAAGACCACCTCCCGTTTGTTGACTGCGTCGTAGAAAAACGAAATTCTATTCACCTCGTTCCTTTCATAGTCGAGCTGGGAAACTCTAGCCTATTGAAGGATATAGAGTAACATGAATTTCGGTATGACTGATTGCAAGCTTTCTGATTGGCTGAGATTCAACAAACTGAAGAAAAAAAAAGGGGGGGGGGAGAACGTGTATATTTTCACCCACGATGAGATGAATTTAACATTTGATTTTTCCAACATAAAACGAAATACAAATTGAGAATTTTCAAATCGATACGATTTGCTAATTATTAATATCATTTTATTTGGTCGTTCAATGAAAACTTGCTCTAATCATTTTCGACTTGATCTTGCACTCTAGCTGTACACAAAGATGGCCAGTTAGTATCGTTGGTAAGTTATTGTAGCCGGTTTCGATGTTTTGAATTATTAAATAATTCTATAAACAAAACCTCTCGTCTCTAACCAGTTGCGACATAACTAGTAACATAATTATTCAAGTGGTCTAGAAGCGATAAGAGGAGTTGAGTCCAGAGAAGTGAAAACGCCAAACATAACCACATGTCTATGTACTGTGTGCCTTTTAAAATCGCTATTCACTTAGGTAAAATTTTGTCTATTAATTTTGTTACTATAGTATATTTCTTAATTAAATTATAACCACAATAAGCCATTCGTCCTTAAGAAATGTTCAAAATGTATATCGTCAGTGTGGTCCGATTTCAAGAAAACAATAAGAATCACGGCCTGATATTTTTTGACGCTTACGTCAGTTGTTATACGTCATGTTTATATACTCATGTAGCATACAAAATAAGGACAGTGGCTATGATCACGGATACCGACTTTGAAAAAAAATTCTTTGGTGATATCATCCTTTCCTAATGAATACAATATGTATTATAACACTGGCTTAAATAATGGACGTCGGAAGATATTTGACATTATGGAGGCGGATCTATCACAAAAGGGGAGTGGTGTTTAGGACCTTAATAAGTTCCTGATAATTGAATATATTTTAAAAAAAAGTATTTTATGAGCTTGTTTAGTAATCATAAAAAAATAATTTATGCATCATATCCATATATTTTTGTTTCGAGTCTGTTTTATGATACAATGTCACTGATTTATCATTTGGTTATATATTTTACTTATCAGTTTTTTCCCAACATCACAAGATGTCTGATTAATTCTGTGCTTGTAACATCAGGGTCTCCGAGTGGCTAGAGCACCAATAATAATAATTAAAAAAAAAAATTGGACGCCACCAGATAACTGAAAAATTGTTGAGTGTGACGGAAAACAATAATCAATCAATCAACCATGTAACATCTGTCCTTAATGAACCTGAAGGGATATGTGATTGTGATTAAGTATACTTGCTGTCTGAATTTCAGTGAGTAGAACTTTAGAACTGACTCTTGTAAATAAGGAGTTGAAGTCTGGAGATGACACCTGTAATGGACCGTATCAAACGTTCCGGAATTTTGTTATCTGTTCGGGCCCGGTTTTGTACATTAGAATGAGAAGCGGGACGAAGTCATGCTGAGCACAATTTAGAACGTGGTTTGCAGCTTGCAGCTTACGACGAAAATACTGTAGCTATATTACTTTGCTATACCAGCAAACAAATTATGGAAATTATATTATGTGCATTATCTGAATACTGAATGATGTTACTAGGTGTTTTTGAGATGAATTATACTCTACTATGAGATTTGTAAACAATGACGTAATAGTCCGTGTTTTCACGGGCCAAAGTAAATTAGTTTTTTTTTTTATAAGACTTGGTAATTTTGGGCGAAATATATATGTTATTTACAAGAATGTACATTGTTATTGAATTCAGAGACTTAATGTGCATTGTTATTTCGTTTTCAGTTAATCTTTTTCTACTTCTCAACACTGACATTTGATGGAAATAAAGATGAAGTAGAAACGAATTTTCATATTGAGCTGGTATCAAATAACGAAGCTACAACGCCGATTCCAGATTGGTGACGAAGTCTGGAAATGACACCAATGTTCAGATTTGACAAACTTCTTTCACCTTAGAACATGGAACTACGGGAGTTGTTCGATATGTAATGCGTATTGTACGATGTCCCAAAAACATTCAACCCCGTGGGGATCCGGGTTGCTAGAATAGATCCTCAGCACCACCTAGCTTGTCGTAAAAGCGACTAAATGGGGCGGTCCTTCGGATGAGACCGCAAAAACCGAGTTCCCGTGTCACAGCAGGTGTGGCATGTTAAAGATCCCTCCCTGCTCAAAGGCCATAAGCGCCGAGCAGCCCTTCACCGGCAATGGTGACGTCTCCATATGAGTGAAAGATTCTCGAGCGGGACGTTAAACAATATATAATCAATCAATCAAAAACATTCGACTCAAATAGTGAAATGAACAATACATCCCTTCAAGGTATTTTCCGCGGTTTGAAATACATAATTTCAATCTCTGAACCCATTTTTGAAATGCGTCAAGGCACGCTGATTTAGGTAGACTCTATGAAGCACAGGTTGATGGCTGATTCAAGGGCTTGTTGGGACTTATAACGACGACCAGATAAGAACTTTTTATGTTTTGTCAAAAGAAAAAAGTCGCATGGGGCTAGATCAGGAGAGTATGGTGGGTGTGGCAAGACGGTAACCTTCTCCGACTTCAAAAATTGCTTGACAAGCTCAGATGTATGTGATGGAGCATTATCATGAAATAGACGAACATGCCTTAATGCTGACACAGGGCGTCCTTTATGATAATATTTCTTGAGCTTGTTTAGTATAACATCTAGGTAATACCGACCTGGAACACTTTTGTCCTTTTTGTTTTGGTAAAAAGCTGATACTTAATAACTGTGAGAATGTGTACAGCTACTTCATTTTATTAAAAAAAATTAATAATTATTTTCTTGTCATTTATTTCCGTTTTTTTTTAAAGATTATTAAAAAAAAAATGCTTTAAAGATGACGAGTAAGTGTACACACTCGGGATGTAGTTGCTTATGTAGATTTCGGTGTAATAATCTGATACCTTTATCTCTAAATCATTTATCGATGTTCAACAATAAATATTTCTCCTATGTCTGAGAATGTTTATTACATGCATGTATACATACAAAGAAAAGAAAAACAGTTCCCGAAAGCATTAAGTATTGAGAACGTTTCTGGTAATATTTTTCATAGTTCGAGGTCTGGATTTTCTCCCCGTTTTCGCTAAATCGAAGGGACGCTGACATTCGACCATTTACAAATCAAATCTGATCTGCAACGTTTGCAAATTCTTTTACCTCACACAGATATTCATATTTGAAATAAGTATTCTTCGTGACAATAGTTAGTTTTATTTGTAGTGTGTAACAGGTTACAACAAACCAATCTGACATCATAACAACACGTTGTACCCCAAATAACCTGAAGCTGGGGACTAAGATTCTTCCAATCTCACGTTATACTAGAGTTATCATATAATAAGGGTCAATTATTTTGTTTCAGACTTTCCATCTTTCAAGTACACTAAAACACGCTTATAACGAACACACTGGTAATGAATTCATGCTTATTGCGAAGTGATATATACTCCCTTACGAAAATAAAGAAATTTTATACGATATAATGAAGTGTTTTTGTTTGGTCCTAGAGGTTCGCTATAACCGTGTTTTACTGTTTCAACCCAAGACTATTACTTGTAAGATTCATAGTCAAGAACGCTTTTACTGATAGTGTCTTCTATCTCGGAAATAGTCATCACCAAGAAGTTTCTGTGAGTGCATGTAAACATGTAATGTTACTAGTGCAAAGTCGCTGATGTAATCCATAGGAGATAGGAGTGATTGTCCTAGCACACAAAATTCAATCTCTCATGAAGCGTTAACACAGAGTTTGTAATTTGAGCTGCATCGCTTAAAAATAATTCTTTTCTGAAAAACTATTAAATAGCTTTAAACATACTTGAAACTGTTTTGGTACAATGCATCTCTTTGGTTCCTGGGCAGAGGACAAATAGCTTCCTAGTGCAGCCAGGAATACCAAGACCCCTTTCATTCTCACTACACGGAGGGGGAGGAGTGACAACGGGATGGCTCGTGACGGAACAAGAGTGGAAAGAAATTTCAGCAGCGACCGGCAGATATAGCGGGAGGGTTGCGATAACGAGGGACCTTTGATTGCTTGAGAACGGGGGACTTCAGTCAATCATTTGACGACTGTCTTGTGGCGTTATCTTGTGATTTTACTGTCTGATATGTGCTGCAGTCAGAGGATGAGACTATACCTTAATAAACTTATCTACCTGATGATGATAATAGGTGGATATATGCCGCACTTTTTATTGTTTCAATGATACGGGCCTTGACATTGCGATTGACACAGGGCAAAATATTCGATCAAATTCAGCGTGTTTAACTCTTGCTTCAAGATCTCTCAAAAATATCCGTCAAAATCTGAAAATATGGTATACAAGTTAAATTATACGCAGATCTAAGAATTGAAAATATTTCGATAATATAAATATTTCAATAGGTAAATCAGAGATAATAAGTAAATCAGAGATAATAATGATGGAAAAGGTTAACATTGCTTGCGAAATGGGAACACACACACACACACACACACACACACACACACACACACACACACACACACACACACACATATATATAATATATCGTGTACTGCTATTCATTGCAACAGAACAATCTCCACGTGATTGATTTTTCTGATATACGATGAACTAAACGATCTCTGAATTTCTCTATATCTTTATCTCCTCTTAATATCCCCCTAGTGCACTTGCTCAATTTTAACATCTTGTGACGTATGAAGTTTTTATTTTTATGTACAGCATCTACAAGCACATAGCAACGTTTTTCACAGTGGGAGGAGTGGCTGGTAGAGAAGTTGACGTCATAATTCTAAAACAAACCCCACAAAATCGATTTCGTTTGCCCAAACTTCAAAATCCTAAATCGTGGGAAGGGGGAGGAACAAATGATTGCCCTTTACTACATAAGTTCACTTTATCAGTTCAACTTTATCATATTGCTCTAATAAGTGGGAATCAGAATCAGCCAATACATCTAACTGAAAAGTAACGTTTAAAAAGAGGTGGGACTGGATCGAATTGGAATTCTTGAATGCTGAGCTACATATCAGCAGATAAGAAGGAAATATAAAGTTATTTCTAAACGGGTACTTCTAAAAAGCTAGTGTAAAATGTTATTTTGAAGTAGTCACCCATATTTTTGTCCAACACGGGTGTCGTCAGGGAGACCCTGTTTTTCCATACCTCTTTCTACTCGCTATTTTCATTAAAGAAAAATGGTGATACAAAAAACATTGTTATGAAAAGGAACATGAACTATCCCAGTATGTCTATAATACATCTCTTGCTCTTGCTGGATTTTGCTAGTTCTCTGTATCCTGTCCTTGATACATTAGAACTATATGCAAAACTTTCTGGTTGGAAAATTAGCAATACAAAAATAAAAATCAACGATAGGTTCAGAATATTCTCTGCTGAAGTTTTCCCCTATCCCAAATGAAATCTATATTTTTTTTTTCGGGGGGAGGGGGCAACAATTTTGTTTTCACAAGAAATAATTTTGTCATGGACCTGGATAAAATTCCTGATATTTTTAAGCTACCAATGCCAAAAATCATTGCAATGATTCAGGAAATGGAAACGACATATAACTCGTCGGACGGGTTACTATAGGTTTTCTAAAACTATCTATTCTATTACCATACCCTAGTTAAGAAATAATTTCTAGTTTAACACAACAGTTGTTCAAATTCATCTAAGGTCAAATTTGATAAATTTATATGTACAACTATTACACAACACCAGATATTGAGTGGTTTCAATGTGGTAAATCTTAAGAATTTCATTTTATCTCCAAAATGTTCACGAGTCCAAAGGGTTATTAAAGGTTAACATTATTTGCGAAGGCAGACATGTAAGATGTTATAGATAAGTTGTTAAATACTGGGGATGTTTTTGTGTTGAAACTTATGGAATGCATTTCTAACATATTTTGAACATATGTTTTGGAGTCTACTACTGATTATTTTAACAAGACGAAACTTATACATGGTCTGAAGTTCTATCTATCTTGTAACGTAATTAATAAAAAGGTATTTATAAAAGAATGATGTAACGATTTGTTCATTTTTGTCTGGAGAACGTTTTGTAGAAAATGCAACTGTTTTATGAAGTGTAATAGTGTTGTAAGTGCTATATTCTCTTGAGATAATTATTCAGAGTTACCCCGTCCATATATGCAGTTGTGAATTGTTGTTGATCAATCAATGTACAAAATATATTTACATAAGTATCAATAAAAAGAATGTGAACCCAACTGAATTTTCAGAAATCGATTGATTGATTGATTAAATATTGTTTAACGTCCCGCTCGAGAATCTTTCACTCATATGGAGACGTCGCCGGTGAAGGGTTGCAAAATTTAGTCCTATGCTCGGCTCTCAGGGCCTTTGAGCAGGGAGGGATCTTTGACGTGCCACAACTGCTGTGACACGGGACCTTGGTTTTTTCGGTCTCATCCGAAGGACCGCCCCATTTAATCGCCTCTTACGGCAAGCAAGAGTACTGATGATCTATTCTAACCCGAATCCCCACAGGCCTTCAGAAATCGAACTCAGAAATGAATTTGAAGGATATATTTTATGTATGCTTCAAAGATTCTAAAGACTTTGCGCCTCAACGGTTACAGAACAGACGTTTGAATAGAATACTACTGTCTCAAAACACTGACAAGAAGAATAGACAATGAAATGTGTACTTTATGTAACAATGACATTAAAACTATTCCAAACGTTTTTTATGTGCAAAGATGTATTGCATATATGGAATAATCTTAGCCTAAATACTTATAATACTACATCAATAGGTGTACGGTTTATGTTTAAAATGTACTGTTTGGTGATTTACTTTTCTAAATTTGTTATAAATTGTATATTCATATATGCCAAGCAGTATATTTTTCAATGTTTAAAATGCAATATATAGAGTGCCACATTTATACGGAATGTGGTGAGTTTGATTCCTTTGCTGTGGAAGATCTTGGAAGCTTATGGAAGCCTATGAAAGTCATCGACATCCTACAAAACATGTACGTAGCTACATACCATTGCTATGTATGACGTAATGGACAGCATGGGCAGTGATTCCACGTGCAGATTGAGTTCAGACAAGGCGGCGTGATCTCGCCGACAATTTCCTTGTCGTCATCGACTGATGTGGAAGTCACCATAAGGCCAGTGGGCTTGAATGGGACCGAGAGCCAGGTTTGAAGGCTGCTATTTGTACTGTTGCAGCACGTCCGGAAAGGCATCCGGGGAAAAAAACTCACGCACATGAAACACTAGTTTGTACTTGATTGACTATGCATGCCAATTGGAACATTGATACAATTATAGTGCACGAAACATTGTATAATATCAACCTTACTGCCAGTGCTCCTGTCAATGCCCCATTGTCGAACCAAATTCTCTACGAGTGTGTTACAGGGCTTCATGTTTTAGCATCGAACACAGGCAGTAGAACAACAGATACAACAATGAACTCTGCTTTCTTGCTAGGATTACTCTCTCTACTGGCCTACTTTGCAGGTAAGTTCAAACATTATTCTGCCCACTGACGCAGTTTTCAACAGGTATTAGTACATGTTTCACATCTCTAACAAAAGATTTTTACCTCTACCTAGCCACTTGGTACACCCTAAGTCAAAGCTTTATGATGGGGTAACCATGGTATTGTAATTATAATCATTAAACCAACAACCAATCAGCGATGACTGGTAACATTCAAGGATAGGGCGTCACTCTTTTCGAAGACGGTTTTTGCAGTCCACAGGAGCACTGAATATCAAATTAAAAAAAAGTTTCGGTGGCTTGGAAAACAGAGATCAGAAATGCTAATAAAGCGATTATCATGTCAATGCATTTAGGATACTCTCTCTCTCTCTCTCTCTCTCTCTCTCTCTCTCTCTCTGATGTATCTGTTATTATGTCATAACTAACACTTCTTGAAAGTCGTATAAAATGTGTACTCACCACATTGTTTTCGGCTGCAGTCACAAAGCGACTCATCCAGCAATCAGCCTCTTCATTTGAAACAAATTTAAAAGATACAGGGACAGTTTTATATCACTATCATATCATATCATATCAAATTCTCTGTTTTGAAGATGATTTTCAGAAAAAGCATAGAGGTCTTTTCCATCATGCCCGAAAATATCCTAAAAATAGTATTAGTTTCTTAACTTAAAACCATTCGAAAAGACATAGCAGACACTCTTGAAACATGGGTGAAATATTTTTTGAATTTTGAATGTGACCTTTACCTGGCTGTTGAATACAAGTAAACTCATCTTAATGGTACCCAGCTAGTATGATGATGTCAGTGAATTTCTCTTCGTTGAAGCTAAAGCGAACACTTATGTTACAAAGCACAGGTCTGGTGTTACAGACGTCATTGATGATGTAACCCCTAGCAGCACAGATTTGACACTGATGCATGCAACGATGAGCAAAGCACAGGTTGGACTTTTGCAAGAACTTGAAAACAGCCTTATGAAAACCTTAGAGAAATCAATCTCTTCTATAGAGAATCTACTGAAAGAGCTTCACAATACCCAGGACCTTAATAACAACATGTAGAAAACACCTATCAATCAGAAAATAAGCTAGGGAGTTAAAGAAACTTCAGTTTACAGAATCAAAAACATGACGCAGCCCTTCGTATTGCCCATCTTGAATCTACGCTTAATTCAGAGGACATTCATTCCTCTCTAGAAATATCTGTGCCATCCCTAAAGAAAGATAATGATGTCCAGCAGAGTAAACATGCTGACCAAATCTTACTCAATGTAAAACACAAAACAAAAAAACCCCCCAAAGATACACCCCCCCAACACCCTTGGTTTTACAATAGGTGATACCGAGGAGACCATAAAAAGCTATGAATCTTGGCCTTATGTGGTCATCTTACTGACCAATGATTTAATAAGCCTCCTCCCATAACAGTGTGCCAAAAAGCTAAATGATTTAGTGCAACTCATCCCTTGGAAGTGGATAAGTACTAAAACTATAATATCTCTCACAACTCCGAGATCTGACGACGAGTGAATAGAATGAACTCCGAACTGGTGGACGCCCTACTCAAAAAGAAATACCTATCCCAGAGATGATGTTGTTAGTGATAATTATAATTCATGGTGTTCGTCACCAAATCATGTTCTTCTTAACAACAAATTACATATGTTATTTGATAGTACATATCACGTTTGGCCTGAATCTTAAAAATATCACCCCACCGTGTTTTGGCATTAATCCAGAAGCGCGAGGTAATGTCAACGAGCCACCCTTTGATTACACATATGTCCAAGTTCAACATAGAATGGGTGCACAATATTATCAACACTCTCAAAGAAATGCTCCGCATTGGGGAAAAAGAGGAACATATTAACCTGTATTCATAAAGACTCATTGTTATTTTTTCGTTTTTAGAAAATATACATAACAGTATCAGTGTCATGATTGAGTATAAAAACTCTATTAGATTTTCTTATTAGAACATTGGAGGATTATATTATCATATGTACCGGTCGCGGTAGCTCAGTGGTTAGAGCGTTCGCTTCGTAACCGGGAGGTCGTGAGTTCGAGCCCCGCTCGTGCCATGGCCGCGTCAAACCTAAGACGAAAAGTAGGTAGTGATTGCTCCTTCGCCAAACGCTCGGCATTTAGAAGTGAGAATCACGGGTCTTTCGGATATGACCTTAAAAACGGAGGTCCCGTGTCACGGTAGGCGTTGGCACGTTAAAGAACCCTCACTGCTACGGCCCTGAGCCCTAAGCATAGGTCTAAATTTGTGGTACTTCACCTACAGCTGGTGACGTCTCAATATGAGTGAAAAATTCTCGACGGGACGTAAAACAAACAAACAATCAACAATCATCATGTTGCAAACATGATGGTAAACAATTTATAAGAGAAATTCAACAATAAGATGTTATTATACTAACATAAACTCATATTGGTTACAACACTGCTGTTGTTAACAAATTCTATCATTATTCAGATATATCAAGAAATGGAAAATATCATAGAGGACTTGCAATCCTAACTAGAAATGAACTGAAAAATCATACAAAATATAGCCTAATTCTTCGTAAAAGGATTAACAATGGTTGAGTGATTTTGATAATCATACTGTCAGAGAGGATGCTTTGGTATGTGGTGATTTCGATGCTCGTACTGTCAGAGAGGATGCTTTGGTATGTGGTGATTTCGATGCTCGTACTGTCAGAGAGGATGCTTTGGTATGTGGTGATTTCGATGCTCGTACTGCCAGAGAGGATGCTTTGGTATGTGGTGATTTGAATTCTCGTACTGTCAGAAAGGATGCTTTGGTATGTGGTGATTTGAATGCTCTTACTGTCAGAGAGGATGCTTTGATATGTGGTGATTTGAATGCTCTTACTGTCAGAGAGGATGCTTTGGTGTGTGGAGATTTGAATGCTCGTACTGTCAGAGAGGATGCTTTGGTGTGTGGAGATTTGAATGCTCGTACTGTCAGAGAGGATGCTTTGGTGCGTGGAGATTTGAATACTCGTACTGTCAGAGAGGATGCTTTGGTATGTGGTGATTTGAATGCTCTTACTGTCAGAGAGGATGCTTTGGTGTGTGGAGATTTGAATGCTCGTACTGTCAGAGAGGATGCTTTGGTGTGTGGAGATTTGAATGCTCGTACTGTCAGAGAGGATGCTTTGGTGCGTGGAGATTTGAATACTTGTACTGTCAGAGAGGATGCTTTGGTATGTGGTGATTTGAATACTCGTACTGTCAGAGAGGATGCTTTGGTATGTGGTGATTTGAATGCTCGTACTGTCAGAAAGGATGCTTTGGTATGTGGTGATTTGAATGCTCGTACTGTCAGAGAGGATGCTTTGGTATGTGGTGATTTGAATGCTCGTACTGTCAGAAAGGATGCTTTGGTATGTGGTGATTTGAATGCTTGTACTGTCAGAGAGGATGCTTTGGTATGTGGTGATTTGAATGCTCGTACTGTCAGAGAGGATGCTTTGGTATGTGGTGATTTGAATGCTTCTACTGTCAGAGAGGATGCTTTGGTATGTGGTGATTTGAATGCTTCTACTGTCAGAGAGGATGCTTTGGTATGTGGTGATTTGAATGCTTCTACTGTCAGAAAGGATGCTTTGGTATGTGGTGATTTGAATGCTTGTACTGTCAGAGAGGATGCTTTGGTATGTGTTGATTTGAATGCTTCTACTGTCAGAGAGGATGCTTTGGTAGGTGTTAATTTGAATGCTTCTACTGTCAGAGAGGATGCTTTGGTGTGTGGAGATTTGAATGCTCGTACTGTCAGAGAGGATGCTTTGGTGTCTGCAGATTTGAATGCTTCTACTGTCAGAGAGGATGCTTTGGTATGTGGTGATTTGAATGCTTCTACTGTCAGAGAGGATGCTTTGGTATGTGGTGACTTGAATGCTTCTACTGTCAGAAAGGATGCTTTGGTATGTGGTGATTTGAATGCTTCTACTGTCAGAAAGGATGCTTTGGTATGTGGTGATTTGAATGCTTGTACTGTCAGAAAGGATGCTTTGGTATGTGTTGATTTGAATGCTTCTACTGTCAGAAAGGATGCTTTAGTGTGTGGAGATTTGAATGCTCGTACTGTCAGAGAGGATGCTTTGGTGTGTGGAGATTTGAATGCTCGTACTGTCAGAGAGGATGCTTTGGTATGTGGTGATTTGAATGCTCGTACTGTCAGAGAGGATGCTTTGGTATGTGGTGATTTGAATGCTCGTACTGTCAGAAAGGATGTTTTGGTATGTGGTGATTTTAATGTTTGTAATGTCAGAGAGGATGCTTTGGTATGTGGTGATTTGAATGCTCGTACTGTTAAAGAGGATGCTTTGGTATGTGGTGATTTGAATACTCGTACTGTCAGATAGGATGCTTTGGTATGTGGTGATTTGAATACTCGTACTGTCAGAGAGAATACTTTGGTATGTGGTGATTTGAATGCTCGTACTGTTAGAGAGGATGCTTTGGTATGTGGTGATTTGAATGCTTGTACTGTCGGAGAGGATGCTTTGGTATGTGGTGATTTGAATACTCGTACTGTCAGAGAGGATGCTTTGGTATGTGGTGATTTGAATGCTTCTACTGTCAGAGAGGATGCTTTGGTATGTGGTGATTTGAATGCTTCTACTGTTAGAAAGGATGCTTTGGTATGTGGTGATTTGAATGCTTGTACTGTCAGAGAGGATGCTTTGGTATGTGTTGATTTGAATGCTTCTACTGTCAGAAAGGATGCTTTGGTAGGTGTTAATTTGTATGCTTCTACTGTCAGAGAGGATGCTTTGGTGTGTGGAGATTTGAATGCTCGTACTGTCAGAGAGGATGCTTTGGTGTGTGGAGATTTGAATGCTTCTACTGTCAGAGAGGATGCTTTGGTATGTGGTGACTTGAATGCTTCTACTGTCAGAAAGGATGCTTTGGTATGTGGTGATTTGAATGCTTCTACTGTCAGAAAGGATGCTTTGGTATGTGGTGATTTGAATGCTTCTACTGTCAGAGAGGATGCTTTAGTGTGTGGAGATTTGAATGCTCGTACTGTCAGAGAGGATGCTTTGGTGTGTGGAGATTTGAATGCTCGTACTGTCCGAGAGGATGCTTTGGTATGTGGTGATTTGAATGCTCGTACTGTCAGAGAGGATGCTTTGGTATGTGGTGATTTGAATGCTCGTACTGTCAGAAAGGATGTTTTGGTATGTGGTGATTTTAATGTTTGTAATGTCAGAGAGGATGCTTTGGTATGTGGTGATTTGAATGCTCTTACTGTCAGAGAGGATGCTTTGGTATGTGGTGATTTGAATGCTCTTACTGTCAGAGAGGATGCTTTGGTATGTGGTGATTTGAATGCTCGTACTGTTAAAGAGGATGCTTTGGTATGTGGTGATTTGAATACTCGTACTGTCAGAGAGGATGCTTTGGTATGTGGTGATTTGAATACTCGTACTGTCAGAGAGAATACTTTGGTATGTGGTGATTTGAATGCTCGTACTGTTAGAGAGGATGCTTTGGTATGTGGTGATTTGAATGCTTGTACTGTCAGAGAGGATGCTTTGGTATGTGGTGATTTGAATACTCGTACTGTCAGAGAGGATGCTTTGGTATGTGGTGCTTTGAATACTCGTACTGTCAGAGAGAATACTTTGGTATGTGGTGATTTGAATGCTCGTACTGTTAGAGAGGATGCTTTGGTATGTGGTGATTTGAATACTTGTACTGTCAGAGAGGATGCTTTGGTATGTGGTGATTTGAATGCTCGTACTTTTAAAGAGGATGCTTTGGTATGTGGTGATTTGAATGCTCGTACTGTCAGAGAGGATGCTTTGGTATGTGGTGATTTGAATACTCGTACTTTCAGAGAGGATGATTTGGTATGTGGTGATTTGAATACTCGTACTGTCAGAGAGAATGCTTTGGTATGTGGTGATTTGAATGTTCGTACTGTTAGAGAGGATGCCTTGGTATGTGGTGATTTGAATGCTCTTACTGTCAGAGAGAATGCTTTGGTATGTGGTGATTTGAATGCTCGTACTGTCAGAGAGGATGCTTTGGTATGTGGTGATTTGAATGCTTCTACTGTCAGAAAGGATGCTTTGGTATGTGGTGATTTGAATGCTTCTACTGTCAGAGAGGATGCTTTGGTATGTGGTGATTTGAATGCTTCTACTGTCAGAGAGGATGCTTTGGTATGTGGTGATTTGAATGCTCGTACTGTTAAAGAGGATGCTTTGGTATGTGGTGATTTGAATACTCGTACTGTCAGATAGGATGCTTTGGTATGTGGTGATTTGAATACTCGTACTGTCAGAGAGAATACTTTGGTATGTGGTGATTTGAATGCTTGTACTGTCAGAGAGGATGCTTTGGTATGTGTTGATTTGAATGCTTCTACTGTCAGAGAGGATGCTTTGGTAGGTGTTAATTTGAATGCCTCTACTGTCAGAGAGGATGCTTTGGTGTGTGGAGATTTGAATGCTCGTACTGTCAGAGAGGATGCTTTGGTGTGTGGAGATTTGAATGCTTCTACTGTCAGAGAGGATGCTTTGGTATGTGGTGATTTGAATGCTTGTACTGTCAGAGAGGATGCTTTGGTATGTGTTGATTTGAATGCTTCTACTGTCAGAAAGGATGCTTTGGTATGTGGTGATTTGAATGCTTCTACTGTCAGAAAGGATGCTTTGGTATGTGGTGATTTGAATGCTTCTACTGTCAGAAAGGATGCTTTGGTATGTGGTGATTTGAATGCTTGTACTGTCAGAAAGGATGCTTTGGTATGTGGTGATTTGAATGCTTCTACTGTCAGAAAGGATGCTTTAGTGTGTGGAGATTTGAATGCTCGTACTGTCAGAGAGGATGCTTTGGTGTCTGGAGATTTGAATGCTCGTACTGTCCGAGAGGATGCTTTGGTATGTGGTGATTTGAATGCTCGTACTGTCAGAAAGGATGTTTTGGTATGTGGTGATTTTAATGTTTGTAATGTCAGAGAGGATGCTTTGGTATGTGGTGATTTGAATGCTCTTACTGTCAGAGAGGATGCTTTGGTATGTGGTGATTTGAATGCTCGTACTGTTAAAGAGGATGCTTTGGTATGTGGTGATTTGAATACTCGTACTGTCAGATAGGATGCTTTGGTATGTGGTGATTTGAATACTCGTACTGTCAGAGAGAATACTTTGGTATGTGGTGATTTGAATGCTCGTACTGTTAGAGAGGATGCTTTGGTATGTGGTGATTTGAATGCTTGTACTGTCAGAGAGGATGCTTTGGTATGTGGTGATTTGAATACTCGTACTGTCAGAGAGGATGCTTTGGTATGTGGTTCTTTGAATACTCGTACTGTCAGAGAGAATACTTTGGTATGTGGTGATTTGAATGCTCGTACTGTTAGAGAGGATGCTTTGGTATGTGGTGATTTGAATGCTTGTACTGTCAGAGAGGATGCTTTGGTATGTGGTGATTTGAATGCTCGTACTTTTAAAGAGGATGCTTTGGTATGTGGTGATTTGAATGCTCGTACTGTCAGAGAGAATACTTTGGTATGTGGTGATTTGAATGCTCGTACTGTTAGAGAGGATGCTTTGGTATGTGGTGATTTGAATGCTTGTACTGTCAGAGAGGATGCTTTGGTGTGTGGTGATTTGAATGCTCGTACTGTTAGAGAGGATGCTTTGGTATGTGGTGATTTGAATGCTTGTACTGTCAGAGAGGATGCTTTGGTATGTGGTGATTTGAATGCTCTTACTGTCAGAGAGGATGCTTTGGTATGTGGTGATTTGAATGCTCTTACTGTCAGAGAGGATGCTTTGGTATGTGGTGATTTGAATGCTCGTACTGTCAGAGAGGATGCTTTGTTG
The DNA here is from genome assembly GCA_024699665.1 of Ostrea denselamellosa. Classification (NCBI taxonomy): domain Eukaryota; kingdom Metazoa; phylum Mollusca; class Bivalvia; order Ostreida; family Ostreidae; genus Ostrea; species Ostrea denselamellosa. The sequence continues at coordinate 4,912,839 of JAMZEH010000071.1, forward strand.
TGTGGTGATTTGAATGCTCGTACTGTCAGAGAGGATGCTTTGGTATGTGGTGATTTGAATGCTCGTACTCTCTGTTTACTGTCATCAATCTAGCAATATTGAACAGTCTCGCTCAGGCATCAGCAGAGAAAAAAATCCTTAAAATGTTTACAAGGGGTCAATATTCTGTGGTGTTATTATTCTTCACGTACAACGGGTTGATTTTAATGAAATGACACTTTTTCTACGGGCAAACGGGTATTTTTTCTACATCGAATAAAGACTGGGGATCAATTTTCTACGTCAAAAAGTGACCATCGGTCATTATTCTATAGGAGTCTCTAGTGTTTCAGATTATATGATACATATTGCTATGAATACTGTGTATTGTTATAAGGTATCATATCTATATCATATCTTTGACATATATTTTTATTTATTTGAACCTCTCTCCTATCACCAAGTTGACACAATTTCCTTAGCAAATTAGCCTTGAATTCTTTAATTTAATCTAGACGCACTTTGGACAAAACGTTGACTTGAGGTACCTTAAGGAGAAATAGTCTGATATGGATGGAAAGTGGAGGATATGTATGGTAATATTTTGAAATTGAAACCTTCAAACCTTATTTTAGTTAAAAAGACATTTTCAGTAGCAAGTGCTGGTAAACTCAATAGCAGGAACTACAGATCAACAGCTGACGTAGACATAGTGCTAAGCAATCTGATTTAAAAGTAATATACATGTGGTGCTGATATTCATATTTTTTCTAAAGGAAGCCAATCATTATGGCGATGCATTATTCCGCCTTATTCCGCCTAATCGCACATGAAAAAGGAATTTAAGAAACCTTGGTTCTCTACTGAAGAACACTCTGGTCAAAATATATGATTTGAACAGATCTATATTTGCAAGCGATCTACTAGGATGGTTTTGTACTTGAACGTATGTTGAATTGCATCCATATTGCTATTGAAGTCAGGGTTTCGTGATGTCGGTAAATGTGGTCGCTTACTGTGGTCTTTTCGTGTCCCATTAGGAAGGAACTGTATTTACACAGTCCAGGGTAAATTTGGCAAAACCAAGGATGGAAAGGGTAGTTTTGCACCAATCAATAATTCCTAAAACCAAATGCAGGTATGGCATTTGATGAAAAAAGTCCTTTTGGAAAAATATTGTTCCTACAAGAAGTTATGATTTCGTAGGGAATATTCTCGAAATCCTAAATAAATATTGTTTGCATCCTGTTGGATTCTTCAATTTTGTACGTCTATATACTCATCATTGAATTTTTTTTTTATTTCACGGTGATTATCTTACGTGTAGAATAAAAATTATCTTATATTTTGGGTGACGATTATCTTACCTATTGCGTGGGTATTATATTTCCTGTCCAGGGATAATTATCTTACTTGATGGGTGATGATTATATTACCTGTCAAGTGAGGATGATCTTAGTTGTCAAGTGAAGATTTAATTACCTGTCAAGTGAAGATTATATTACCTGTGAAATAAGGATGACATTACCTGTCAATTGAGGATTATATTACCTGTTATATGAGGATTATATTACATTATGTGTGACGGTTATTTGCGATTAAATTGTTCAACAAACCTTCAAAGATTAATATATATTCAATTAATGGTCAGTGTAACTTGTAAGGCGTTACCGGTTGCGCAAGTGAACCTCTCACTGGCAACCATTGCGAGTGAGTATATATATATATATATATATATATATATATATATATATATATACTGACGGACTTTAAAAACGCAACACACTTTTTAAAAAAATTTATTCATTGAAAACTTTATATATAGAACTTTTGCTGCAAAATTTACCCACCATATATCGTATTGATTTTTAAAACCCATCTCTCGACTTACCTATGTTTATTGTTTGCGATGCGTAGCATCGCACCAAATTTTCAGGTTTGTTTTTTTCAAACACGTGGAACGGTAATGAAGGAAATTTTCAGGTTTGTTTTTTTCAAACACGTGGAACGGTAATGAAGGAAATTTTCAGGTTTTTTTTTTTCAAACACGTGGAACGGTAATGAAGGAAATTTTCAGGTTTTTTTTTTTCAAACACGTGGAACGGTAATGAAGGAACTTTTTGCCACGAAACAACTTAGTTGGTGAAAGCATAGACACTACTAACAGAAAAAGTTCAACACCAAGACTATGCCGCGCTTAAGCAATGAAATGCGCAATCAGGCACTTGGTGTGCTACAAGCAAGCGTTAGTTAGCGTGAGGTTGCAAGGCGTTTTAATGTCCATCCTTGTACAGTTAGCCGGTTATTGTCACGATTCCATCAGACAAGATCCCTAAATAATCGCCCAAGAGCTGGTCAACCGTTTGTGACAACGCCACGGCAACAAGCGTTCATACGGCAACGCCATCTGCGCAATAGATTTACAGCCGCTGCGACCACAGCGAGAGAAATCATTGGACGTCATGGAAGGCCTATTCATTCTAGAACCGTTTCTAGAATTTTGATGCGCCATGGGATCCGCTTCAGAAGACATTATAAGGGGCTACAGCTTAAACCGCATCACCGATGGCACAGATTTGAATGAGCAAGGCAGCATCTGACTCAACGTCAAAATTGGTCACATGTTGTGTTTTCAGATGAGACCAGATTTAACATTAGCAACACAGACGGCAGATGTCGAGTATACCGTCGTTTACATGAACGTTTTGCAGACAATTGTGTCCTCGACCGCGACAGGTCTGGGGTGCGATTATCCACAATTTTCGGTCACAACTGGTCGTTTTAAATGGAATCCTCACTGCTAGGATGTATGTGGACAAAATTTTGCAGCCTGTTTTAGCATCATCAGTGTAGGTAAGTAAACATCGCATTCATTATGCTCACGCAACATTTTATGTTGATCAGCAGCTAGAGGCAAAATTCCTAGTGTTGGGAATGGTAGGTTATTACTGCCACTAAAGGAATGAAATATGTGAAGTTGCCGAATTTGATCGCAATTTGATAAATCTTATAAGGAAATTAAATTGAAGAGAAGAACAAAGAACGATCCTTGGACGTTAGTAATCCTTGGACGTACCAGAGGTGGGATCAGGTGTCTGAGAGGAGTAAGCATCTCCGGTTGACCGGTGGTCATTATTTTGGTGGAGCATTGACTTTAAAAATGCAATACTGGGCAATTATTTGTTGCATTTTTTTCAGTAATTTGAAATATATCATATTTCTGATACATAGTCTTTCACATATAAAATCTAATTTAAATAAATTTAAAACGTCATTGCTATTCTCCGAGAGGCTACAAATGAAATTAAAGGTGGTAGGGTGGACGAAAATTCTTGTTTGGTTCATAATACCGGATATGTCCACAATGGGTGTTTATGAAGGCGTCTAGGCGACCTTCCATTGACTGTCAAATGGTCTAAATGTTTCTTAAAGGAATGTTCTGCCATTCTTTCAATAACGCCTTTCCCATTTCTTGTAGATTCTGCGGCTGACACTGCACACATATCTAGCAAGCTTTTCCCAAACATGTTCAATCGGATTAAGATCTGAGAACACGGCTGGCCAATCAAGGACATTTATGCCATTTCTTTGAAAAAATACTGTTGAAAACTAATCTATTGTCTTGTCTTTGCTGCTGTAACAATGGTACCAACACAGGCTGCAGAACGTCATCTAGCATTTACGTTTCCGTGTAAAATGAGCGATTGGGAACGAAAGTTTGTGTTAATCGCGCCCCAAACCGTCTCGTTCTAGCACGTAATTGTGTCCGTAGCGTCGGTAAACTGCTGCTCTGTAGTCTGCATCACTGATGTAAAAATTTGACCCGTGTCCAATTTTGGCGTTGATTTAACCATTGTTAGGCCTGCTATATTTTGTAATGTCGATGATCGGGTATAATCTGTCAACCTGCAGAGAATCCTAATTTCAATATTCGAGAAACTGTTCAACGGTAAATCGGCAGCTGTAAACCTATTTCGAATGACGTTGCCATATGAACGCCTGTTAACGCTGTGTTGTCACAAATGGTCAACAGGTCTTGGGCGATCATTTATGGAACCTGTTCGGCGATGATGTCAATCGGCTTATTATGCTAAGGTGAACGCTAATATCTAGCTAGATCAATGGCGCCTCTTCGCACTATATTAAGTGCTTGATTTTGCATATGATTTCTTAAACGCGACATTGTTAAACTTTCTAATTACTGTGCATTTGCCATCGACAATAGTGTTCTTTCATCATTAGAAAACTGGTTTTTACTTCACGCAATGTCATTAATTTGCACGAGTAACATATGTGGTGGATTAGAAACATCAAGCCAATGTAAAGGGGATGCATTAAGTTTGAACTCCATCAGTGTGCGATGATAACTACCGCAACTTAATCAGGTCTTCATATGAATTTACCTATATATAAAGTGAGACGTGTATTCATATGTTTAGACCCAAACTCTACTAATAACTACTGAAGGTATCTTTTAAAAAACTTGCATGCACTCTCAGACATTGTACAGATCGATTTCTGAATGATTTATTAAGGAATGCAACTGGTTTTTTCTACGACGTTGTGTGTGTGTGTGTGTGGTGTGTGTGTGTAGTGTATATATATATATATATATATATATATATATATATATATATATATATATGTGTGTGTGTGTGTATATATATATATATATATATATATATATATATATATATATATATGTATGTGTGTGTGTGTGTGTGTGTGTGTATATATATATATATATTTGTATATATATATATATATATATATATATATATATGTGTGTGTGTGTGTGTGTGTGTGTGTGTGTGTGTGTGTGTGTGTGTGTGTGGTGTGTGTGTAGTGTATATATATATATATATATATATATATATATGTGTGTGTGTGTGTGTGTGGTGTGTGTGTGTAGTGTATATATATATATATATATATATATATATATATATATATATATATATATGTGTGTGTGTGTGTGTGTGTGTGTGTGTGTGTGTGTGTGTGTGACTATAGATTTAAAAACTGATGTTTTTAAAATGATTGGGTGTCGACTCTGACATCTACACAACTAAGTCAACTCCGAGTCGTAGGTCTCTAGGCAGGATTATGGATGATCTTGAACTGAAGCACACGTGCATCGTTGCTTGCCGAGGACTGAATATAGAGGCACGATGACTCAATAGTTTTCTTTTAGTCTTTTACTTTGACCTTATCGAAATTCTTGACCTCATTAAACAGAAACCCTTAAGTAATTGCTGTAAATGCTGTGGATTGTAATTTTAGAATTTTGGGAAGAATACCATCTGGACCAGATGGTCTTTTATCATTAAGATTCAAAAATTGGTCTAGCACCTCCTGCTCCGATATAACAAGATCTGGAATAGAGTGCTGAGGAGGACCTGGATCACGTGGTATAATGTTAGGTTCTTTGTTTATTTTTGATACCGAAACAAAATGGTCATTGATTGCTTCAGCGTTTTCTATTGGATGAAAGAGTATGTTACTTTTAATCGAATTGGTGGGGATGGCTCATGACTTTTATTCAATTTTGAAAGAGACTTAACAATTCGCCACCATTTACCTGGGGGAATATTTTTACTTATTTGAGAGGTTAGTTTTTGTTTGTATTCATCAACATTAAGTTGTCAAGAATGACATAGGCGGAGAGACAGTCAGGTGAACAGCCAAGTACTCGATTGCTGCTAAAAATAGATTCCGGGTTTGCCCTACTAGAGGACACTAATTTGTTACTTACGAATTCTTAGTCGAACTCTTCATTGTTGGTGTAGAGGATCCTGATGGTGAGAATTCTTCTGCCAGAATATCGAGACTTGATGCTGCCCTAGGTGTAGGAGGTTTACCCTTGAGTCTTTCTAAATCATCAAGGCTGCTGACATTTCGATTTGGCGATGAACCCTTGTCGTTCATCATTAGTCGTATCAGTTTTAGAAGGAGCTCGCCGAATCGGTGCTAAACCTGCCACAAAGAAAGAGCCGATAACTCCAAAACTTCTTCAGCGAATTGTGGAACGTTACGGGTCTGCTATAAACAGTTTACCTGACATCGTATTTCTTGTATGTGTTTGTTAAGTTACGCTGCTGTTTCAGACCTTGTCAACCCTAAACGTTCTGATATTGTCTTCTATGATGACCATTTTTCTTTGTTTATCTCAAAGAGCAAAATGGACCAATTTAAGATTGGGACTTATGTCAATGTTTCAAGAACTGAAAATATCACATGTCCTTATGATATGTTAAAATTGTATTTGCAAATCGCTGATATTTCCGATTACTCAGATTGCTTCATTTTCAGGGCGGTATGTTTTGCAAGAAATCGGGAATATTTAAATTAAGATATACTGGACCATTGTCTTGCACCAGGGTTAGAGACATTCTACTTCAGGCCTTGGAAAGCGTTGGCATAGATGAATCCAAATTTAGTCTTCACATATTTTATGTTCGTTTCAGATTGGTCGAATTAGAACATAAATATATTTATAGCTGCTTGAGAAATCTAACAAGTGTTTATCGAACACGTGGATGTTATTTATAGTTGTAGAGGCCACCTGTGAGTAGTGATACTGGTAGAACAGGTTTTGCAGAACATGACTGGCATGCTTCGCGCCCTCCAGTCGTTCGAACTCAAGACTTTGCGCTGTCCACATGCAAATTTACACCCACTCACCCTTCACGTTCAACTGATATTGAATATTCGATAGTTATCGAATGCATTTGTGAACGGTTTAAATTGTTTGTATAGTTATCTTAGATGGTAATGGAATGCATGGCCGTACACTATGGTTTAATTTGTATAGAGTTTTCAAGAGTTTTTTGTTTACAATGTTTAATAAAACGAAATGCGCAAGTCTTGGAGCATTTACCCATAATTAAGTGTTACGATTTGAATCAGGGTATTAAATATTTTATGTTCGTCTAAGATTGGTCGAATTAGAACATAAACCGAGTTGATACTCACGGGCGATTAGTGTTTAAGATAATGGTCCCCTAATCTGCCAGGGTTCTCTCCGTTCATCGAAGCAGGGGTAACGCATAAAAGAAGACTATATACTGATTAAAACAAATAAGATTCAAATCTGGCTGGGCAGTATGACCTTTTAAAACATATGTACAAATTATACAGAAATTATCCGTCTAACTGTTCATTACAAGAAACCTAAACTAAAATATTTCCTGAAGTTTGGCTCTAAAGATGTAGGCCAAAGAACAAGGGCGTTAAGAATAGTGACGTTGAATTACAAGTGCTAAAAATGCTCAATACTGTAAAAATAGCTAGTAACAAAATTAATATGCAGGACAGAACACCAAAGTTTTGTCAACGCTTTAGAAGCCGTCAGCAGAATCATGTACTACGCCGTCAGAGCTGTGATGTCCTGCTACAGAGGGGACTGTCGTAAAACGTGTAAGAGATAATAACTTCGCGTTCCCGGCCCTAACAACGAATTATTTAAAACTTTCTGTGTCAGGGAGACATTTTGATGTTCTTACAAGTAACCTTGACGAGCATTCACAATAGAATTATCTGAATTCCTCTCTAGGACATAAAATTGAATATATAATATAATTTCTAACCTCAATGCAGAAATACAAAATCGCTGAATTGTGTCAATTTGAACCAAGAAGGCATAGAGTTCCGTATAATACTAATGAAGGTCAAGGAAGGTCCATTTAACGGTTGTACAAGGCAAGAGGAAGGGGTGGGGGTATTGTACAATATGCGTATTATAAAAGTGATATGAAATGTTGATAGGTCTTTTGGAATGTGTTTAGTGTTAAAAAAGCCAGTGTATGCTCTGTATATAGGCGTATTTACAAATATTAACGATTTTCTAGCTGTTTACGACAAAAAATACCTTCTTCAAACGTATTTGGATATAATTGAAATTTCGCATAGTGTATTGCGTAATGTTTTTGAATGACCTAATGAAACACTGCTCAAATCTCGTCTTTTGATACCCAGTACTGATTTCGAAGTGATGAAAAGGGAAAAGGCGAAGAAAAACGGGAAATTGTGTATTTCACGACATCTTTCAAGGTATCACACCGGCAATTATTTTCACAATACAAGGGACACTTTTTAAGATCGTTGGGTACGCCTATAACTTATGAAGTTGCAAGATTATTTACACAGAACTTGCGTATTCATTCCTCTCTCGAACGGTATCACGGTATGCGACGCACGAGGTCCACGTGCGCGCTGCGCTGGGTATTTTCAACACGTGGTTTTATACATTATCGTAAAATACAGCGTTCAATATGGATGGAAAAATCTCTGAACAGAGGGTATATTGTAAGATTCGAGCACACCTCGGGTTTCCGTCAACGGAAATTCATGCTGATTTGCAAAAGGTTAATGGTAATGGTGCTTTAAAATATGCTACAGTTTGCAAGTGGGTACGTCGTTTTAATGATGGTCGGGAGTCAATTGAAAATGACCCTCGAGTGGGTAGGCCGGTTTCCGTTTTGACGAAAAAGAACGTTGCTACTGTGAAAACGTTAATTGAGGAAGACGCACGTTATACCGTGCTAGAGATAGAAGAATTAAGTGGCATTCATTCGTCAAGTGTTTTGAAGATCTTGCGTGAACGACTTGGGCTACGTAAGATCTGTGCGCGCTGGGTGCCCCATTTGCTCACTGCGAGCAGAAAGAAAGTCGGGTTAGACTTGCATTGCAAGTTACAAAAAAATATGATAAATGTGACCCACGTCGTTTGGAAGAGATAGTAACAGGTGAAGAAACCTGGATCTATCATTTTCAAACCGATTCTAAGGCTAAAAATAAGGTTTGGGTTTCATCTGAGGGCGACAGACCTGTCATTGCGCGCCGTTGCAAAACATCAAATCGCATGTTGTATGCGATATTCTTTGATTCGAAAGGTCCAGTCCTTCAAATTCCAGACCCGAAAGGTAGTTCTGTCACAGGAAAGTTTTACAGAGAAAGTGTTCTTAATCAACTTGTTGATTTCTATCAGAAACGCAGACCGCGCACCGGTGTCCGCGGCATCAATTTACTCCATGATAACGCACCGGTCCAAAAATCCGCTACGGTACAGGAATATCTGAAAGAATCTGGGCTCGATGTCTTAGATCATCCCCCATACAGCCCTGACCTGTCCCCCTGTGACTTTTGGTTGTTCCCAAAACTGTCTGCAACATATACTTAAAGAGGAGTACCTTGCGGCGTTCCGGAAATGGGTAGATCGGTGTAAAATGTGTGTTGAGGCAGACGGGACATATTTCGAAGGTCTTAGATAAATAAAATTTTTATATTTCAAGCGGTTTTAATAAGATCGCCCTACTCTACGAACTTAAAAAGTGTCCGTCACATATTACTGTGTAACAGGGTCTTCTTGTGTCATGTACAGAACAACTCGTGTGTCTCAGATTCGAACATTTATTCATTCATGTTGAATGCATAAGAAAATAAATAGATAAATAAATAAATAACCCTGAAAATATCAATAACAAATTATAAGTATTAAGCATTACATGTTATACTGAGTGTTCAATAAATACATGGAAAAGTAAGAGTTATTTCCCTTACATCGAAGTGTCTTTGAAAACAAGAATATATTGAACTAATAAAATGAATAGTTCACGAATATATGTACAATAGTATATATATATATATATATATATAGACAAAGTATACCTGATTGTGGATCAAGGCTCTAACAATTCACCCATTCAAAATATCGGGCCTTGATGCGTCTATTAATCCTATTAAGCAATAAATATATTCTATATACACTTCTGCAAAAATGGTATTTTAATTACATACTCAAAGAATTTATACTTTAAGCTACGGTTAATAATCAGTATATCATCATAAAATAAAGTCACAGAATCAATTATCGGAAATTATAGAATTAGTAATAGATAAAAGAAATAGCAGTCAACTTGCAGTCTCTGTCCTAAGGTCTCGTATGGACTCTCAATACTTTATATGAATCAAAAAAATGTATGTTTCCTTCTCAGTGGTCTATCGATGACTATCCACTCACACCAAGAAAACTGGCGGGAAAACGTCTCTAGCTAATTGTTAGCATGGGTCTGAAAGCTGACCAATGATATAAAATACCCTCGGGCTAAGTAATGACTGTTAGAACAAACCAATTAATGTATGTTTCCTTCTCAGTGGTCTATCGATGGCTATCCACTCACACCAAGAAACTGGCGGGAAAACGTCCCTAGCTAATTGTTAGCATGGGTCTCAAAGCTGACCAATGATATATAATACCCTCGGGCTAAGTAATGACTATTAGAACAAACCAATTAATGTTGCAATAGTTTATTACCGATGCGCGCAAAACTCCATGAATGACGAAATGTTGCACGATTCTAAAAATAAAATATACGCGTGAATATTAAATTAATGAACTAAATAATAAAATAAATTAAAATAACACTCTATCACAACTATAGAGGGGAAACAATCATTAAAAATCAGTTTATCTCTCTGGTCTGCTGACACCAGAAAAACATCATACAAGACATTTTCTAAAATATTTCTACCCGCAAACGAGACTACCCTCAAATCCACGTGTTTTTCACATGTGTGTAAACAGCCCGAGTGCTCCTCAGGAACTAGCCTCAGCTACCAACATCAAATAGTTCCACTGTAAACAATTGATTATTTCTACAAATTGCCCAAAATTTCCTAAGGGGTACAAAAAATAAGAAAAAAGTAGAAGGGGAGATGAGAAAAATCACGCATTAAAAAAAATATTCTTTTAAATATACGGAACTACAGTTGACTAAATTCATTTTGATTGGACAATTACCGGTGTAATACCTTTAATTGACTTCATACATTAAAACCTAAGCCCGAGTGATGTGTCATTATTTCCAAAGGCGTGCCATAATCAATGTTCATATTGTAGTAGCTGACTCGGACTGGTCGGGCCCTGTCCACCAGCACAATTACCATCCACTGGAGGTGCAGAGACTTGTGTGACCGTTTGTTCAACGTCCGTTACCGGAGCTTCGTGGTTTCCATTGTTATTCTTGTCGGGCATGTGTGCTGTATGTGCCTCTGGTCATCTGCCTCGATCATGGTCAAGCGTTGTGTTGGTCTTCTTTTACGCTTCGACCTGTTCCCCTCCTTGTTAGCATGACCCCTTTTTAAGTTTTTGATGGCATCGGTACGATGACGGCCGATATGTCGTTTGGAATTTCCTGAAATATTAGGGGATTTCCGTGGCCGAGTGGTAAGAGCATTGCGCTCAAAACTACAAGGCCCCACACCTCTAGTCGGCACCCGTTCGATTCTCGCTCGCGCCGACTTATGTGAGAAAGTTTGCCAGTTTACTTTCGGAAGGTCGGTGGTCTCTTCCCGGGTACATTATATCTGGGTTCTCTCCTCCGCCAATATAAACTGGACGCCACCATATAACTGAAAAATTGTTGAGTGTGGAGTAAAACAATAAACAATCAATCAATCCTGAAATATTGAAAAGATTTCTGCTTCTGTGGCTTCAATCTATAAATCGGTGTGCTGAGGGAGTTGATCGTAATGCGCATTGTATTTGAAACTCGTGGTCTCAAGAATGTTTGAATACGTACAAGGATACAAGGACTGTCACGCCTGCACCCTTAATAAAAGCATTTATCACGACATGGTAATAAATACCATTATTATTTCTTGAAGATGTCGTCCCCTATCTGCAATAACTGAATCAAGCGCGTTATGAAAATTTGCTTAAACACATATAGGAGACAACATCTTTCAAAAAATAATAATTCATTGCTTATATTTACATTTTTAAAACCATTTTTAATATGTGGGTTATTTTTCTATATCTTAAATATCCCGCCTGATAATTTGGGTAAGTAGCGATTAACGAAAGCGTCATTGAACAGCACACATGATGTCATATCGGAAAAAAGAAAGAGGGCGTAATGCTGAAAACATTAATAGTCCAATTTTAAAATAAATGTTCAATTAAATATATAATAACATGAATTAGTAACAAAGTGATACAATCAGTACGAATAAAAAGTTCATATATATATATATATATATATATATATATATATATAAAATTTCAAATTTACCTCATTGCACACACCGTAGCTGTAACCACTGAACGTGGTCGTCGTCCATGTTTTCATTTCGAGAAATTGAAAGTATAATTACTTAGTGAAGAATTGTTGAGAAATCCATGGATTAATTTTGTTAGTTTGTTTGGTAATATTAACCACATCAGAGACATAATCAAATTCTCTAGGCATCGATTTTTTTTTACTTTACCAAAATTACTCTTGTCAGTCATACATTAAGCTGTAAATTATTTTAGAATTTGAAACTTATCGTTTGCTGTTACCACACAGTTTTCATTGTTACTATTCAACTGGTATTACACAGTCATGTTATCATCAAATATTTCTTTATCTGTATGACCTTGACAATGTACTTTGTATGGAGAGGGCTTATAAACACAATGTCTGCTGTCGATTCAATTATGTTTTCAACGTATAAACTATTGTTCAAATTAAAGTGTTGTTTTTATTCTGCACACGTGCGGAGAGCTGCAGAAGCCATCTCTCGTTAGTGTTCTTACGCCAAATTAATTTTGTGATTCAGTTTTCGCAGTTATAATTGAATATCAGTAACACTTTCGAATACTTTTTATTAAAGGATTAAACAGGAAATGACAATTTTCCTCCTTCAGACTTAGTATCGATGTCACGATAGCACACAGAGTACTGACTGAAAAGTACAGAGTCCTTTTTGTGTACTCTAGATCTCCCGTATCTCCAGTTTGTTAAGAAACCGTGCGATACTTACAGGTTGTACACCAAGGACGTCAAATGACGTCATAATGCTACGGGGTATCCCGGATGAATCAACATGCGTACAATGAAATGAGCGTAGCAATAAATTAGCAAGTGTAAGAGACATGAATTATGGCCTATGTGTATATTTTTAATGCTGTCAAATCTTGCATGATGTTGTTATTCTGTTTCTTTACAAGCAGCGAAATCTTTTTACAGACAAGTAATTTCCATGAAACACGATATGCAATACTAAGATGTCCGGAGGATATGACGTATATCTGCATTTAAGCAATACAACAAAAGCATCAGGTATCAACTGCGACGCTTTAAATCAGTATATTTCATGGATCGCGTTAGCGCTGTCTGAAATGTATGCTGGCCTGAAGCGTTGCTGTTCATACCTTCATGTATTTTCAAAAATGAAATTGATTTTTTAATATTTACATTCTACTGTCGTTTTTTTTCCCGGCAGTCCCAACCGTTAAAATACATACTATATTTTATAAAAATTCATGCGCATATTGTTCACAGTCATAAGAAAATGGCTATCATTACAGTGGGTAAACAGGCAAAGATGTAAAGATACCACGTACCTTACCTTTACCAAATTTACACACAAATGTTTATGATTGATTAAGATAATGACTTCTAAGGGGTCGGTAACTTTTTCCAGTGTATGAATATTTTGGGGTCACTAAAACGGTTTTTACAGACAAAAACTATTTCTAACTTCTTTTGACGATGATGATATTGCAAAAAATATCTTCTGGCTTGAACACAATGCCAGTGGACAAACGAAACACATAACAGATGAATTTTACAGATTTACAGAGGCAAGTTTTTAGAATGTCTGTAACTGGGCTTCGAATGACAAAGGGCGGGAAGACTGAACTGATTTGAAATTTGGTCAGCTGACCTTAATAAAAGTTGATCATTCTGAAATTCCCCTGAGATAACAAACATTCGGAGGAACCAGATTTGTTTGTCTGCAGATGCAGTAGTAAAGCTTGCATTGAGAGAGATCCTTCATAACCTGTAAATCACAATTCTAGTGAAGTATTGGCGTGATTCGTTTGTCATTATGGATAATATTATCTTTGGATTATCTCTGGTGCCGCTGTTGATGATTAGAGGTAAGGAAATTCCCCGCCTGTTGAACTTCGTCTCACCTCTGCCTTCCCATCCTTGTCTAAAATACTTAACGTTTCACATACCATGAAACAATTCATTAGAAACAATGAAATCCACTTAGCTGCATTTTTAAAGATATTTTACTCTCTATAATTCTTTTGTAAATCATTTTTCTTCATCTTTTTTCATAATTAGCACAGCATCCCAAAATTTATCTAAAACTGTGGTATCAAATATCATAGATTAAACGTACTGAAGTCAGTTAGCTTTGTTTGTTTAGAGTGAGTGTATTTCGATAAACATTCACAGCAATTCAAAATTGGCAGCACAGAATTTCTTGGCGCTCATAGTAAAATTTGTGTGTAGAATACCACATCCATGACATGGAATAAAAGATCAAAGTTTGCCCCGTTTCTCACACTGGTCACCGCTGTGATTCCTCCAATAAATCAGCGGGAGATCCGCAGACACGGTATAGCTCTTATCTTATTTTCCGTTGAGTAACAGAGTCTAATCATACCCTTGACGAGTTGCCTCACCACACGGTCTGTACATCTCTGAGGCGACATTGTGTGATCAGCCCAGTCGCTGCGATTTGTGGCAATGTGATTTTTTTGTTCATGGTGTTTTAACGCTCTCTGGTTCTGCGATGCTAACACATGTTACGTTTATTTATCACAAAACGTCAGATGTAAATCAATTATTATTAGTTAACTGAAATATCGGAAAATCTCAGGCAAGTCCTCAATATAAAATGTACGCATTCCACGCCTGAATAGTTGATGTGATATGAAATAGATATGAAGTGGCGGATCTAGAAACGTTTCAAAATGCGTTTGGGGGTGCTTGCTACCCAAAATGACACTTTTTTGTTCCTAGAGAAGAAAATTGCAGACCCCAAAATGACCAGTTTTGTTAAAACTGTTCAACCAAAGTGGGGGGGGGGGGGGGGGGGGGGTTGGGGTTCCAACCGCCATATCAGTCACTGATGTAAACTATCATGCATGTTTTTAACTGATTTAAAGAAGATCACAATGATTTGGAATGGGGATGATGATTGTGTGTAATATAGTGTGATTAAATGTCATGGCCGCATACTTAACAATAAAAATAAATCAATCATTGATATCGAAGAATGAATGTTGCAGTACACCATATGTGTTATGCAGAAAGGGAAAAATTTAGAAAGAGACAAAGAACAACATTCGTTTTTCCAAATGTTTTATGCTTCCGCAATCGGAGATTCGGGGGCCTATTTTGATCTGTATGCAAAACACTTTAACTCTGGCCATAACTTTTTAAATATGGATGGTGATATGGCTTTCATATTTTACATGCTTCGTGAGTAAACTGTTCTTGTGACCTTGACCTCGTGATATGATCTTCTTTTAAAAAACTTTAACCTTGTTCATAACATTTGAATGCTTAGTGCTAGGGCATTTATATATCACAAGTAAATACCTATTGACAAGACTTTTCTTTAGGTATCAGAATTGCCTTGCTGTCGTACGGGGAAATCAGTGGTTCATCAATTTACACTATTGAGGACACAAACAAAAAACTTCCAAACATGTACAGCCCATGTAGTGATCCCTTATCATTATTATCATTAACAAACAAGAAGTAGTAGATACTATTTCAATGCTGCCCAGTAACAAAGCTGTAAGTTTTTACTCGTCATAAACTGTTGAAGTCGATTCAGTTTACTGGTTTTAAACAGCTTACAGTTTTATGTAAAGGTCATTGTCAGAAAGTGTGCTTCCATCTTTTTGGAAAAGTACTCACTTCATTCCTCTTACAAATATAGACTCGTCAATGGTTTCTAATTATAGACCCTTTCCTTGCTATCCTGAGCCAGTAACACTACGAAGAAGAAAATCATTTTTTCTTTAAAAGTGTACACTGATATTATCGACATCAAGGCGGTCAGTCACCCATTCACTCTGCTGTGTATCAGCTACTAATAGTAATATATCGTAGCATTGTACAAGTGTCGATGACATAGATCGTCTTGTATACCTTATTGTGATCTTTTGTCAGAGTTTGACAGAGTATAGCACAGTGGTGCATCTGCTGATCTTTGTCATTGTTCGCAGAAAGTAATGGACCGGTTGCGGTAGCTCAGTGGTTAGAGCGTTCGCTTCGTAACCGAGAGGTCGTGAATTCGAGCCCACCCCCCACCCCTCTTGCCATGACCGCGTCAAACCTAATATAAGGCGTTAACATAGGTTGTGATTGCTCCTTCGTCAAACACTCGGCATTTAGAAGAATCACGGGTCTTTCGGATGTGACCTAAAAAACGAAGGCCCCATGTTGCGGCAGGCGCTGGCACGTTAAAGAAACCCTCATTGCTACGGCTGAGCGCCAAGCATAGGTTTTGTGGTACTTCACCTACAACTGGTCACGTATCAATATGCGTGCAAAATTCTCAACAGAATCTTTCACTCATGTGGAGACGTCACCATTAATGGTGAAGGGCTGCCTATGCTCGGTGCTTAGAGCCTTTGAGCAGGAAGGGGTCTTTAACATGCTACACCTGCTGTGACACGGGACCTCGGTTTATGTGGTCTCATCCGAAGGACTGCCCCATTTAGTCGCCTCTTACGACAAACAAGGGTTGCTGAAGATCTATTCTAACAACCCGGATATCCACGGGGGTGAATTCATGGTACAGGTAAATAATGCTTATAAACATATGGGTTTATAGAAAAAACTTATTGATTGATTGAATTGTATATTTATGATTTAACTTGTATTCAGTATTAACATATTATATGAAGATTTTTGAAGTGAATTGTCATCAATATATATGTTCTGCTTTAACTCAGTGTTATTTTGACTAGGCCTGTTCTTCTTGGTATTGTGGTATAAACAAACAGTCAAGAAATAAATTACAAGTAACTCAAAACAAAGTTGTAAGGTTTATTTTAAACCTTGGTCCCCGAGAAAGTATTTCTTGTAATGTTCTAGACTCTCTTAACACGTTAAGAGTAGGAGACAGAGCTACTCATTTAAGATTGAACCATGTTTTCAATATATATCATGGAAATGCACCATCTTACCTTTGTGATCATTTTATACGTAAAAATAATATCACTAGAAGTGCAACAAACACAAATTTTCATATACCCAAGATTAAAGGTAGAGTCTTCAAGTTTTTTCTGTAAAGCCATTAAAGTTTGGAATGCGTTAAGGAGGTCGACACAAAACAAAGGTTTAAAAGAGCTGTTCAATCATTTTTAGCTACCAATGCAAGGGACACTTTGTAAATGCTTGTACAATTTATTATTATTTTTATCAAATTATAGTGATTTTTAGTATATAAAATGTAAACAGTTAAATTATGTCATTTCTTCAAGCATTAAGCAATTTTCATCAATATACCCTGCCTAAATTCCTTTGTTGAAATAATTTTGCTGTTAAAACTAAACTAATAATAATTAAGGACCCCATTGGAAATAACCTTTTTTGTAGCTTTTATGGGCTATCCTTAGGTATTAATTATCAACTGTATGTCATGCTTCATGTTAAAATATATATTTGCATGTACACATTTCAATATTACATAATACTGAGATAATGTCTGTTTTCAAAATTGTATTGTTTTATAATAATGACATTATGTGATATTTTTACCTGAATAAAATGAAATGAAATGAAATTGTTAAACGTCTCTATCAAGAATATTTCACTTATATTTCCGGTGAAGGACTGCAAAATTTAGGCCTATGATCGGTGGTTATGACCTTTGAGCAGGGAGAGATCTTTATCGTGCTAAACCTGCTCATCCGAAGGACCGCCCCATTTAGTCGCTTCATATAACAAGCAAGGGGTACTGGGGACCTCTTCTAACCCGGATCCCCAAGGGGTAAAAAAGGCTTAAGTTCAAAGGTAGAAAACATCTTTTAAATTTGTGCACAACATTTATTAGACCAGCACTTGAACATACGTAACTTTGATCCACACACACGTGCAGTATTACATTGTTCCTCTTGTTTATTTGAAACACAAGAAGGTGTATATCATATCTTTTTTTTTTTGCTTGTAAAAATTACACTAAAGCTAGAAATAATCTTTCTAATCGCCTTTTCACTTATTATGTGGTGATGTTACGTTGCCTTCAAAGACCACTATAATATTTTGCTGCTGTTCACAAATATAGAGGAAATTTGTAGATTTGTTAATCCTAATTGTACGTATTTACTTATTTCTTTTACATTATATTATTGATTAATTCAGAATATGCCATGACATAAGTTGTTCCTTAAAGTTTTAATTTCATCTTATTTTCCGATCTTGGAATCTTAAATCGTGGCGAGGCCGCGAGGGAGAGGGGTGCGGTCAGTTTTCACTACATGTGTTTATTTCAACCATTCGATACTAGTCTGGAGGGTGTCACCTTAAATCTCTTACTTTGCATACAAAATAACTAACTTTGTATAAAAAGAACGTTGTCAGCTAAATATGTGTGTGTGTGTGTGTGTGATGATTCTATGTGCCTGTAGATTTGTGGAAAACTCGTATTTATTTTATTTTATTAGAATTTTTGAAAGTTTCTTTGTAATCTATTCGGATATTTTCAGATGTTGATTTATGTAATACTGTAGCTGTTGGTGAGTGTGCAAAGAGTGCTAACTTCTTGGTACTAACGGATCCCCAGAAAGCTTGTCTGTAAGTCTATATACAATTGTCTTCATTTACACTCTGTTTGCGCTGAGAGAAAAAAATTTGAATGTCGTGATTCAACACGTCAATCATCACTTCTATTGATATATTCTAGAAAATTTGTAGGAAATTGTGTACCACTCTTGACTTTGTGGAGTTGAAATAGTTTTCTGTTATTTTCGTTCTGTGTTTGGAGGACTTGCATTTGCGGGTCTATGCAGTATTCAGTCCACGAAAACAAGTTAAAATGGACCCTAATTTCAACTAAACGCCTCCTGAACTGTGACGGAGCATAGATATTCCTTTGTATTTACGACTGTTGTCCAATATATACACTTGTCATGAAAATATACTGACGAATTTTCCTTTCAATAACAGAGAATGGAAAAAATATGAAGACTGTACCTCACCATTTGCCGAAGCATGCGTAGAGAATCCAACGTATTTAAACTTCAACAGCAATATGAATATTTTCCGGTCATCTTGCGGAGGTTTGATGTTTTGCAACTAACCATGTTATTATATTGTCTGATATCTCTACATGATTGTAAACAATGCGCGTATGAATACAAGTAAATATTGAACGTCTATTTTTAACGGCTGAGAATTCCGACAGAATTGGAAATAGAATATAAATACTTCTAATGCGCTTCATAAAGTATGTCGGTGTGAAGCGTTGCAGTTCATACCCTGGTGTATTTTCAGAGCTATATTCTTTAGCTCTGTGGGAAGATAATGGGACACACCAAAGCGTGTGTCCCAATATTTTCGCACAGAGCTACAGATCTTCAGCTAGTATTATACGCTCGTCTAAGACGACGATCATATCCGTCCGTCCGTCGTGCTGTCTATTCGCCCGTCTGTCCCGCTTCGTGTCCGGCCCGTAACTTAAATACTATGAGACCTAAAATAATCAAATTTAGTCAGATGATACATCTTGGGCAGAGAGTGTGTTGCAGTTCAAAATTAAGTTAAATCCTGTCCGACTCGTAACTGGACAATTATTTGGTCTAGAATCATCAGACTTGGTCAGTTAATGCATCTTCGGAAGAAGGTGTGCAGCGCCTTAAATCAAGGTCACTGTGACCTATAATTAAGATGATATAACCATATATGGTATAACCTTTCTTTGGACTCCTGTGGATATAAGTCTAAAATCAACAAATTTAGTCAATTTGTATAGAAATATAAATTGAAGCTTAAAGTCAGGTCATTAAAACTTTTAAAATGCTAAGTATTTAAAGAAAAACAATTTTTAAGGGAGGTAACCCTTACATATCTTGGAGAATAATGCAGTTATGCTATTCATTACACCAATACACATTTTTCTTCTTCATAAAATGTTGCTACATAGCAATTTATTTGAATGCTCATTTTGTTTCCAACATTAAGGAAATGAATATATGCAGTGTTGTACTAAAAAATTTGCAAAGACCTAACAAACAGAAGTCATGATTTCGTGTCATGTTCTTTTGTCTGTTTATAATGGGTAAACATCTGACAGGCGTATTATGTGCCGTTGCGATGCACTTTATTTTTAGAAATGAATGTACAAGTTTTTGTTTAAAATACAAAAGTGTTTCATTTTAAAAATGCTGAGTTACATCACATAGCAACCATTGATGGCGACTCATCAGTGATTGCACTCTGTATAAATACTACTCTTATGTTCCAATCATTACAGGGTCTACCAGTGAATCATGTGATATCATGGGGCTTCAGAAATGTATGAGTGCGGTAGAATCCTCTCAGAGCGAAAACAGCGGCCCAGAGGAGACGTGCAAGTAATGATATCATAGGTTTATTTTTTTCTGTGATCTGTTAGGGCATTCAGCTATGATAAGAACCCACCCACACCCACACCCTGTTCTGAATATTGGCCACTTCCTTTCTAATTCGTTTTAAAGTATGTTATTATCATTGCTGCATGTATATTTCATAAATTTTCACAAATCATTAATTTTCAAATAAACGAGGTTCCCCAAGGGATACCGTACAGGACGCCCCGAGATATATTAAACGGAAAGGGAAAATATATAGACTCAATCATGTGATTTACTCAACCAATAGTATTTCATTTGAGGCATAATAATCAATGTTAATCAATAGTTTATCAGAAATATTAAATTTCCACAAGAAAAATAAATATATGGGTTTAAAATGTAACGCTTATTGAAACCAATCGAGGTCATGTCTTTAACCTGGCTAGACGTTGTGCATCGCCTTAAAAGAGCTGTTAAATGTAGACTCTTTTTATGACTGTCAAATGTAGACATATTTCATAGCTGTTAAATGTAGACCTATATCTGATGGCTGTTAAATGTAGACCTATATCTGATGGCTGTTAAATGTAGACCTATATCTGATGGCTGTTAAATGTAGACCTATATCTTATGGCTGTTAAATGTAGACCTATATCTTATGGCTGTTAAATGTAGACCTATATCTGATGGCTGTTAAATGTAGACCTATATCTGATGGCTGTTAAATGTAGACCTATATCTGATGGCTGTTAAATGTAGACCTATTTTATGGCTGTTAAATGTAGACCTATATCTGATGGCTGTTAAATGTAGACCTATATCTGATGGCTGTTAAATGTAGACCTATATCTTATGGCTGTTAAATGTAGACCTATTTTATGGCTGTTAAATGTAGACCTATTTTATGGCTTGTCTGCAATCGTACCTTCTGTTTTTACAATTCGTATTTTGCTAACACAGCCACTAAAGCGATAACTCAATATTTTATTTCACTATCACATAAATTATTCAATGCATGTTGCAAACAATGTTGAAAATGAATGAAGGATATTTGACATTGAAAGAAAAAAAGGGAATCGTCTGCATTCCAATATCCAATATATTGTTTTGCAAACAAACATGGCGATGCACTGTCGACCCCCTTCCATGTGTGTGAAATTATTCTGAGGAGATCAGATAATTATATCTCATTGATATCTCATTGATATAGTCCTTCAACACCAAACTAAACACTTCTAATAAGTTTTAAAGCAGCAGACTTCTTCGAAAAAGAATAATTCCGTTTCGGAAGCTGCCACGACCATACAGATTGACCTAGTTTTTAGCTGTATCGTGAAACGATCGGGTGTATGTGTATATGTGTATGAGCCGTAGCAGAATTTTCATGGATGATGCAGGAAAACCTCGGTCTCAAAATGTTGTTTGAAATATAAGCTAAAACAATTTTAGACCGAGGAGGTTATCGTACAACATCCATGAAAGAGGGCATTTTATTTTTGAAATATCACATACTCTCTCTCTCTCTCTCTCTGGTATTTCATATTCTGCAAGGTTTTAAGTTCTTGAATAAACACCATCAAAAGAAATATTGGTAGAATCGGAAACTAATATATGTTTTTGTTGCATACGAACTCGCTTATTTTCAACAAGAGATCGTGTCTTGACTGTCCGGTCCTGCAGTTGACTGTCCGGTCCTGCAGTTTTCGTCTCTTGCAGATGGAATACTTAGAAGGTCTTTTCTCTGACATTTCTTTTGAAATTGACAATGCTGTCATCCTCGACAATGCATGTATATGTTTTGAGGAGTTGATTTGGCAGTCACTCGACTCAGGGTACAGCGGATCTTAATCAGTCACTCGACTCAGGGTACAGCGGATCTTAAGCTTATTATTTCTTTACAAACAGACGCTATGTTCCGGACTAACAGCAAATAGTTCATAAACCTTGTACAATCAGTAAAATTGAATTTTCTATCGTTGAACAGCTGAATTTGTAAATTGAAAAAAATAACCAAAAACCGAAATATTATCTAATGTCAACAGATAGATAGATAGATAGATAAGATAGATAAGATTTATTTAAAGTCGGTATGTATATGCAAACAGTACAACACAAGCTCCAGGGAGCTTTTGACCGACATCACTAACAATAAACATACAAGCAAAATGACAAGACAATAGACGACACGAAGCATGCAGACATTTGAAATAATATAGCAAAAAACAAAGCAATAAATATTAGTAGCCTATCACAAAGTAAATACATGTAACACATACTGTCATATATACTTAAATTGGCACAAGCAAGCACTAGTATGGCATCAAGATAATTTAAAGCACCACAAGTATGGTAAAGGAATAGCACAAATAAAGAATTTAGATACAGCAGCAGACTCAAAAATATGGTAAACTAATGGCACTAATACAGAAATTAAACTAGAGCATCATGCATAACATAAAACTAAACAGAAATGAAACAGAATACACACAGTTAAATTGAACATGCTGTACATTTACCTGCCTTTTCATTCCAGGTTGATATAAGGCTTTTAAAATGTGAGAAATTTGATTCAGATCTAAAATTTTCAGGAAGTTCATTCCATAAAACAGCAGATGCATATTTAAAAGACTTTTTACCATAAGTGCTAGTCCTGACTCTAGGTACATCTAATATGTTACTATATCTAAAACTATATGATGTGTTCTTAAGAGCAACTAAATCTGATAGACAGTTTGGGGAAAGGTCGATGGTTTACAGTTCTATTCAAAACCTACTACACGCAGCCGGAAGTAATCATCATGTCCCATGTTAAGCACTCGAAATGATTTTAAAAAATTCAGAAACTCTAACCATTTCGTAAATTCTATTGTCGTTATATAACGACAACGAATAGTGATCAATCTCAACCGCTACAAGAAATACAACGTTCTATAACTTGTCTGACGTGATTAAAACCAAATGCTAGGCCGTTCGTTACACAGGTCCTCCTTGAATTTTCAATGTTCAATTCCTTGAGTATTTCAGGTGCATTGTTGATAGCATAAGTGATTTCAGAGTGTTTATTTCACTGGAATAAACGAACACGCATAGAAGCCGTTTATCACCATTTATAATTACAGTACAGGTCAAAAGCACGGACCGAAAGTCCACGCTTAAGCGTGCGCCTAGATGAAGGTCGTTGCAGTCTGCGCCGACTTGCCAACATCTCATTATGAAGGGGCGGAGCTAACATAGCTGAATATCAACACGGGGGGCAATTAAGCATATTAGGAAGTAGGCCACACCTCCATGCAGATAAGACTACAGTGTGCTCAGATAGATACCAGCATAGCACATCCACATATTACAAAGAAATAAGAGATGGAATTTTGGCTGTTTGATATAGCACGTCCATATTTTATATCTAAAATTAAATGTTTTCTTGTCCTGTTGATATTCAGGAAATAATCAGTTACTGTCCAATGAAACAATGTGACGCTAAACAGTGTTACTTCCTGTGTTCCCGCCAAATGTCAATAAGAACCTTACTGCTCCGCTCACTACCAGGAAGGACCTTCAGGGATTAAAATCTATTTGGCTGGAAGGGCTCATGATCAAGAGATGATTGTTTTGCTTTGATAGCTGGTTAGTGAAAAAAGATTCCTGACAATTCTGATGTTTCGAAGATTACAAAGAAGCAGCATATCTGTACTTTGGTACCCTAAGTCCTAAAACTTTCCTCCAATTCAGACTTCTTACTTCAAAGTCGAGGAAAGTGCGCGACACCAGTGGAATTGTTTTTAGAATGAACGCAGAACAAAGGGAGACATCAACTCAGTTTATTAATTTTAATATATGGTAGTTATATGAAATGTTACGTGATGGGGCAGTGTTTTTGATTATCATCAGAGCACAAGTGGAGAGGACTTTTAAAGGACATTCCTTATTATTGTGATGAATTTTAACAATGCTTTTGCAAGCCATGTTGGGTGTCAAATCTAGAGTTTTACTCACGTTATTTTGTAAATTTGTGGTGGAACGGGGTTGGGGGGAGGGGGGGGGGGGGCTCTAAATCCGCCGCTGAAACAGACAAATGTAATGGCCGACTGAAACAGACAAATGCAGCGGCTTCATTTTTAGATAATTTGAAAATATTTTCTTTCTATTTTCAAGTATACCAGAATTTATTTACATAACAACTATCTCAAAATTAGAATTGATTATATTAGTATAAATTCAAGAATATATCCTCTGAGGTGAAGGGTGTGAAGAGAATTGAAATTTCCTCCATCTTCCTGATTGGCTGCTATTTATATCTCAGACCCGGCCTTTAAGGGTTCCTCTTATGGGAACTTGACTAGAGTTTACCTGGATAATCTAATTATGAATGAAGAATAATGATCGTCCCCAATGTATTGAATTTAATAAAATCAGTAGCATTTTATACTGATAATTCGATGCATGTTAATGCCTTTTACAAAAGTAATTTTAGCAAATAGGGCACTGTTTAAACATGGAACTTTCACAATTTATTTTAATTCAAAGCATTATTTAGCAAGTTTTATTCGTAGCACTTGTTTACAATCCGACACGGTCACCGATTCATATATAAAGTGTCAGCTGACTGACAGATGGAGCACGTGAATCTCGTACAAGAGAATAGTGAATGTCAATTTTAGTTGTCCCTTGCTAAATAGATTAAATGATATTCCTGCCTTTTCAAGGAATTCGATTTATAATGGTAAAAAAAACTTTAAATAATACCAGAGTAATAAATTATTCAATTAGATATGTATATTAAATTTTACAGCACGCTCACATTCTATATGCACTTAATCTTCTTCATTATTTGTACACAAAGTTGAACCGTTGCAGTTTTGCACAAAATTGTTCAATATAGAGGGGAATTCAAAAAACAAATTCTTGATAATTCTGTTCATCATGTTAAATAATATGAAAAAAAGCTTTATAGCTGTATGTGTCAGTTACTAAAAGTTTAATTTTACTATAAAATCATTAATTTATCAGATCTTAAAATACAAATTAAATTCTTTCTCGACTGTCGCAGCCAACTATTTTTAGAACAAGAAAAATTGAGACAAGGTTTTCCAAATACCATTATATGTGTAGCTACACGAAAAGGTAAGAGAATACCATTAGTCATCAACACGGATGAGACCAAATAAAGGAGCTGGACCCTGTTCAAATAGGTCGATATTTTCATTATAACTGGCCGCGCTAGTATCAGGTCAGTAATAGCACTTGTGCATGCATCGCACAGATATTATGTGTACAGTGCACATAATAAAAATATATTTAAAAATATATTACAAAAAAATACCCTCTTCCAACCCCCAACCCCTTTATCATCGAACATTGTCTGTTATGATCTAATCTCCAAGTATACATTTTGCCAATACCATTATGCTCCAAATCATAATTAAGATTCTACAATGTTGAAATATTTGGATATATTTAAAGTATTGTGTTTCCAATAATTCTCCATATATTGGAAATTTTAATTTTTCTTTTATATCCACTAATGTAAAATATACATGATCATTTTCACGGTCCTTGGTATTTTTTGACACCCACGACAAAAAAGAGAGATTCTCCTTATCGTTCATGCTATAGGCCCGGCAGTATGTACACAATAAACTAGCGCCTTTTTACTCTCTTTATTTTTCGTATAGCTAATGGTATCCGGGGAAGACCTCTTCTTGTTGATTTTTTTTTTTAATTCTGGTCTTAGAATTAGTTGGTTGCGACAAAGGTATCTCAGCAGTCAGCATCACACCTTCGTTTGGTATAGGTGGCAAGATCTCAGCAGTCAGCATCACACCCTCGTTTGGTATAGGTGGCAAGATCTCAGCAGTCAGCATCACACCCTCGTTTGGTATAGGTGGCAAGATCTCAGCAGTCAGCATCACACCTTCGTTTGGTATAGGTGGCAAGATCTCAGCAGTCAGCATCACACCCTCGTTTGGTATAGGTGGCAAGATCTCAGCAGTCAGCATCACACCCTCGTTTGGTATAGGTGGCAAGATCTCAGCAGTCAGCATCACACCCTCGTTTGGTATAGGTGGCAAGATCTCAGCAGTCAGCATCACACCCTCGTTTGGTATAGGTGGCAAGATCTCAGCAGTCAGCATCACACCTTCGTTTGGTATAGGTGGCAAGATCTCAGCAGTCAGCATCACACCTTCGTTTGGTATAGGTGGCAAGATCTCAGCAGTCAGCATCACACCTTCGTTTGGTACAGGTGGCAAGATCTCAGCAGTCAGCATCACACCTTCGTTTGGTACAGGTGGCAAGATCTCAGCAGTCAGCATCACACCTTCGTTTGGTATAGGTGGCAAGATCTCAGCAGTCAGCATCACACCTTCGTTTGGTATAGGTGGCAAGATCTCAGCAGTCAGCATCACACCTTCGTTTGGTATAGGTGGCAAGATCTCAGCAGTCAGCATCACACCTTCGTTTGGTATAGGTGGCAAGATTTAAACGATCAAATTGACCGGCTTGAAGCAATTACTGGACACCAAATAGCGGCGGATCTAATCCAAGATTCATCAGGAGATTTAAAATGACCGTTTAGTTGCGTGTTATGTTTTTCTATAGGATTTCTCAGTGAGGTGCATTTTTTCTTTCAAAATGTCGCCGGCTGAGTTGAACTCTCTAGTTCATCTGTTATGGTCGATGATATGACATTTTTAAAAACGGTTTCTATGAGAGACTGTGTGTTCCACTGAAATTGAAACACTCTGAAGTTCAATATTTTATCAAAAATAGACCCAAAATACCCAAGTAATTGAACATTCAAAATGACAAGGAGGGGAACCGGAAGTCCTGTCCAAAATCACCTGTGCGTTTAGGGCTCACAGTTGGTATGACCGGTTGACAGAGAATGTTTACTCATCCTATACTCCTGATCTCATCTCTGGCATGTCCAGGAGTCCGTGTTTGCCCAACTCTTAATTTTGTATTTCTCACAGAAGATATAACATTGATTACCGGTCGTTATCTTCACCATTTCACAAGTAAAAAATTAAGACCATTTTGATTATTTTTGGAGATTGAATAGATTGTAAATATTTCACTGTCAGTTGTTGATGCTTATAGAGTTACGCACGTGGGATTTTTGTAGATGGTTTGTACAGAACTCTGACGAAATGAATTTCAAATTTTAAGAAAGATCATAGACAATTTGAAAGATAAAGGATACGCGAATGTCTGAGATTTAAATATAATTTCTTGCACTTGACGCAATGGGGAATTGTTTCGTTATGCAAGTTATTCAGCCCCCCCCCCCCCTTTTTTTTTCATGTAGAGGAGTTGTAGCATAAACTCAGGAGCTGTTGAGTTATGTGTGGAGTTTTTCAATGAAAATGTTCTTTTGCTAGAGTACTAATGCCATGACATAATTTGACAAAAAAGAACAATTTTAAGGGCATAGTATTTTTGGAATAGTGAAACACAACCCAGACAAAACGCTAACTTACCAGTGTCTCCATGTAAGTAGACATATTATGTAATTGTGTTTTGTTTGTTATTTTTGAACAATTCTCAGTCCCAGAAGCATCTGATGCAAACCTACATTAAATCAAGTCCCATCAGTACCGTGACCTCTAGTACCGCTTGTCATTGTAATCATTACCAAATATGGAGCGTCCTCGAGGTCAATGGGTGCATTGACTGTCCTGTTTAAAGTAACGAATGGGGCAATAATATGATATTTTAGTACTCAAATCTAGTTTATATATTTAAAAAAATATCTATGTTTGTATGTATGTATCTACCTATCCCCCCCTCTCTCTGAAAATATGAATATAAACAATAAAATATTTTTTGTTGTTTCATCGGGTGATGAAGGCAGCAATCAGTGTAGAAAAAATTGCAGAAAAACGTGGGTTATGATATTTTTCTGCAATGCTTGCTGCCTTTATCACCCGATAAAATAACGAAGAAAGACATTTCATTGTTAATATTTATATTTTTTATTGTTTAAATGATATCTTAGTACATTTTCATGTTTTTGTCTTCTTGGCAGATTGTATCCTAAGTTTCGGAAATGTGTAGATCCTTTACAAAAAGACTGCGAGGATAACAACCTGCAATATCAAAATATCAAAGACAGCATATCTAGTTATGACAGGCTTTGTGGTGGTAAGTTTTGTCATCTAACATATATTAGCTGAAAAGAGCATAAAAAATGAATGAAATTCCTATATGGTAATTTCTCATTCAATACATTTAAGGGTGACCGAGTCAATACATTAAAGGGTGACTCAGTCAATACATTAAAAGGTGACTCAGTCAATACATTAAAGGGTGACTCCGTCAATACATTAATGGGTGACTCAGTCAATACATTAATGGGTAATTCAGTCGATACAGTACAAGGTGACGCAGTCTGAGTAGTGCAGGATGACACAGTTAATACCATACAGGGTGACTCGGTCAATACCATACAGGGTGACTCGGTCAATACAATACAGGGTGACTCGGTCAATACAATACAGGGTGACTCGGTCAATACAATACAGGGTGACTCAATCAATACCATACAGGGTGACTCGGTCAATACCATACAGGGTGACTCGGTCAATACAATACAGGGTGACTCGGTCAATACAATACAGGGTGACTCAATCAATACCATACAGGGTGACTCGGTCAATACCATACAGGGGACTCAATCAATACAATACAGGGGACTCAGTTAATACAATACAGGGGACTCAGTTAATACAATACAGGGGACTCAGCCAATACAATACAGGGGACTCAGTCAATACAATACAGGGGACTCAGTTAATACAATACAGGGGACTCAGTCAATACAATACAGGGGACTCAGTCAATACAATACAGGGGACTCCGTTAATACAATACAGGGGACTCAGTTAATACAATACAGGGGACTCAGTCAATAAAATACAGGGGACTCAGTCAATACAATACAGGGGACTCAGTTTATACAGTACAAGAAACTCAGTTAATACAATACAGGGGACTCAGTCAATACAATACAGGGGACTCCGTTAATACAATACAGGGGACTCATTTAATACAATACAGGGGACTCAGTCAATACAATACAGGGGACTCAGTCAATACAATACAGGGGACTCAATCAATACAATACAGGGGACTCAGTCAATACAATACAGGGGACTCCGTTAATACAGTACAGGGGACTCAGTTAATACAATACAGGGGACTCAGTCAATACAATACAGGGGACTCATTTAATACAATACAGGGGACTCCGTTAATACAGTACAGGGGACTCAGTTAATACAATACAGGGGAATCAGTTAATACAATACAGGGGACTCCGTTAATACAATACAGGGGACTCAGTCAATACAATACAGGGGACTCAGTCAATACAATACAGGGGACTCAGTTTATACAGTACAAGAAGCTCAGTTAATACAATACAGGGGACTCAGTCAATACAATACACGGGACTCAGTCAATACAATACAGGGGACTCCGTTAATACAATACAGGGGACTCAGTTAATACAATACAGGGGACTCAGTCAATAAAATACAGGGGACTCAGTCAATACAATACAGGGGACTCAGTTTATACAGTACAAGAAGCTCAGTTAATACAATACAGGGGACTCAGTCAATACAATACAGAGGACTCAGTCAATACAATACAGGGGACTCCGTTAATACAATACAGGGGACTCATTTAATACAATACAGGGGACTCAGTCAATACAATACAGGGGACTCAGTCAATACAATACAGGGGACTCAATCAATACAATACAGGGGACTCAGTCAATACAATACAGGGGACTCAGTTAATACAATACAGGGGACTCCGTTAAAACAATAGAGGGGACTCCGTTAATTCAATAATGGGGACTCCGTTAAAACAATACAGGGGACTCCGTTAAAACAATAGAGGGGACTCCGTTAAAACAATACAGGGGACTCCGTTAAAACAATACAGAGGACTCCGTTAAAACAATACAGAGGACTCCGTTAAAAACAATACAGGGGACTCCGTTAAAACAATACAGAGGACTCCGTTAAAACAATACAGAGGACTCCGTTAAAAACAATACAGGGGACTCCGTTAAAACAATACAGAGGACTCCGTTAAAACAATACAGAGGACTCCGTTAAAAACAATACAGGGGACTCCGTTAAAACAATACAGGGGACTCCGTTAATTCAATACAGGGGACTCCGTTAAAACAATACAGGGGACTCCGTTAAAACAATAGAGGGGACTCCGTTAAAACAATACAGGGGACTCCGTTAAAACAATACAGGGGACTCAGTCAATACAGTACAGGGGACTCATTTAATACAATATAGGGGGACTCAGTTAATACAATACAGGGGACTCAGTTAATACAGTACAGTACAGGGGACTCAGTCAGTACAGTACAGTACAGTACAGGGGACTCATTTAATACAATACAGGGAACATTAAGGGCACGCAGACTGACGGGGCCGATCGGTCGTGAGTTGGAGTCCTGCTCGTGGCATGGCTGTGTGAAACGTAAGACGTAATTGTAGGTAGTGATTGCTTCTGGAATATTGGGTCCTTAGGACAATGACCTTAAAACGGAGGTCCCGTATCTCGGCAGGCATTGGCAAGTAGTTAAAGGTCAAGTATCTTTACCGAGAGCTAAGTTGTGTAAATTTGTGGTACTTCACCTGCAGCTGGTGGCATCTCAGTATGAGTGAAAAATCTTGACGGGACATAAAAAGAACAGAAAATTGGACTGACGGACAGACAACGGAAAAAGTAGTTCCTAAGTGTCAGTATGCTTCGCAGTCCACAGAAATGCAAACAATTTATCAATGGCTGTAAAAAGATTGATGTGTTTATCATCGATCAGTTTGTATGTAGACAGAGATCTACTGTTGAGATGTTGGGGGAAAACCCATGATTTTTTTTTCTTGTGAAATAAAAGTGGAGGCGAAGTAGAACATTGCGAAATATACAACTTGCAAGGCAATTGCGAAATATACAACTAGTTGATGATAGAATTCCGCTTTGATACGCCTACTTAGGCCAGATAGAAGTTCAGCATTTATTCTGTTATAATCTACATGCATTGTTTTGTTATTATTGTCATATCCGATTTCTATCCTATTTTATCGTCTGAGGTTTTAATCGAGTATATATAAGAAGCTTAGAGAGGTCAACCAAGGTTCTTTCATGTAGGAAAATTCATACACCGTCCTCGCGATGTCGTGCAAACTGTCCCAATTTATTTTTTCGAATAAATCATGGTAGTTGTCAGAAGGCTGTTGTATCGATATAGCTACATCTGTTAATGGTTTAGCAAGTTCGCTTTATACAATACGTCTACATCATTAATTAACATGCAAAACGACAAATCGAACAAGAAATAACTGATCACATTTCGTGATGTTTGATAAAGAAAAAATTAAAAATAATAGATGAAAGCTTAAATTAGCCATATTTTAGTGCATCAAATTGATTGTGATACATTTTAATAGCTCTTTTGTTGAGGTAGTAAGTAAAAAAAAAAAAGAAGTTGAACCTCTTGAAATTTTTTATTCACGCCTTTAGTAGCACACAATCACGTGAGATTTGGTGAGTGAATGACTAATAAAAACCATCGACGTTTTTTATACATCATTTTCCCGTGATCTGGGTTTTTAGGTTAGTTATCAAGACATTGTGCCTCAGTATTAAAGTAACAAAACATTTAAACCACAGGCATTTGACATTTTGGACCGCTCTCTTTGATCCACCATTCCTTTTTAATGTTCAAAATAATTGACGTGCCATTTTGTCCGCTAATCCAACTATTTAGATCACCCGAGTAAACTCCAGTGACCTCTTCTAATTGGTCAAGTTCGTCGTGCATTAACAATTGAACGTCTTCTTGATAAGTTCCATTCAAATTCTTTTTTCAAATTTGGTATGAAGCATCTTTGGGACAAGGGGAACATAAATTGTAAATTATAGGACTCTTGCACGCATGGGCAAGGTAAAAATAGACCATTTTCAAAAATATTCTTGTTTACAACCACATATGTGCAAAAAGTAAATAAAATAAAATCATCGTGATGTAGAGCAGGAAGACCTTTCCCAAAATTGTAAATTTCATGATTTCCGGGTAGAGATTTCGACTCCAGGGCGGGGCCAGACTTGGTATATAGTTACTGTATTTATATGCAAAATATTTAAAACATATATTTTCTTTAATGATATTGATAATAAATTGAAACAAACTGGATATATAGAATGGGCAGGTGGTCCTATATCCATTATGTAAATTTCACGGGTAGGAGTTTTGGTATCAGGCTGGGGGCGAACATAGTCAGTGATTTAATGAGTTAACAACTGAACTATTTTTAACTTAATCATGATAGCTACCATTCCAATCCTTTTCAAATCTATTTTAGATGAAGCGTCTTTGGGATAAAATAAAGGGGGAGGGGGATATATTACAAACGTCAGGTCTCTTGCACCCCAAGGACCTTAGGAGCAGAGCAGAAACTGTCAAAAATTGAGGAAGACCAATTTTCAAAAATCTCCTTTCCAACAACTACATATCTTTAAATGCATATTGATGTAGAATGGGAAGGCCTCTACCAAAACTGTAGATTTCATGATCCCCAGGATAGAGGTTCCGACTCCAGAGCGGGGTCAAACTTAGTATATATAATTTACATATGTAAAACATTTACATTCTTTCTTCTTTAAGGCTATTGAAACAGAATTGAAACTAAATAGAAACAGGTAGTCTATTACCAAATATGTAAATTTCATGTTCCTAAGGGGTAAGGGTTTAATGGTTCCAGGTGGAACCAAAATATTATAGTGATTATTGCCTTTATCAATTGAAAGACTTCTCCAAGTTTGCTGATAAAGTATAAAAGCTAAATGCATATTTAGAAAAAGCTGAAAAGGATGTACGAGAATTGTGAATTTTGCAACCCCATGGTTTTGTTTCTAGGAGGGTCCAAATAGTTATATCGTGTTAATGTTCCATACTGCAGACTCCTTATTTACGCGAGTACTTAATATCGCGAAATGACTCATACACGTCAAATCGCGAGTACATAAATTTGTGAGTGCACTTTTTATCACCACTTTTTACATGCAAAATAGCAACATAAAAATAAAAGCGAATAATTGTATTTTTCGAGTGATGTTTCTCGCGAAATTACGCGATAACAAATTTCTCGTGTATATTTAGGAATTTACAGTATATTTATACTGCGTAAAGCCTTTGATCAGCGTAGGTACTTTTCGAGGGCACGGAGGATTTTAGAACACATTTTGTTTTATACTGTTGCTACTTATTAGACGATATTTCATTGAAATAATATATATAAAAAAAAGATTACCGAAAAATAGAGATTGCGTTTGTATTGCGCGTCAGTGTATTTAGTATAGGTAAGTAAACATCGCATCAATTATGCCCACATAACATTTATGTTAATCAGCAGCTAGAGGCAAAATTCCTAGTGGTTACTACGGCAGTCTATTACTGTCACTTAATGAATGAAAAAGGTGAAGATAACGAACAGTAATTGCACATAAAGAAAACAAAATTAAGAGAAAGGCAAACACGGACCCCTGGAAATACCAGAGGTGGGATCAGGTGCCTGGGAGGAATAAGCATCCTCTGTTGACCGGCGCTTGTTATTACTTTAGTGGCTAAGTGGTATATGATGATAACTGCTGTACATATCATGAAAACCCTGCACTCACAGATCTGGTACAGATCGATTTCTGATTGCTTACAGGTGTAAGTGTTCTGAAGTCCACGGATCAGTGTACTAGAAGAGACCTTCTTACGGATCCATCCCAGGCTCAATACATATATAAGGCACTATCTGCTTACGAAATTTTGCATAGTACTTATTGAAAGCACATGGGATATGGCTATTTATGTGTATTCACAAGCATCTTTGATCTGTAGGTCAGCAGTGTAAACTGGATTTCCCCTTGACGCACTGTATCCGTGTTATCGATTAATTCTGTAAACCCTGTCATACATAGATAATGGCCCAGTGAAAATTATATATATATATATATATATATATATATATATATATATCAAAGACTGATGTTTGGTCCAAATGCATAGGCGCCGACTCATCTGAAGAACTATAAGTCATAAGGTCTCAAGAAGGAAATTCGAATTACGGATGGACAATGTACAGAACACGTGCATCTTTGCTTGCCGAGGACTGAAGAAAACGGAGGCACGGCGTTCCGATGACTCAATAGTTTTCTTTTATGTGGCACCGAAGCGCTACCGTACCTTGACCGTATCACCGTACTTCACCTCATTAAATAGAAAGCTTTAGATAATTGCTGCCGATTGTAATTGTTGAGCTTGATCAAGGACATATAATATTTAACTGCTTATTAGATGTTACGTATTTCACCTTATTACATTAACTACGATATATCCACCGAATAGATCTTCTTGTTTGTACTTTTGACTCCGCCTCCATTGAGTCAACGTTCCAGACATTGTATAATTAGTCATCCTCACTGCCAGTGCCCCTGTCAGTGCCCCTTCGTCAAACCAACTTCTGTACACAAGTGTATTAGAAGGCTTCGTTTTAGCATCGAACACAGTCAGTAGAACAGCACATACAACAATGGACTCTGTTTTCTTGCTAGGATTACTTTATCTACTGACCTACTTTGCAGGTAAATTCAAACGATAATCTGGCTATTGATTCATTTTTCAGCTGGTGAAAGTATTCATGCATAATCAGTCATTTTTATCTTACTTGAAGAAATGGTTGATTTTATATTATGCACTTTTTTGATCGTTATTTAGTCTTGGTTTCCGGTGCCGGATTATTCCTACCATCTTAACTGTAATATCCATATTGATCACAAGAATTTACGATCTGTATAGTATGGTATGACCGGTTCAAGCATTGCATTCACTGGTCAACAAATCTCCACTAACTCGGTCAAGGGCAACAAATGAAAAAAAGAAATGCATGCATACGGTGCTCTAAAACGCCAGGTGGCCATAGAAAAATGCGCGCGTTTTGAAGGTTTCGTTCATTGAACAAACCCACGCATTGAATGTAGGTGAATAATGGGCACGTAGACATAATTTATGCACGATTTCTTTGTCTTATGGAATAAATTTATGTCAAAAGTAATAGAATGGAGAAGTGTGCAAAAACTACGGCAGAACGTATACAGGTATATGTTGCTTTGATATCGCTTTTACAATAATTTATTTAGCCTTTAAAAATCTGAAAGAAAACTCTACGATTTACATAGAAATAAAAACGACGTACAGACAAGTTACAGTACCGATATCATAAGCTTTGTAGAGTCTATCATGTAGTGCATAGAACATATGGGCTTTATGTCAGCAGGAGTTTTTATTAAATTATTATTCAGTGCTTGAGAATATTGCAGTTTTCTGACACAGGTACACATTCCCCATGACTACTATATTTTATTGTAGATACAACCTACATTTTACTTAGGTAACCTGACCTGTACTAAGCATGTTAAGTCTGCCAAATCTTGATAGAACTACTGTTTCTTCTGATTTCCACCGAAGTAATTGTTAATGTTAATTTTAATCCCCACTCTCCTCAGAACTTTTGTCTCTCTACCTATCCCTTTCCGTCTTCAGGATTCTTCGTCTTTTTATATCTATCCCTCTCTTCATGGTTTTTCGTCTTTCTGTCTCTCCCTCTTCAGGGCATTGTCTTCCTGTTCGTGGTCTTTCGTCTTTCTATCCAACTCACCATCCTTAATATTGGTCCCCCCCCTCTCTCTCTCTCTCAACCAATGGTTTACACTTTAGTCAGCAACCTGACCGGAGTTTTCTCTGTTCAAGGGTCTGTAAGGCACAAGTCCAGATATACTGTATGCTATTCACTGTATTTATAAATTTACGTTCAGACCGTGTGTAATACGCCACGCTGGAGTGTAATTCTACAACAGCTGAATGGGATGCGATCCATGAACATCAAAATAAAACACAGTTTCATGGTTGTTTTTACGTATTGTTTAGAAGTGTTGGTGCCCGTCAAAAAAGACTATATAAAACACAGGGAAGTTTGTGTTTGATTAAATTCATATTAGACGCTAACGATACTCAGCCCATTAGACTTTGCGTGATGAAGAGGAGTGGTGTGATGTTAAGAGGAAATGTGTAATAAGAAGTGTTCATTTTTGAGAGGCTGATAATATCCAGATCTTTAATATTGGCGGATCTAATGGCGGGATTATAGGTCTTGCAACCCCTTTGAAAGATTAAACAATTTTGAATAAAGGTCATTTTTTTTGCCGTTTTGGGGTTTTTAACCCCCCTTTTGGGTGGAAAAGGTACAAACCTGGACTCCAACCCCTACCCCTTTGAACATTTTCTAGATCCGCTCCTAAATTACAGTTATTTTGTGTATGTCCACCAGTCAAGAAATTTCACTCTGGCCTAGAATCCAGAAATACGGAAGAACCCCCCCCCCCCCCTTCCTCTTCCCACTACGGCACAACACACACATGCTAGTCTGTAATGTAGTGCACGGTCTTGTAAATGGCAATTTTGAAGAAAAAAGAGTTAATGAGCAAATTGGTAATCGATTGCAAACCACGGTCGAATACTCCTTAGAAATATAATGGAATGGCAGATTACTGTAATTAGTATATACATCTACATCAGGGAATCAATAATTGATGTCTGTGCCTATGTCCCCTCCGGCTGTCCCTGGTGTTTCAGTCTACACGATACATATTGTTATGAATACTGTGTATTGTTATACATCATAACTCTGACATACAGTTTTATTTATTTGAACATCTCTCCCATCATCAAGTTGACCTTATTTCCCAAATAAATTAGACTTGAATTCTTTATATCAAACCGAACGCACCTTCGACAGATATGCTCACCTAAGCTACCTTACGAAGACGTAATCTGATTGGATGGAGTGTGGAGGAGACAGGGCATCTCGACCGAGTGCTTATGACATATGAAATTTATTAAATGAGTTGCCAGATTTAATAATTCCCGAACCATAAGCACGAGTGTAAGATTCTGCTTTTCACACATCTTATCAATAAACGCATATTTTAGTTACTTTCCATTTCACGTTTCTCTATAAGGAAATGATTTATAGCCTCTTTGCATCGTTTGAAAATGACCTTG
The DNA here is from genome assembly GCA_024699665.1 of Ostrea denselamellosa. Classification (NCBI taxonomy): domain Eukaryota; kingdom Metazoa; phylum Mollusca; class Bivalvia; order Ostreida; family Ostreidae; genus Ostrea; species Ostrea denselamellosa. The sequence continues at coordinate 4,950,317 of JAMZEH010000071.1, forward strand.
AGAAGAAGAAATAAGATCTAAAGATAAACGCGTCAACGTGATAGCTAAATTGAAATTTCAATCTTGAGATTTCAATTTTTAACTAGGTCATTATATAACAATAACAAATGAAACAGGAATAAATATGACAGGCTTGAAGAACGTTTGTAGTAAAAGTTTTGTATCTACGTCAGCAAGCTCTGATATCACATGACCCCACATATTTTGCATTGCTATTAACATGTGCTACGAGTTCACATCATTTTTCCGAACCCGCGTTATGAACCCGGAAACATTATTGAAGTGTGATAAATGTATAATAATATTTTCAAATTGAAATCATTCAAATATGTCTTATTTAGATGAAAATACAGTTTTGATAGAAAGTAATCCGGAAAAAATTAAAACACCTAGGCCTGCTAGACTCGAACGTAAAGCTACAACTCAGCCACTGACGGGAAATCCACTGAGTTCCCCAGCTAATGTCAGAAATATACACTGTTGTACATGTACTGCTGATATTTATATTTTTTCAAAAGGAAGTCAGTCATTGTGATGATTCCTCCTTATTCCGCCTTATTCCGCCTTATTCCGCCACATTCCTCCTTATTACGCCTTATTCCTCCTTATTACGCCTTATTCCTCCTTATTACGCCTTATTCCTCCTTATTCCGCCTTATTCCTCCTTATTCCGCCTTATTCCTCCTTATTCCGCCACATTCCTCCTTATTACGCCTTATTCCTCCTTATTACGCCATATTCCGCCTTATTCCTCCTTATTCCGCCTTATTCCTCCTTATTCCGCCACATTCCTCCTTATTACGCCTTATTCCTCCTTATTACGCCATATTCCTCCTTATTCCGCCTTATTCCTCCTTATTACGCCTTATTCCTCCTTATTCCGCCACATTCCTCCTTATTCCTCCTTATTACGCCTTATTCCTCCTTATTACGCCATATTCCTCCTTATTCCGCCTTATTTCTCCTTATTACGCCATATTCCTCCTTATTCCTCCTTATTACGCCTTATTCCTCCTTATTCCGCCTTATCGCACATGGAAAAGGAATTTTAAAAAACCTCGGTCTTCTACTAAAGAACACCCTGGTCAAAAAGTGCTGATCTGAAAAGTTTGAAGTCTGCATGCAATCTATTAAGATAATTGTTTATTTCAAAATGTAACGAATTATATTCATTTTGCTATGAAAAACAAATTTATCCGTAATTGTTGTCCCATACGGTGATCACTTGGTGTCCCCAAGAACTTTAAAAACACAGTCCCAGATAATTTTGTCACAACCAGCAATGAAAAGGGTAGGCACCGCCAACGTCTGAAAAGTTCCACGGTGATTATCTTACCTGTCGGGTAAAGGTTATCTTCCTTTCGGGTGCGGATTATCTTTCTTGTTTGGTGAGGATTATCGTTCCTGTTGGATGAGGATTATATTAACTGATGGGTGGAGATTATCTTGTTTTTCGGGTAAGATCCTTGTTTGGTGGGGATTATCTTGCTTGTCAGTTGAGAATCATCTTACCTGTAGAGTGAGGATTATCTTCCCTGTCAGGTGAGGATTATATTACCTGTGGGGTGAGGATCATCTTACCTGTGGGTGAGGATTATCTTACCTGTCAAGTGAAGATTATCTTACCTGTTGAATGAAGATTGGTGAGGATTATCTTATCTGTTGGGTGAGGATTATCATACCTATCGGGTGAGGATTATACTACTTGTTGGGTGAGGATTGTATTACCTGTCAAGTGAGGATTAAATTTTCTGCTGTGTGACGCTTGATTGTTCTATAACAAAGATTTTATGTATTTTAGGCCCAGTTAGTGGTCAATGTGACTTCCAAGGCGTTACCACTTGCACGCAAAATGCACAATCTTCAACAAGCAACCAGTGCGAGTGAGTATATATATAGTCTCAAAGTTTTGTTAGCATACGTGTGTCAGGTGATGTCATACATCGTTAAAATGGCCTCATGAAATTGTAGGTCACAGGAATTCCCAGATCTATGACGTGTTTCGTAATGTTTTGAATACATTAAGGCGGATATTACACCACAGTACGCAAAACTGGAAAAACCCAATTTCTTAGAACCATTTACATTTTGGCATATTTTCAAACCAAGAGAAAAGAATGATTATTTATTGCTTTCCGCCACACTCAACAATTTTTCAGTTATCTGGTGGCGTCCAGTTTTTGTTGGTGGAGGAGAGAACCCAGATACAATGTACCTGGGAAGAGACCACCGACCTTCCGCAAGTAAACATAACGCCGCGGCCGAGATTCGAACACACGCCAACAGAGGTGAGAGGCTTTGTGATTTTGAGCCCGATGCTCTAACCACTCGGCTACGTGAGGCCCCTCCAAGAGAAAAGAAGTGAGAACACACATCTTGATGCAAGAGCTTACTTACAACATTATCTATAAGCAATTACAGGAAATGCACGTGTTGTAGGAATTTCACATCTTTTGTTGTAATTCAGAATTTTGAAACCTATAGTAGCATACTTTCTGTCCCCTAAAACAAGTTATTTTTCTATAGATTATGTCGACGTGCAGGATAAATATGCCAAATTGCAACTTATTTTGGCATGCAAGAAAAGTGTGATCGCTTTTGAATTAATTTTTTCTTTCATAAAATATTAACTATAGCCAACGTGTGACATCCAACATGCAAATTAAGTATGGCTACATGGGACTAATTTATGTCAATATGCAACTTGATTATGTTATATAAAACATGCAGCTTAATTATATAAACATATGCATGCAACTTAATTATTTCAACATGTTTCTTAACTATGTTGGCAGGGATCTTTTAAATGAATCGATTAAACAATGTGTGCCGCAACAGTTGTTCGAACATTCCCATACCTGTAATATATACGGAATCTACCCACAATCTCTTATATCAGTGTTACGGCCAGCTGTCAGACAAAATTTGATAAAGTAAAATGACATTTGAAGTAACTTACATATTATTATTGTAGAATGTTCAGAAATTTACAGACCTGTCTGGAACCATTTAAAGCTGCCTGCGAGTCGGACGCCAACTTCCAAACCATGATGGCGGCATTTGCCTCGGTGGGCCAACTGTGCGGCGGTATGTCTTTTTTCTCTGTACATCCTTAATCAAAGGCACCGAAAGTACTACTTCTGTCATCTACAAGAAATATGAATTTACTATGGCAATAATATATTTCGTAATGTACAATCCATCACAAAATTAATAGAAAGTGTTATATTTTCAACATGAAATGAATAAGCTGATTAATTATCAATTTTTTTTTTACTGCAAGATTTTAAGGGTCTCATCAATTATATACATATAAGTTTCAGTTTGGAAATTGTATGAGGGTATGAACTGCGACGCACCAAGCCGGCATACTTTATGAAGCGCATTGACCGGCGTGAAGTGTTGCAGTTCACTCTCTCATGTATTTTCAAAAATTAAGTTACATCTGGCGGAATTACCAGCCGTTAAAATAGACGTACTATTTGCATGTGTATTAACCTTAAGTTAAGTACCGCAAAGTGTGATTTACATCTCTGTTTACATGAGTTAAGATGGTGGAATTGATTGGATTTCTCTAGGGTCGTCTGGTTCATCTGGTGGAGATGGACAATGTGACCTGATGGGAGTTCGCAAATGTATGGAGGGTGTTCAGTTGCCGACACCAGACACGAAAGATTTACAGACAGCTTGCGCGTAAGTGTAAAAAATTCTTCTTATTGAAATAACCTACGTTGTGTATAAATGTTTTAGTATATGGACAGGGATAAAACAGCTAGTTTGAACTGAAATTTCAAATGATCTTTTCAGATCGAAAATTGGCCATCAGTGTGTCGTCTGTAAACTTTTCATATTTTGCAACTTTTTAAGAATCACTGGACGCATTTCAACTAAACTTATCTTAGGTGTAAGGGATTCTAATTTGTTCAGATTAAGAACCATATCCTCATACCTGTGGAGATGATTTAGAAAAAAACATTGATGTGACAGCAGGGTGTTTTGTGTTTAGTGATTTTATTTCCAAGAACTACAACAAGGGGAATCATGGTTTTTGATTAGAATAATCAGAAAAAATTCTTCTAAAATCTTCTCAAGAACTACTGGCATCCAGTATGTCAAAATAATATGTAAGCATCCGTATGTGATGTAGATTCGATTTCTTTACACCGTGATACATAAAGATAGAATGGAGCCACACAATGGCTTCAGTTTTACAGGATTAAAAGGAAATCATTAAAAATATCATCTTTAAGAACCGAACTGATACAATATGTCAAAACAAAGCATCCTCGTTTAGTTTTAAGTTTGTTCTTACCATGACATGCGGGTTAAAAGACTGGGTTCAAGATTTGAGATGGAAGTAATAATTGGCGCAAAATTTCAAATTATTATGCAAGCATCCACAGATAGTGTAGAATCAGATATGTTCAAATCATGACCTCGGGCATCCGGTGCTACACTGCTGTTAGGATACGGATAGGAAGATGTTGGAGAATTCTTTGAAAATGTTGTTCTCAAGAACCATGAGCTTGTAATATGTAATCTTAATATTAAAGCATACGTCGTTATGAAGAATGAATTTGAAAAGTATATTAGGATATATCCTTTGGCTACTAGGGAGTGGGGGGGGGGGTCATAGTGGAGTTCAATTTTGTAAACAGGTATATAAAAGATTAAAATAACCCATTTGACAAAAACTACAAGGGTACACCATGCAAACAGTGGCATCCATTCAATGACCCGATACTATGGATTCAGCCATAAACCTTAATCAAATTTTACTTAAGTTCGTTTTTACATCCCATAGAAAATGTTTTCAGTCATACTGAGACGTCACTATTTGTAGGTGAAGTTATGTTTAGGGCTTACGGTTGTAGCAGTGAGGGTTCTTTAACGTGCCAACGCTTGTCGTGACAAGGGACTTCCGTTTTTAAGGTCATATCCAAACGATCCGTTACTCTCACTTTTAAATGCCGAATGTTTGGCTAAGGAACAATCACTGCCAATGGTTGACACAGCCATGCATGGCAGAAGCGGGGAGTCTCGACCTTGTTCTGCACTGAGCTACCGCGACAAGTGTTTTGATGGGGGGGGGGGGGGGGGGGGGAGAGAGAGAAAGGCGTGCTAGATCACCAATTACAGGAAGCGATACGGAACGATTCTCGTATGGAATGCACGAAACGGTAGGCGTGGCTTGCACGGTTTGATTTTTTCGGCATTATTCGGTTCTTACTGGGGGGTGGTTTAAACAAGAAATAATTTCAATATAACAATGATGTTTTGACATTTTATTTAAAAAGTTGAGAACCACACAATAATGATCCATTTGATAAGGATTATTCATGTCCAATGTGGTAAATTTTTCCACTTTAATCAACAATACAGATACTAATCATTAAATAAATCAAAATGTCCATTTTTACTTGTGTAGAATGCAACAATTTACTAAGGCAGGTAACAAAACAAGTCGGGAGAAGAACCAAAATAATTAAATTAAATAGAAAAAAAAAAAAACCCAAACAAACTTCGTATATAGAGGAAAAGATGCAAAAATCGTCACGGAGTTATATGCTCTTTCAGATAATTCAAACTGAAAATCAAACGGTCGCGTCAGTTTCATTATATTCCAGACCACATTCAAGGGAAAAATCCGCCTCCTCTCAAAGACAGATTTTTCTATGCACGTGCATGCACAGGAGATAAAATTAAAACAAATCTCATTGGCATGCGCAACAGTGAAATATATTGTCGGATGAGGGAGGGGACATTTATGCATAGACACTGTACTAGTAAGTTTGATTGATTGTTTAAGGTTTTACGCCGAGTTGGCAATATTTCAGCCAGTTTTACGACGGGTAAATCAACAAAAACTTGTCAATGTCATCTTGAATAAGGCAATTAAAAACCCCAATCCAAACGTGCATTAAATACGAAAAAAAAAAAAAATAATAATGACTAACTAATTAGTAAATTTTAATGTAAATCAGCAGATTTCTAGTATTTCGATCCGCGATTTCATTTAAATTAAAATTACAACAACACTCTGATATTACATGTATTATATGTACATAAAAATAATAAAATTTTATTTCTATTTCGGTGAAAATATTTGACATGCAATTTTGAACATCATAGAAGTTGCACACAGTACACAAGTATCAACTCTTCACGCAAGTTACGTCCCTTGTCCGCCATTTTATCTTGTAAAAGTCTTATTTCTCTTCTTGGCCTTTGTAATTTTTTGATCTGTAGTTTTGACATATGATATTTTCCCATCGGCTGCAGTCAATTACAATAATGCCCCAGAGTAAGGCAACTCTTAAACTTGTATATAAAAAAAACTACATGATTCACAGTACGTAGTACTTAACCTCTGACATTTAGTTGACCTTTAGATGACCCCGCAAAGTGGCGTAACTGTCGGCGAGGCGTTGATATTTGTATTGGGGTCGAAATTGTAATGTCAAGAATGCTTCAAAATAACGTTATTCCTTTAAAACGCAGACAATTCGTTGTCAAGTACAGGTTTTAAATAATGGCTAGATAATTCTGTTACTGATGCCTTGTTTGTCATAAGGTAGATTTAGATTTGCAAGTTGATATGGACATCAAAAATTTTTTTCCACTTATTTAGAGACGTCTAAACATAATGTATCGCCACTCATAAAGTAGAATTATACTCAGTTGGGGCGATTGTGTCTCACGAGTTTATTGATTGCGAAATTAAAGTCCCGCGAAAAGCAGTCGATTTCCTGAAGAGTACATAGACATTAGAGGATTTTCAGCACATTTCTGTAACTGCCCCATAGATCATTTTCACGAACAATTAACCAGAGGAGTTGCAAAACACGTTAGGTCTAATGAAGATTAATTACTCTCATAAATAGCTTCGAATGTCATTTAAGTCGACGTTAAATCCTTCGTATTAAAACTAGCAAGAACAGTGTTAAATTATTTTAATGAAAAAAAGTCTGTGGTCAGTTTTTCACATTAGTATATTAAAACTGACCAATAATTTTATGGGATTACCCACACGGTTTTACCAAACCTACAATTCAATATGTTATTCTTATCTAATTTGTAAAGATACCAAACAGGACAGTTGGAACAGTTTTCTTATTTCACATTGTTCCTTCATTCAAGATCAGTCTTCAGAATTAAAACAAAGAGAGAGAAGTAATGTCACAGAAATTACAGAGAGAGTGTATAATGTCACAGGAATATCACACACAGAGAGAGAGAGAGAGAGAGAGAGAGAGAGAGAGAGAGAGAGAGAGAGAGAGAGAGAGAGAGAGAGAGAGAGAGAGAGAGAGAGAGAGAGAGAATGTATGTCAAAGGAATTACATAGAGAGAGAGAGAGAGCTTAATTAGATATTCAGAACAGGTAATCTTTTCTTGATTTTGTAGTCTTGGGACTAGTGATACATATATTTAACTAATACTCAGGTATGAAGGTGTGGTATTATGTTTTAATGAGAGGAACTAGTAAGTTTTTAGGACTTGTTTCCAATTCTTTGTAAATACAAATCCAAATCTAATACTCAGGTGACGATAAGGCCTGTAGCCCTCTTGTTAACTTCTTTACAACTGTCCATCCAATTCTTATCAAATTTGGCATGAATTATATTTGGGACAAGGGAGAGAAAATTTAAAAATTCAAGACTCCTACACCCTTGGGACATTAGGAGCAGGGCAAAAACAGCCAGAAATGACCAATTTTCAAAACTCTTCTTGACAACTTGTAAATTTCCTGATCCCTAGGATAAAGTTTGTAGATTTCCTGATCCCTGGGATAAAGTTTGTAAATTTCCTGATTCCTGGGATAAAGTTTGTAAATTTCCTGATCCCTAGGATAAAGTTTGTAAATTTCCTGATACACATGTGTATGTGTGCATAAAAATAAAATATCTTTCTATCAAGAACCTTTAGGACACAGTCAATCTTTATAATACAGAAGTGTTCTCATAAATGTTAATAAACACTTTACTTCATTACATGGCCCTGAAGCCAGTGTATGTCCACAGAAGGGCTTGAAAAACTTCAACATTTATAATTTAATTAATTACAAAATCAAGTTTCCTCAAATCATGAAATCAATTTCCTTTGAACCATGAAATCAAATCCTCATAAACCACAAAACCATGTCTCTGAAAACCATGACATCAATTCCCTGCAAACCATGACATCAATTCTCCGAAAACCATGACATTAATTCCCCACAAACTATGACATCAATTCCCTACAAACTATGACATTAATTCCCCACAAACCATGACATTAATTCCCTGCAAACCATGACATCAATTCCCTACAAACTATGACATTAATTCCTCGCAAACCATGACATTAATTCCCTGCAAACCATGACATCAATTCCCCACAAACTATGACATTAATTCCCCGCAAACCATGACATTGATTCCCCGCAAACCATGACATCAATTCCCCGCAAACCATGACATTAATTCCCCGCAAACTATGACATCAATTCCCTACAAACTATGACATTAATTCCTCGCAAACCATGGCATTAATTCCCTGCAAACCATGACATCAATTCCCCACAAACTATGACATCAATTCCCTACAAACTATGACATTAATTCCTCACAAACCATGACATTAATTCCCTGCAAACCATGACATCAATTCCCCACAAACCATGACATCAATTCCCCCACAAACCATGACATCAGTTCCCTACAAACCATGACATTAATTCCCCCACAAACCATGACATCAATTCCCCACAAACCATGACATTAATTCCCCACAAACCATGACATTGATTCCCCGCAAACCATGACATCAATTCCCCGCAAGCCATGACATTAATTCCCCGCAAACTATGACATCAATTCCCCGCAAACCATGACATCAATTCCCCGCAAATCATGACATCAATTCCCCACAAACCATGACATCAATTCCCTACAAACTATGACATTAATTCCTCGCAAACCATGACATTGATTCCCCGCAAACCATGACATCAATTCCTCACAAACTATGACATCAATTCCCTACAAACTATGACATTAATTCCTCGCAAACCATGACATTAATTCCCTGCAAACCATGACATCAATTCCCCACAAACTATGACATTGATTCCCCGCAAACCATGACATAAATTCCCCGCAAACCATGACATCAATTCCCCGCAAACTATGACATCAATTCCTCGCAAACAATGACATCAATTCCCCACAAACCATGACATCAATTCCCTGAAAACCATGACATTAATTCCCCCACAAACCATGGCATTAATTCCCCACAAACCATGACATTAATTCCCCGCAAACCATGACATCAATTCCCACAAACCATGACATTAATTCCCCGCAAACTATGACATCAATTCCCTACAAACTATGACATTAATTCCTCGCAAACCATGACATCAATTCCCCGCAAATCATGACATCAATTCCCCACAAACCATGACATCAATTCCCTACAAACTATGACATTAATTCCTCGCAAACCATGACATTGATTCCCCGCAAACCATGACATCAATTCCCCACAAACTATGACATCAATTCCCTACAAACTATGACATTAATTCCTCGCAAACCATGACATTAATTCCCTGCAAACCATGACATCAATTCCCCACAAACTATGACATTGATTCCCCGCAAACCATGACATAAATTCCCCGCAAACCATGACATCAATTCCCCGCAAACTATGACATCAATTCCCCGCAAACAATGACATCAATTCCCCACAAACCATGACATCAATTCCCTGAAAACCATGACATTAATTCCCCCACAAACCATGGCATTAATTCCCCACAAACCATGACATTAATTCCCCGCAAACCATGACATCAATTCCCACAAACCATGACATTAATTCCCCGCAAACTATGACATCAATTCCTTACAAACTATGACATTAATTCCTCGCAAACCATGGCATTAATTCCCTGCAAACCATGACATCAATTCCCCACAAACCATGACATTGATTCCCCGCAAACCATGACATCAATTCCCCGCAAGCCATGACATTAATTCCCCGCAAACTATGACATCAATTCCCCGCAAACCATGACATCAATTCCCCGCAAACCATGACATTAATTCCCCACAAACCATGACATCAATTCCCTACAAACTATGACATTAATTCCTCGCAAACCATGACATTGATTCCCCGCAAACCATGACATCAATTCCCCACAAACTATGACATCAATTCCCTACAAACTATGACATTAATTCCTCGCAAACCATGACATTAATTCCCTGCAAACCATGACATCAATTCCCCACAAACTATGACATTGATTCCCCAAAAACCATGACATAAATTCCCCGCAAACCATGACATCAATTCCCCGCAAACTATGACATCAATTCCCCGCAAACCATGACATCAATTCCCCACAAACCATGACATCAATTCCCTGAAAACCATGACATTAATTCCCCCACAAACCATGGCATTAATTCCCCACAAACCATGACATTAATTCCCCGCAAACCATGACATCAATTCCCACAAACCATGACATTAATTCCCCGCAAAACATGACATTAATTCCCCACAAATCATTACATCAATTCCCTACAAACTATGACATTAATTCCCCGCAAACCATGACATCAATTCCCCACAAACCATGACATTAATTCCCTGCAAACCATGACATCAATTCCCCACAAACCATGACATTAATTCCCCCACAAACCATGACATCAGTTCCCCACAAACCATGACATTAATTCCCCCACAAACTATGACTTCAATTCCCCACAAACTATGACATTAATTCCCCGCAAACCATGACATCAATTCCCCACAAACCATGACATTAATTCCCTGCAAACCATGACATCAATTCCCCACAAACCATGACATTAATTCCCCCACAAACCATGACATCAGTTCCCTACAAACCATGACATTAATTCCCCCACAAACCATGACATCAGTTCCCCACAAACCATGACATTAATTCCCCCACAAACCATGACTTCAATTCCCCACAAACCATGACATTAATTCCCCACAAACCATGACATCAGTTCCCCACAAACTATGACATCAATTCCCAACAAACCATGAAGTCAAATTAACACAAATATGAAGTAAAGTCGAAACAATCTATGAAATCAAGATCATGTAAACTTTTGAATTAAGTCCCCATGAACATGCTGCATGTATCCCCTCAATTCATTGCCAGGGGGTATGTGCATGTAATAATGGGACTATTCTTGTGTGGGTGATTATGTGTGTATATTTTGCAAATTGTTTTTTTGCTCAATTGATATAAACTTCATAAGTAGATTTGTTATCAAGAGAGGAATGACCCTATTTTGGGATCCAAAAGTCAAGGTCACTACAGGACTTCAGAAAAAAAGCTTATAGACATTCTACAGGCCACATTTTTGCTTGATTTATTTGATACTTACAGGTAGTATGTTATCAAGAGAGGAAGAACCCCAATGAGTTTGGGGTCAAATGGTGAAAGGTCAAGGTCACCATGGAACTCCATAGAAAAAGCTTGGAGACTCACTGGAAGGAGATATGTCTTGTTTTGTAAAGCTCTTGTTTCTGAAAGCACAAAGCTTTGACCCAGCAGAAATAAATGATTGAAATGTTTAGTATGTGTGGTAACTGAGGACAACAGTGTTTTCTCTTTACAGATCATTTAATGAAGTGGTAACTTGCATTAAGCGATACGAAGGTGACTGTGCCTCAGTACAAGGCTTCCATCAGGCCAAAGGAGCCATCGATGCTGTATCGCCATACTGTGCTGGTAATTCAGCTCTCTTAAAGTTTAATTATTACTTTTTCAACAATGAAATGCTGTAATTTCTCAAGTGAATAAAAATTTATACTTTCACAGTTATTTTCACATTTTGAAAATGACAAAAGTGATATCTTCACTTTGTGTAAATAAGAACATGAACTATAAATATATATATCTAAATGAATTAGCAGAATATTTGTCTGTGATATATATGATCACATACATTTATTATAACACACACACACATAATTTTTTTTTTTATGTTTGTTGAAATAGTGGATAATCAAAATTGAATTAGAATTGTCTGATTGTTTAAATGTATTGATTTTTATGTTTTTGATATATTTTTGTGCAATATTGATTTGAATGTCACTATAGAGATAGCAAAAGGAAGTGAAAGAGGAACGGCAGAAAATGTAATAAATGGAACATTCAATGTTTTGTTGGAATTAATGTAAAATTTACTTCATTCATGAATAAGGTTTTTTTTTTTATGTTATCATTCATGCTTCATGCTCATGAAAATATAAAAGAAAGCTTGTCTCCCTCATAAAATTAATAATTATATATTCAATGACAAAACATTAAATATCTTGTACTTATTGAAAGCTCATATGAGTAGATATTGCTGTGAAATAACTTAATATGTCTGAAACAATTACAGGGGGAGGGAAGTGTAATCCAATGAAATGTTACAGCGATGCTGGACTGGACGTCAGTGTTGGTATCATGCCCAACATCACCTGGTAAGATTGTCTATTCTTTTTTAGTATATTGGTTTTGTTTAAGGGTGCAGAATAATTTCATTTGATGTACATTTCCTGTATGCATACTTGAAACACGGAGTTAAAAGTAGGACCAAACAACAGAAAAAAAAGCAAATTAGTAAAACAAAATAATGATAAAAAAAATAATGATAAACGAAATAATGATAAACAAAATAATGATAAAAAAAATAATGATAAAGAAAATAATGATGATAAATAAAATAATGATAAATAAAATAATGATAAATAAAATAATGATGAACGAAATAATGATGAACGAAATAATGATGAACGAAATAATGATGAACGAAATAATGATGAACAAAATAGTGATAAACAAAATAATGATAAATAAAGTGGCCAGGCCTCGTTTGATGCCGAGTTTGATTCCCTGTTATCATTTACCAGTTTGAGGACAGGACTGGTAGTAAAGCTTTTATTAAAGGGGATAAACGTAACCATGACACTTTAAAGGTTTTCAAATGGACAGATGTCTGGAGATAGGTATATACATGTCTACTCTACACATGTGGTGTTATAAATTGAAATTTCTGGAAATCATAGAACATACTCCACACCAACGTTAGATGGAATGTCTGGAAATCATAGAACATACTCCATACCAATGTTAGATGAAATGTCTGGAAATCATAGAACATACTCCATACCAATGCTAGATGAAATGTCTGGAGATCATAGAACATACTCCATACCAATGTTAGATGGAATGTCTGGAAATCATAGAACATACTCCATACTAATGTTAGATGAAATGTCTGGAAATCATAGAACATACTCCATACCAATGCTAGATGAAATGTCTGGAAATCATAGAACATACTCCATACCAATGTTAGATGGAATGTCTGGAGATCAAAAGACATAATCCATAAAATTATTCTCTGGGATTGCAGTGATATAGAGTTATCTAAAGATTTACAAAGACAATTCCATACAGTGTGATATGGAGTTATCTGGAGAGTGATGGAGTGACATACTCCATGCAAACAATGTCAATTCTGACTGACCATAGTGATGTGAAGTTGACTGTAATGATGTGGAGTTGACTGTAATGATGTGGAGTTGACTGTAATGATGTGGAGTTGACTGTAGGGATGTGGAGTTGACTGTTGTAATGTGGAGTTGACCGTAGTGATATAGAGTTGACCGTAGTGATATAGAGTTGACCGTAGTGATATAGAGTTGACCGTAGTGATGTAGAGTTGACCGTAGTGATATAGAGTTGACCGTAGTGATATAGAGTTGACTGTAGTGATATAGAGTTGACCGTAGTGATATAGAGTTGACTGTAGTGATGTGGAGTTGACCATAGTGATATAGAGTTGACCGTAGTGATATAGAGTTGACCGTAGTGATATAGAGTTGACCGTAGTGATGTAGAGTTGACCGTAGTGATGTGGAGTTGACCGTAGTGATATAGAGTTGACCGTAGTGATATAGAGTTGACTGTAGTGATGTGGAGTTGACTGTAGTGATGTGGAGTTGAGGTTTTGTTTGGAATCTGTAAGGTAGACATACTCTTGTTGTGCTAATTTTAGAGTATACTAAACTAAGATGGAGAATACACTATCCCTCAAACTATACATGAAATACATTGTATATTAATGTTTGATGAGTTAAGTAATTGTATGTTGAGGTTTGGATTGACTTTATGATAGGAAATTATTGAATGTGGAGTCATCTGATGTAAATAGATACTCAAGACCTAGATATATATGCATGTATCGTGATTGCAGAAATCTTTCATCTTCTATCATACCCAAGTATGAAAGAAAAAAAATCAAAACATAGTAAAATATATAAAACATATATTGTTTATAAATGTCTAATAACTGATTCGATATGCAAGAGCTTGTCCTGCATATGATCAACTTTTAATTGAGGTAAGCAACTGACAAACAAGCTGATATTACAGGGGTTTAAACAGTCTTGTTAAACTTAGCATTTCGCAAATTCTATGATCATTATAATGATCTAGTTTGCTAATACAACTGTCATTGAGTCCAATGCTGTCTGACGTGTTTCATACCAATTGTTAGGCCGTTCTTTACACACTGATTTTGACCACGGATTACTCTATTCACCTGATCAAGATATAGGGCTCATACCGGGTGTGACCGGTCGACAGGGGATGTGTACTCCTAAGCAATCAATCTCATCTCTGGTATATCCAGAAGTCTGTGTTTGTCCAACTCTTAATTTGAATTCTTGTCAGATATAGGAGTTAGGAGATTGATCGCAGTTTGCTATTGTCACCTTTTTCATATTTGATACCATCTGCCTAAAAGATTGAAGGTAGATTGACCTTATAAAACACAAATAGAATATGTATGACACCAATAGATTTACAGAGGACATGTGTTTTCAGTGGTGTTGTCCAGCAAATAAAGACCTGTTTGGACAAGATGAGTACTGCATGCGAAGAAAACGCAGTATACCCAACTATCGTCAAGTCCCTTGAGACAGGAGAGAAGGTTTGCAGTCAAGGAGATCCCCAAGGTAACATTTTCCAGTGGTTCTCAGGAGTATCAAAACAATCATTACATGGATTTCAGAATTTAAGGACAGGGGCTACCCCCAAAATTGTTAAACAGCTTTACAAAACTATTTGTAAATGCTTTAATATTCCTAAAAAAGAATGTTCAAATCAAATCAAATTGACTGATTTACATTGCTGTTTGATCAAATAAATGAAAATCCCATGCAAACACAGCAAAATCTTGCATCATTTTATGCTTCTAAAATTTTAAGCATCCTATGACCTTTAAAAAACTAAATAGAGCAGTCTAAATTATTAATAGTCACAAGCCCAAGATCCTGGAGAAAAGTGTGTATTAAGAGATAAGTTAAATTAAAGATTAATTTATTATGAATTTTACATATCTGCCCTCGGAAATGCGAGCCATATATTTACCTGCCCTCTCCATCGTACGTAATGTACATACAATATTGTTTTCAATACACATGCATGGTAATTATTTTCATGAATGTTAAAAAAACTATTACATTGGTACGTGGGATTGTATTTAAGACAGTAATTAATTAATAACAGATTAAGTAAATGAAGGTAACACTGGTTTTTCAGTCAGTTGTTGATACACGTTTTTGAGCTGCTCTCTACTGGACCAACACTGATCTCTTTTTCAACGATGAACGATATAAATTATTAATCAAACTTTTCAATTAATTAATCTGTGATCCAAAAGAGACATTTGTTTTGTCTTGCAGACAACCAAAATCCTTAAATTACTGCCAGCATCTTATATATTGTTTCTATGTGGTTGTAAAACTGTGTAAACAATGGATTTTTATTTTAAAATATATTTACCATTAGGCCTAAAGCCTTTTGCTTAGAATTTCACACTGCGTGTCTATAGATTAATAACTTTTGCATTCTGTCGTAAATTCATGTACTTTTGTAAGAATGAATGTGCTATGTCCCTACAGAAACCTCACAGTATAATTCAAAGATAATGTTTACTAAATGTCAAATTTAAAGATTTGAAGGCTGGCATGAACTGTAACAGTTTACACCAGCTTATATTTCATGAAGCTAGTTAGCATTTCATGAATTCAAAATTGAAATTTAACTTTACATTTTATTTGCAGTTCTTTCAGAATATTCCCAGCTTTTAGAATAGTCAGTCTACATTTATCAAGATTCATACGCACATTATTTACGTTCATAGGAAATACTCACAGTCATCAGTCCGATTGGTAAAAGTATTGGAGGCAAAAACATTGGAAATTTAAACATAAACAAATATTAAACACACAGGAGGTGGGGAGGGGGGATGTCGATTTAAACATAAACAAATATTAAACACACAGGAGGTGGGGAGGGGGGGATGTCGATTTAAACATAAACAAATATTAAACACACAGGAGGTGGGGAGGAGGGGATGTCGATTTAAACATAAACAAATATTAAACACACAGGAGGTGGGGAGGGGGGGATGTCGATTTAAACATAAACAAATATTAAACACACAGGAGGTGGGGAGGGGGGGATGTCGATTTAAACATAAACAAATATTAAACACACGGGAGGTGGGGAGGGGGGGATGTCGATTTAAACATAAACAAATATTAAACACACTGGAGGTGGGGAGGGGGGGATGTCGATTTAAACATAAACAAATATTAAACACACAGGAGGTGGGGAGGGGGGGATGTCGATTTAAACATAAACAAATATTAAACACACTGGAGGTGGGGAGGGGATATCATACATCTATTTATGTTTAGTAAACAACAGGGATGTGTCACTGGAATAACACTCTCACACACATTTGTGCACATGCACAAAACATACATACCTTATACAAATACAAGCACGTTCATATATTTTTATATCCCTGTCTAAGATGGGTCATACTATGGTATGGCGAACCTGCCCATTTGTCCTGCTTCATTCTTGGCTCATAACTTACAGAATCACCAAAGTTGACAGCTGATACCTCTTGGGTAGAGGGTAGGACACCCATTAAAGTTAGGCCAGTGTGACCATTGATTATGTGGCCATAAATGGCAAACTTCTGTCTGACTCATAATTGGACAATTATTTAGTCTAGAATCATCAAACTTGGTCAGTTAATGCATCGTAGGTAGAAGGTGCATCACACTCTAAATCAAGGTCACTGTGACCTATAATTAAGATGACATGGTCATATATGACATAACCCTTTACAGGGGTCATGTAGATTTTAAGTTCTAGAATAAACAAACATTGTCAATTTGAATATCTGTAGAGAAATATAGAATTTGCAGCTTTAATTCAAGTTTTTAAAACTTTTGAAATGGCAAGTGTGTTATAAGGGAGGCAATCCCTACATATGTTAGAGAGGAACTGATTAACCCTATTCAGTAATTACTGTATCAAGAAATATAGTTTTTGGGTTTTTTTTTTTAAATTGCACATTTTTTTCATAAAATGTAGCTACATAACAGTTAATATGAAAAATTATATACCCTGATGCACAACAGAATATCAAGACTTAATAAGCACATACAACAGATTGAAAGGAATTTTCTTATGGGGATATAAGCCATAGGGTATATCAAGGGGTTCAGCTGGTCATTTTGATTAATGTCAAATCTGTCTGTCCAATCAAGATTCCATTAATCCCTTAGGAGTAATGATCTAATCACGATGTTTGAAGTGTTAACTCCACATGCAAAGATCATTTTGATAGGAGCTAAATTGCATCTGTGCAGTTAACGAGTATAATGTAAGAAGGCTGTGGAAATGACTTGTCACTTCAGTGGTGGGGTATTAGTCGGTAATCCATGCAGGTACCATGTGAAAGAAATTATCTAAGAATATGTATAGTGTAATAAAATAAAAAATGTTTTGGAATATTTCTGTAGTTATTTGAACAATTCAAGAGATATATTGACAATTCAGTTGCGATGTGCAATAGACACATTATAATAAATAATCTTGATTTTACCTCGCAGCAAAGATACAATTAAGGTGGACATGATTTTGTGTCATGCACTTTTGTCTGTTAATGATGAGTCGGGTGGTGCACTTTAGTTGTATTTATTAATTTCATTCAGCAACATGACATGAAATCCCCAATTCAAACAACCATCACCGAGATGTTTGAATCACATGCCTCTTAATGAGTAATCCTGAAACTGTATGAATGGGTTACCATTCTGATACAATACGAACGATTGCAAGATGTTAAGCACTTAACAAGCTGCAGAGTGGTCACCCAGCCCTGTATAGTGTTTATTCAATATTTGAAATGGGATTCAGACTGGTATATGATTGGTCACATTTTGTACGTGTACTATCAGCGGGATGATACCATGTTATTTATATCTTTATATTCATGGGTACTTATCTAGTATGATCGTCTTTTTTGATGAAGTTATGGATGTGCATGTTGTGTATTCATGAAATAACATAACAACTTATATATATATATATATATGTATATATACATATATATATATACATACACAAACTTATATATATATATATATATATACATATATATATATACATACACAAACTTATATATATATATATAATACACACACACACACACACACACATATATATATATATATATATATATATACATACACAAACTTATATATATATATATACACAAACTTATATATATATATATATATATATATATATATATATATATATATATATATATATATAATACACACACACACATATATATATATACACACAAACTTATATATATATATATATACACACAAACTTATACAACACTTATATAGTTACAACACTTACATAGTTTTACCTACTCTTATTTTAAAGTCAGTTTAGTATTAAGTTATGTCTTTATTTTTGGCATTTGTTGTTTGTTTTATTGTCGTACATGTAAAGCGCTTTAGGGTAATTGTCTTAATTAGATAACAATAATAATAACGATGATAATAACAGTGTTGATTTGTTGTAGATAATTCTGTTGTCTTTTGTTTTAGCATGTGATTACCAGGCCTGTGTCACTGATTCCACTTTTCCACGTGGTATTCCCAGTAAAATGGAATATGAGAACGGATGCACGTGAGTGGCAAACTTTCCAACTCCCATTGTTTTACAGGTTTTGTAATATGCACAGTAAAACACAGTTATAACCAACCTCCAGGGCCAGCAAAAACAGTTTGCTATAACAATGTAAACTTTCTTATATCCAATAAAATTTTAATTTTCCTTTTGGGAATAATTAGAACATAGCAAAAAGCGTGAATTCCTTTTGTGTGTGTTCATTATAACACAGTTGTCCACTAGATTCGTCTGAGATTCGGTTCGACTGGATATCTGGCCTGACGGCTTCACCGAATCTCTGAGTAGTCCTTCATAATTCATGTCTGGAAATTTACGCTTCGGCCGACTTCAGCAACTATAATGTACTGAGATGATCCAGCTGTTCGCTTCAAATTAGTGATTAAACTAACTCTCTATCACTATTAATGCTGCATAACTTACCGTTTAGGTATGAGACCTCCCCCCCCCCCCCCCCCCCCCCCCCCCAAAAAAAAAAGATCACTAAATTTTCCGTTCCAAATATGGCTCCCTATCGTATTTGTTTATCTCCTTCAAATTGAAGAGTTCCTATGATCTGTATCTTTCTTGACGTCGTTTTGTTTGTTTGTTTGTTCAACATCCCACTCGAGAATATTTCACTCATATGGAGACGTCATCATTGCCGGTGAAGGACTGCAAAATTTAGGCCTATGCTCAGCGTTTATGGCCTTTGAGCACGGAGGGATCTTTTTCGTGCCACACCTGCTGTGACACGGGTCCTTGGTTTTTGCGGTCTCATCCGAAGGACCGCCCCATTTGGTTGCCTCTTACGACAAGCAAGGGGTACTGAGGATCTATTCTAACAACCCGGATCCCCACGGGGTCTTGATGTCGGAAGTATTGTACATAAGTCAGAAATTTAAATAATAGTTTTAAAAATTGTTTTGACTAATTATTAATGAAATCTAATAAATAAATAAATATGATTGATTGATTGGGATTTTACGCAGAGTTAACAATATTCCAGCCATTTTACGGCGGAATAAATAAATAAATAAAGTAAAATGAAAAATTAAACAAATAAATAAAAAAGGGTAAGAATGTCTCAAATATAAATCTGAGGTTATGGATGATTTGATAATTATATATACAATATGTGCTTTATTTTTAAGAAAGAAATATTTCATTATTCTGTTACCTTTAATTTCCTATTATATTTCCTGATATATTTTAGATCTTTATTATCTTTATGAAAGAAAGTTAATGAATAAATCTATTTACTTATATGCAGATAATTCTTAGTTATATTGGGTGTCGCAAATAATATGTAGGAATTAAAAAAAAAGGTTTTTTAATTAATTTTTTTTGATTTTTCATTTTATATTATTTATTCATTTTTTATTAGATTTCATTAATAATTAGTCAAAACAATTTTTAAAACAGTTATTTACAATATACAATTATAATACAATGCTTACTACGTCAAGAAAGATACAGACTATAGGATCTCTTCAAATTGAAGGAGATAAACAAATATGATAGGGAGCTATATTTTGAACGGAAAATTGAATGACTGGTTTTATTTTGGGATTTACATATCTAGACGGTAAGCTATGCAGCATTGATAGAGATAGAGAGTTTAATAGTCAAATAACTTATCTGAACCAAACAGCAAGGTCATTTAAGTGCATATTAATTGCTAGAGTCGATCGAAGCCGATTGTAAATTTCCAGACATGAATTACGAAGGACTGCTCCAAGATTCGGTGACGGCATCAGTCCAATTATCCAGCCAAGCCAAATCTAAGCCGAGGTGAGGTTGTCACCATGCACGTGAGGTAGACATCACAAATTATCTCCCTTCACTTGACTAGCCCTTTTCCAATGAGATTGACTGTATTATTCTGAAGGATAATTATATGCATTGCAGTCAAATGAACAATGCTATCGCATGTTTGAAAACTAACTGTCCTGGAAACAAAATGGTGGAGGGCATATCGATGGGATACGACAAGTTCTGTAAGGACACCAGTATCGAGACAGGTTCGTACCTAAGTATTTCTATGTCAAAGTCAATATAGTACAGACTTGTAATGTGTCATATAGCTGTACTGTGTTTTTGACCATTATTTTGGATATGTTTTAGGACTAGCTACCCACGAGGCGTGTCTTGCTAGCGCTTCTGTTAATCAGGACTGTCAGAAGCACTTATCACCAGATATGCAAGGCGGGAAGGAGGAGAGTGAAGAGGCGGAGTGTCTGTAAGTGTCTGTCTAATCCGACACTCAGAGTACCTGTCTAATCCGACATGCACTCAGAGTACCTGTCTAATCCGACATGCACTCAGAGTACCTGTCTAATCCGACATGCACTCAAGAGTACCTGTCTACTCCGACATGCACTCAGAGTATCTGTCTAATCCGACATGCACTCAGAGTACCTGTCAAATCCGACATGCACTCAGAGAACCTGTCTAATCCGACACTCAGAGTACCTGTCTAATCCGACACTCAGAGTACCTGTCTAATCCGACTTGCACTCAGAGTGTTTGTCAAAATACACAGTGCACTTGGAGTTTTGTCGGAATACACAGTGTGTTGGAATAAACTGTTAAAACAACAACAACAACAACAACAACAACAACAACAACAATAAAAGTATGAAATTGAGATTAAATTAAATAAGGGTATGAATGCCCAGTGAAATGGATTACACAAGTTTTCACTGTACGTCTATTATGTATTTTTCATTCAGACACATTTATTAAGGGAGATGTTTTCTTTTAGACTACATTAATTAGCTTTGATTTTATAGCGAAATCTAATCGATTCTTTGTTCCAGCATTTAGGAAGTTCGGTGTTATTTCAATTAAACTACATATTGTTGGTACACGGTATCAGTTAAGATCATATTAGGTAATGGATCCTGGATATCTGTCAAATATTGCCTTCTTCATTGAATTTCTTTCTCCCTATCATGCCATTACTATAAAAGATGTTTTCAACGGTACTTCATATTTCAGTATAGCTTTTAGAACGTACAGTATCTGGTGACATACTGTAGTAAATACATTTTGGAAATGATTTAAGGAATGAAGCTTAATGTTGACCTATGTTATATAGTCTTACTTGGTGCAGTTTACGTTGTGTAATCCGCGAAGGTTGTTAGGGGTGGGTGGGGTGGGGGTGGGGTGTGTGTGTCCCCATACCAAGTTACATTATTCATGTACAATATAAACTAAATTTCTCAGCATGCTCAGCCTATGAAATTGCTAGTAAAATGAAATTTAATAGAAATAAATTCATTTACCTGTATATATTATTTCTCACTCTGTCAATATATATGTTTTGTTTCTATCCATTATAGGAGAATAACAATGTATTCAATGTGTGCGAGGAAGGCCGTGTCTAAATGTGGCAGTGAAGAGGCCGAGGCGTTTGCATCTGAAACTGCCAGAAAAATTATCACTCTGAAATCGAAACGTGAGGGTGGAATCCAGTGTTCAACTAGTAAGTTGAAAGTAACAAGATTTTTTTAACCGGTTTTGCAGAATCCATCAGAATGGTAAAATATCCTCAAACAATATGAATCATGCCAAACACCAGACTCCGCTTTCCTTTTCATACTGTTCATTAGTTGCAACATCGTCAACTCTTTCAGGCAGATAAAACTCACATCATGTATTTGAATACAACAGTAATACCTAACCGCGCTTGATGGACCGCCATGGTAACTTATATTTACAATGTTAAGAGATTTTGAAAACATGTCACGCGACCCTGTCTTTCCATAGGTCAATCTATTCTGCTTCGTGTCCGGCTCGTAACTTAAATACTTTGAGACCTAGAATATTCAAAAAGATGATATGTCTTGGGAAGAGGATGGCTCCCACTTCAAAGTTGGGTCACTGTGACATATGATTAAGACGATACCTCCAAATTTGGCAAAGTCCTGTCCAACTCGTAGCTAGAATCATCAAACTTGGTCAGTTAATGCATCTTGGAAGAAGGTCACGCCGTAAATCAAGGTCACCGTGACCTATAATTAAAATGATATGTCCATATGTGGCATAATCTTTTTGGGCTCATGTGGATATAAGTCCTAGAATCAACAAACTGTCAATTTGTGCATCTGTGTAGAAATGTAAATTGTTGCTTAAAATCAGGTCATTAAAACTTTTAAAATGGTGATAGAATATGAATATGAATTTGCTGATAGAATAGCACTCTGAATGTACATTATGACGTCATTGTCTTTAGCTTATTAATTTCAGAAGCAAAACATTATTATGATGAATTAATATGGATTGTACCTAGCTTGCAAAACTTTGTCGTTTGTTTTACGCTTGATAAAGGCCAAGTGGCTGAAAATTTGCGGAACAGAGTGTTTGTGTTTTTAATTGTTACATACTTCCCTTAGGAGGACATAAATGATCGGGCTTGCTTAATATTTTTCATAATAAGTTATATTGTGGAATTAGTCACAAACATTTATGATTGTGTATTTTTTGTCATTGCATCATCATGAAACAAGCTTTTAATAGGATTCACGGTTTTAAGAAGTGAATAATGAGGTCACGTGGGTCCTTTATTCCACTGTACCTGGCTAACAGATATGGTGACGTCAAATTTGTATAAGAGGATTGATTGATTATTTATTGTTTTCCGCCACACTCAACTAATTTTCAGTTATCTAGTGGCGTCCAGTTTTTTTGGTGGAGGAGAAAACCCAGATATAATGTACCCGGGAAGAGACCACCGACCTTCCGAAAGTAAACTGGCAAACTTTCTCGCATATACCGGCGCGAGGGAGATTCGAATCGGCGCCGACTAGAGGTGAGAGGCCCTCTGATTTTGAGCGCATTGTTCTAACGACTCGGCCACGGAGACCCCTTGTTTAAGAGGAAGTTTACATATAATACCTTGGCGCATAAAAGAGACATTTATTTAAATGATATTAATAAACTTATATTTATATATATGGAGTAAAACTAGAAACATTTATTTTTATTCCCTAGGTGGCGCTCCTTCAACCATGCCAGCACTATGGACTCTGCTGTCTACAGCTCTCGTCACTTTAGCCGCCATCTTATAAAACCAACCTACCTCTTGTATTGTGGATGGATACAGAACATTCCATTGAAGTGTGAATCATTCGGTGTGAACTGCTTTATCTCTATCAGATCTAACCCCGTCTCTATACCGGCAATCGCGTGTTATTTGGTTGGTTAAAATTGTGTATAATAGAGCACTGGAAAAAAACAAACCCATACTGAAACATGTAGTACATGTTTTCGTATTTAACAATGCGTAGGGAATATATTTTTGATTAACGGTATTCCACGCTTGCCTCGAACAGAACATTTTATATCTTTGATATTAAGAGTTTACGTAAAATTGGCAGACGAGAATGATTGTACTGAACCTGCAGAAGGAATTCTAACACATCATCTACATTCTAGAAGTGATTGGTGTCCATGTTAAATGTAATGTATTTATATGTGTTTGTGTATAGATTGCCATTGGTATGCAATCTTTAAATGCTTTTTTATGTATGGTGCATTTTGTAATGAATGGATTTTTGAATGTTTTAAAGTTAATATAGAATTTGTAATAGTTTTGAGAGAGGGAAAGGTTAAAGAAAGCCTTTATGATCAGATTTGGTCCATCGTCGTTAAGTTTGTCGGTGC
This sequence comes from Ostrea denselamellosa, assembly GCA_024699665.1. NCBI lineage: Eukaryota > Metazoa > Mollusca > Bivalvia > Ostreida > Ostreidae > Ostrea > Ostrea denselamellosa. The sequence continues at coordinate 4,975,086 of JAMZEH010000071.1, forward strand.
AGTTTCCTTTCATTTAACAATCACCTTAAAACGCACACGTTCAAAGTTACCTAATTTTGCAGAAACTTCTTGAATGCTTTTCGTAACGATCTTTTCATTCTCTCAAACAGATTGGACTTTATAGAAACTGCATGCCATGGCATCAAATTTGGACTCCAGTGGTCCAAAAAGTGTTGTTACGTTTTAGATTGGAAGGAATTTCAACACGGTCGTCACGGCTTATTGGCTGAGACACAAGTTAGACAAAACTGTATTATTTCAGGTCAAATGGGCATATCCATGAATCAGTTTAAGATATCGCTAAATGATAGTTTACCAGGTGAGCAGTATCGCCCTATTGACCTAATATGTGCATAGCAGGTTAACTGTGGCCTAATGACCTAATATGGACATTACATATTGAATCTTGCCTATTGACCTAATTTGTATTTATTGTGGGTTTTTGTATTGGGCATTTACACACTGGTCAATTGTATCGGATGTATAACGGAGGACTGGTCATGTTTTACGTGTTAGAGGGACGGTCTACTGTCCGTAACTATCTCTAAGTATTTGAAAATGTTGATAGAAAGATCATTGTGTTTTCATAATAAAACGATCCAAATTATCGTCTTGATATCGCTATTCTCAAAGAAGCAGTACACTGTAGAACTGCCCGTAATCGTGACCATTTTGGTGCACTGCCGCCTAGTAGGTAGTTCAAGATAGATTGATCAGTGTGATTTAACGACATTTGCTACAAACAAACAAACAAACAAACAAAAAAAAAAAAACCAAAAAAAAAACCAAACCAATAAGCAAAAACAAAAAATATTTTTAAAAAATGTAAAGATTAGAAAAAAAAGATTGGCTGCATGGGTTCATATAGATATTATACTACCGTATATATTGGGTTTTTCTGTTCTAATTAATACAATTGTCAAATTCATACCATATTAGGAACTTGATGTTAAAGACTGTGATACATTGCAGCTCCCGATATGCATGCAACTCTCTTATAAAGCCTCCTCACTGAACTGGACATAACGCGGAATCGTGGTCAGAAATTAAATTCCGTGTGGTGACATGTATTCACATTTATAAACATAAATTTAGGATCCATTTTTATCATTTTTTGGGGGGGTGGGGTGGGTGGGGAGTTTGTAGCAGGTGGCCTTAAACATAGTAAGAATTATTTCGTCTTCCATTTCAAAATCCGTTTGTTTAAAACAACCAAACAGCTGCCCTGTGAGTATGGTTCAACATCCCACAGTTAAATCAAAATTGTAAATAGGAAATTTTATATAAAAAATAAACTCCTGTAACTGTATTGAGATATTTATCAGCGCAAGTAATGAAACTTGCAAAATACATTTAGAATACTCACAAAGCAGTGTTGCAATTAGTTAACTATGCATTTATCTATAAAATTGATTTGCTTTATTTGTAAGAAAATACAAGGTGAAAGTTTTGTAATAATGCTTGTATGTTATCTTTTATGATAGGAAGGATAGTATAACTGTATATCTGGGTTTATGTTAATAGTTTAAGCAAATCTTTTGTAGTAATTGTTTATATTGTGCGGATACCTTGCTTTTCTGGTTAAACGTACTCTTACCAGTAATAAATCATGTTGTACGTGTATGGATCGAATTTTAGTATTTCATTCCACAAGGTATACAAGGTATTATTCTTCATGTCAAGGTCATTTGGAAAGGTCATCGTAAAGCGACAAACCTCTCAACATCTGAAGAACAGAATCAGTCTGTGGCATCATAGATGGAGTTATGGGTCCGAATCTGTCTGTAGCATCATGGATGGAGTTATGGGTCCGAATCTGTCTGTAGCATCATGGATGGAGTTATGGGTCCGAATCTGTCTGTAGCATCATGGATGGAGTTATGGTCCGAATCTGTCTGTAGCATCATGGATGGAGTTATGGGTCCGAATCTGTCTGTAGCGTCATGGACGGAGTTATGGGTCCGAATCTGTCTTTAGCATCATGGATGGAGTTATGGGTCAGAACCTGTTCGTAGCGTCATGGATGGAGTTATGAGTCCGAATCTGTCTGTGGCATCATGGATGGAGTTATGGGTCCGAATCTGTCTGTGGCATTATGGATGGAGTTATGGGTCCGAATCTGTCTGTGGCATCATGGATGGAGTTATGGTTCCGAATCTGTCTGTAGCATCATTGATGGAGTTATGGGTCCGAATCTGTCTGTAGCATCATGGATGGAGTTATGGGTCAGAGTCCCCGTCATAACGAGCATAATTCAATAACAGAGACAATTTAAGATCAACGAGATTTATTTACAATTATTGAAAGAAAAATATAACAATAACAAAATACTAATTAACGATAGGTGTACAAAGTATCAGTATCCGAAATGCCAACTGAATTAGCCTAACCAGACACAAATCGGCTATCAAAAGTAATTCCTGAAGTCCCCCAGTTAAATGTAAAAATGTTTCTAGACCGTTCGTGAGGACACCGTTATGTAATATTGGCAGCAAGACAAGTGCCGCATCATCTTTCAAATCGTCGAACATCCAGAAAAATGTAGATCATACGTGTCATCGAGTACAAACGCATTTACCCTCTAAACAACACCTATTTTAATGTCAACATATTAAGCAACAATTGTCTTGAAATGCGACGAAAATGAAAAATAATTTTATAGCAAGAGAATAAAATCAATTGTTATGTATTATTGTTGCAGTGATGATCTTCCAGTTGTGCTCCATTGGAATGGAATAGATACTTACCAAAGTCATTTATGTTTGGCTTTGCGCGGTAGCTCAGTGGTAACTGGGAGGTCGTGCGTTTAAGCCCCGCTGAGACGTCCGGATTAGAATAGCTCCTCAATACCTCATGTTGGTCGTAAATTGGGCGGTCCTTCGGATGAAACCGCAAAACCGAGGTACCGTGTCACAACAGGTGTTGCACGATAAAAATCCATTCCTTCTCATAGGCCGTAGGCATAGGCCTAAACTTTGTAGCCCTTCACTGCTAATGGTCTCCATATGAATGAAAAATTCTCGAGCGGGACGTTAAATAATATGCAACCAACCAACCAACAACCGTGATACGTAAACATCTGTAGCGATTGCTCCTTCGACAAACGATCGGCATTTAGAAATGAGAATCACAGGTTTTTCGTATATGACCTTAAAACTGAGGTCCTGTGTCGCAACAGGCGTTAACATATCAAAGAACCCTCACTGCTACGGTCCTGAGCGATACGCATAGGTCTAAACTTACAGCTTGTGAAGTCTGAATGCGAGTGAAAATTTTTCGACGTGACGTAAAACAACCAACGCATCTAGATATGGAGTTCTCTCTCTCTCTCTCTCTCTCTCTCTCTCTCTCTCTCTCTCTCTCTCTCTCTGTGTTTTGCTAAAAAGGTAGTACGTACAGTGAACGTTAACAGATACGTTTGTGAATACCAATGGTTTTTGGGTCACACCTGTTAACGTAAAATTAACGGACCCACTAGCCAAAGAGGTGGATAAGGTCCGTTGTGAAAGTCTTGCAGTATAAGATAAGCATTCAGTGTCTAAGACCCAGATTTATGACAAAATGTGTTGAATTGTTTCCTGTTATACAGTCTATAGTTAATCTGATATACGCTACGTCACATGATTTGCCATGGTCAATCGTGTGACGAGTTTCAGATCACGTCACTAATAGTGCTGATTGGCTACGTAATCATAAAATTATGAAATCTCGCAAATAAGGTCTCTATGAGAAATAGTAAGGAACAAGAGGTTATATTAAATCTCTTTTCCGACTTTGAAGGTATCTTTAACTCCAGTTAGATGGTGACCGCGACTCATTATGAGGTATCCGGGAGCCATTCCTTTTGCGAATGGTGTATCGATTCGATCGAGCAGCTGAGTTGCAGCTTTCCTGCGATCTATTTTTCAAAGCTCAAAAGTGAGACCGAACCAGAAATTTGGGCTAATCAAACTCAATCGGCATTCCCAGGATGATTCTGTTGTGCTTCAGCGGTCGAGGTACGACGTCTGCGAGGAACTTCATGTGCACCAAACTTGAGACCGAAATATGAGACCATTTCTAATTTTAACTCCGTTTCAGGTCCGGGAACCTATTCATTAATCTATAAAGCTGGACCACTTCAAACTTCAAAGATCAATATTGAACCCTGCGCTTTAAAGCACTTGATATTAAAGATAACCAGAAACTTAACTGGAATTTTCATATGGTCAAATGATTGCTTAATTGTTAATCATTTTCTAAAGATTAGATTTCAGCCTTCTCGTCAATTTCACCCAAGTTTACGTAAACATTTTAAACTTCTGTCATAACGACCTTAGTAAATTGCCACAGTGTTTCACTTTTAATTGTAAGGAAAGGACACAGACATATGCTTCTGTGTAATATGAAATATTCATATCCTGTGATCAGTCATTCAAAATATTGCTTTGATAAACACTACTCTGACTCCACGCACAAGTACACTGAAGTTGATTATCAAACTTCAAACTGTTCCTCATTGACAATATCTTCGTAGTCATTGGTGATCAGGCCTTTTAATGTTCTGGTAGAATTCCCATGGGCACGAATTTTGCTCTTCTATTAGCTAACCTATTTTCATATTCAATTTATTCAAACGCTTTTACATGAGAAGAAAATATCTCTTGCGGTAGCCTTCATTTCAACATTTAGATATATCGACGACGTTTTATCTATTAACAATAATTATTTTATTCATATGTCGAATAGGGGACCTCTGTGGTTGAATGGTTAGAGCATCGCGCTCAAAATCACAAGGCCTCTCACCTCTAGTCGGCGCGGGTTCGATTCTCGCACGCGCCGATATATGTGAGAAAGTTTGCCAGTATACTTTCGGAAGGTCGGTTGTCTCTTCCCGGGTACATTGTATCTTGGCTCTCTCCTCCACCTACAAAATCTGGACGCCACCAGATAACTGAAAAATTGTTGAGTGTGGCGAAAAACAACAAATAATCAATCATATGCAGAATAAAAATAATTATTGTTAATAGATAAAACATCCATATGTCGATTCCCGTGGGGATCCGGGTTGTTAGAATAGATCCTCAGCACCCCTAGCTTGTCGTAAGAGGCAACTAAATGGTGCGGTCCTTCGGATGAGACCGCAAAAACCGAGGTCCCTTTAAAAGGGTGTGACCCTTCATTCGAACAATCTTCAATTCGTCAGTGACTTAAACTTTTCACATTTTCAAAAATGACTAAATCGACTTACTTAAATACTTCGCTACCGAAGAAAACTTATGTCGTCCTATTCCGACATAAGTTTTCTTCGGTAGCGAAGTATTTAAATAAGTTGCTTCAGTCATTTTTGAAAATGTGAAAAGTTTAAGTCGCTAACGACGCCGACGATGACAATACCGACGACGTACAACGGAAGTTTTGATTAGAAAAGCTCACTTGAGTCTTCGGCTCAGGTGAGCTAAAAGATGTGTTGCAGTTTTAAACCCTGTGATATATATACGAAAAGGTGAAGATATCAAATAGTGATCAGTCTCATAAGTCCCATAAAGATTGAGGTGTGAAGAAAAAAGGGCGTGACCGGTCAACAAGGGATACGTCCTCGTCTTAGACTGATTGATTAATTAAATATTGTTTAACTTCCCGTTCGAGAATCTTTCACAATTGCCGGTGAAGGGCTGCAAATTTAGGCCTATGCTCGGCGCTCATGGCCTTTGAGCAGGGAGGGATCTTTTACGTGCCACACCTGATGTGACACGGGACATCGGTTTCTGCGGTCTCATCCGAAGGACCGCACCATTTAGTCGCCTCTTACGACAAGCAAGAGGTACTGAGGATCTATTCTTACAACCTGGATCACACTCTTCTTAGGCGATTGATCAAGGGTATGTCCAAGGGTACTGTTTGCCCTCCTCTTCATTATGTATTCTTTATAGGCATTATGAGATTGATCACTGTTCGTTATCTTCACCTTTTCATACACCATGATATGTTTCCACATTACAAGATATGCACAATCATGTTTTCACATTACAAGATATGTACAATCATGTTTTCATATTGCAAGATATGTACAATCATGTTTTCACATTACAAGATATACCCAAACATATTGTACCACAGCATATGCCAGAAGTAGTGTAAATAAAATGTGGATCTAAAAAAGATCTAAAGAACTGTTGCTAAATTTTAAGTAACAAAACTTTTCTCAAATCAACAACATTAAAACGTATAACTTCTCAACACTTTACGGGACCATTCCTGAGGATAAATTTAAAAAACTAAACGTTTTGACATTAAAACATTTGCTTCTTCAATAAAAATGGAAAATAGGCAATATTTATATATACAGTGAACAGTAATTCAAAAAGCATTTGTTGAACACCACTGTCATTCTATTATCATTCTATTATCATCTCCATATGCTGTTTATGTCTGTCAACTGATTCGAAACTCCAGCACTTGTTCTGCGTATGATCGCGTTTTAAATGGAGGCAGGCTACTGGGAAACAAAAATTGATGTTACAGGGGTTGAACTCGTTTAAAGACAGCATTATACAAATTCTATGGTCTATAACGATCTAGTTTGCCAGTACAAACTCTCATTGGGTTAAATGCTGTCTGACGTGTTTCATAGCAATTGTTAGGCTGTTCTCTACAAACAACGATTTGGACTACGGATTACTCCGCTTACCTGATCAAGATATAGGGCTCACGGGCGGGTGTGACCGGTCGACAGGGGATGCTTTGTTGCAACCATTAATGATCTTTAAAATCCACTAATGATAAAGTTTACATTAACGAATGCATAAGCGTTCTCTAATGCAAAAAAAAAAAATATATATCATTAATGATGCATCATCATAGCTATTAATGATAAATCGTTCGCTGATGAAAGACCTTCTTTCATTGAAGGACAGACGAATCGTCCATTAACGATAAAAATTGAAAAATATGCACAATGTTGTCCACTAATGATTAATAAGAAATTATTTTCATATCAATAAACGACACACTTATCTTTTAATGCTATTTGAATTTATATGCCTTCCTTAGTGCATAGTTCTTTATTGCGCACATGACGAAACATTCCCCAGGCGTTTCTGCATAACCTGATTCGTCCAATGCGTCGTGAGTGTGAAGAATGTATCTGTGCAAATGGCTGTCATACACACTATTAAATTTTGTTACACTTTTTTTGCACCCCTTACTTTCAGCTGTTGTTCGTATCAGCCATAATGGACATAATCCGTGATTTGATGAATCGAAAAGCACTGTATCATATCAAATAATGATACACATGTATCATATCAAATAATGATACACATGTATCATATCAAATAATGATACACATGTATCATATCAAATAATGATACATTACATATGCAACATAATGTTTTGTATATAAATCAATAAATGAACTGACTTAATTACACAGTTTCTTTTTCCCGCTAGTATACGATAGGAAAGTGTCAAGTGGCAATGCCTTTGTGCGGGATCAATATATTAAATTACACGTAAATTACAAAACAGATGGAAACGTGTCCTTTTATAAGTATTTTAAATAGTACTAATGATTCTTAACAAAAATGTATACTTGGTTATTTTTCACAATGCAAAGAAATCTTAATGCGTTAATTGACACTAATGCATTTTCTTTTTTATCATTAGTGGACGACACTGTGCTAACTGTATCATTAGTGAACGACACTGTGCTAAATGTATCATTAGTGGACGACACTGTGCTAAATGTATCATTAGTGAACGACACTGTGCTAAATGTGTCATTAGTGGACGACACTGTGCTAACTGTATCATTAGTGGACGACACTGTGCTAACTGTATCATTAGTGGACGACACTGTGCTAAATGTATCATTAGTGGACAACACTGTGCTAAATGTATCATTAGTGGACGACACTGTGCTAAATGTATCATTAGTGGACGACACTGTGCTAACTGTATCATTAGTGGACGACACTGTGCTAAATGTATCATTAGTGGACGACACTGTGCTAAATGTATCATTAGTGGACGACACTGTGCTAAATGTACCATTAGTGGACAACACTGTGCTAAATGTATCATTAGTGGACGACACTGTGCTAAATGTATCATTAGTGGACGACACTGTGCTAAATGTATCATTAGTAGACGACACTGTGCTAAATATATCATTAGTGGACGACACTGTGCTAAATGTATCAATTGCTGCAATGTTTATTCCTCCGCACTAATCTCACTTGATCCAGGAGTGATGTACAAGGTATGTACAACCATATGGCTTCACATTCCAAGGCATTAAGAATCGTATATTTTCACATTACAAAATATGACACAAACGGACTGATAGATAGATTAATTGACTGATTGTTTGTTTGTTTTGTCCTGTCGAGAATTTTTCACTCATGTTGAGACATCACCAGGTGTAAGTGAAGTACCACAAAGTTAGGCCTATGCTTAGCGCTCAGAACCATAGTAGTTCTTTAACATGCCAACGCCATCCGCTATACGGGACCTCCTTATTTAAGGTCATATCCAAATGACCCGTGATTCCCCCTCCTAAATGCCGAGCAATCATTACCTATGTTTTCGTCTTAGGTTTGACACAGCAAGGCACGAGCGAGGCTCGAACTCATGATTTCCCGGTTACGAGGCGAACGCTCTAACCACCGAGCTACCGCGACCGGTCACAAACGGACTGACGGACGACTAAACATAGGGACGGATAAAATGACACATAGACAGACAGAAAGACACAATGATAAGCAGACAGAGATATAATCAGACAACGGGGGTGTCTAATCACCAGCTGTCTTTAAAAAGTGCCGAAATAAAAGTAAGAAAATAATGCATTTGAATGACCCGATTTTTTTTCCTAGCAGATCTTACAAGCATTACACAAGTCCAATATCATTATTAATCAATTGTCTTCATGTACTTGCTAAAACATTAAGATAATGCCGTTCACGGATTCCAAATTTTTTAAAAATCGGAAGAGACATAATGGTTCGAAAACAGTCCCTCATTTGCAGCCGAAGAGTTGTTAGATTTCAGTTATCATACGAATAAAGCTATGATAAGTATTATATTTTTTTCATGTTTCCCTCTCGTTGTAGTGCATTCATAAATATTTACGACTCTGTTCTCTTTCGTGTCATGCACGTGAATGAAAATAATTTTGATTTCCCTTAGAAACCCCCGTCACGAGGCGAGGTCGTTGTCGGATGTGTAAGAATCATCGGCTTGTTGGCAGTCAATGGTTCACCACTGTAAAGAAATACAACATGTATTCTAAGTGTATATTGGAAATAGCTTTCATAATTATTCACCTCTCAGGTAGGACCTGTATGTTGTCAAAAAATACAAAAATTAGCCGTTTTATATGTGCGAACTAAACTGTCTTTATCTTGTTCTTAGGCGGGTTATAAATCATAAGCCTATTAAATCTTGACTTATTTCAGAACAAACGTAAAATGCACTGTTTAACCTAGTACCATTGTTATCTTAGCAGTCCTTTGCATATTTTGAAATTAAGGAGGAATGACACATAGTGATCATGTTTAATATGAATAAATATCAATCATACATGCATATTCTTTTTTTTTTTTTTCTTTTTTTTTTTTTTTTCTTTTTTTCTTTTTTTTTTTTTAAAATCTGATTGCCTAGGTGCGCAGTTCTCTGTAGATCGTGGGTTCAAATCTAGAAGAGTTTTAATTATTATTTTTTTTTATTTTCAGATTACTTTCTACTAATTATAAAACGTAGTTTAATTATTTTTTTTTAACCAAATAAAGTACAGTTGAGAGTTTTCAATTTCATGAATGTATTCTTCACTTTCCACCCATGTCTGATGTCTCTGGTATGTTATTCCTCCTTAAAAGTCTGCAGAGCTCCAGTCCATGACCTCCTGTCACTAAGATGAATATGTGTCAGAATTGAAGAACAACGGAAGTTATCGCCAATTTCTGATGACAACCTAGTACCTGTGCGTGTGTGCCTGTGTTAAATGCATGATATTTGTCCGATTCTTGCATCATAAATACTAGTTGTCTGATTAGTGAGTGGGACCCCGACCTTTGTATTTTGGGAATATATTTTTTCTTCATTTTACTCCTTACTATATGTATTTGATATTTATTACTCTTAAGAAATATAAACAGTTTAGTTTGTAACACGTTTTAAAGTCTTTATTTTGAATGTTTATGAAATCCCGCGTGTGTTGATTAACATATGTTTTTTTTTTTTATCATTATATCATTCAATTATTCAGCACATGACACAAATATCTCTCGTTTACATCAGTAAGTTGATGATAATTTAATTAACACCGTTATTGGGTAAATATTAATGAATATAAAATGGTCATTGTAAATGTCTAATGAAAAAAAGTGAGATCCCTACAGTTAACGACCTGTCAGTAATCGAGGAAATAACTATTTTAATTAAGGAGTGAAACATTTTTATGTACTATATAATATTTAATTAACATTTATATGTATTGTTAACCAATAAATAAAAACCAGCAAGTTTTACACCTGGTAGAAAAACCACTGTTAAGGGTAAATCCCGTTCACCAAACACACGGATGAATATTTGGTGCATAGTGTTCCAAAAAAATCAGAAGAGTGCATTTTCATCTCATTTACTGCTTTCTTACAATGAATATATAGATATAAATAATTAAGGGAACAGTTAAATTCTGAAAATACTGAAGAATGGCACCATATAGAAAAAACAGAGGTTTTTAAACTTGAATTGTTATTTCTATTTATTTTTCTTTTCTTTTCTTCTTTTTTTTTTTTTGGCAAGAAAATCGTGGATAAATATTACTAGGTCACGAAGTTGACAAAGTGATATTCCCGGCGCATGAAGAGGGCGCAGCTTTATCACGATCCTCCAGTCCTCCCATCATCCGCAGTACCTGTCGACACCGACCTTTAGATTAATGTCTAACCTCGTCTGTTGACAGGTTATTAAGGGACCTCAGCTTCACAATGACAGTTGATAAAATATATAAATGAATTCTTTCCAAGAGAGAAACACACATGTCCTTGTTTAGTTAAGAGAACCTGACGAATCTGGAAAACTAAAACAAATGTATTGCAAAGGGAAAATACTGCTTAAAAGAACAATACATTTCATCACTTTAATCATATGGAAATCAGATGTGTGCCTACTAAAACAGTATTTTCAGATTCGACTTTTTGCCGTGGGATGCATAATATGTAATTTCCTACCTCGGAAATATCGACTCAAAATCATAATTATCTCTTTTAAGAATGTATACTTCACATAATGATCTTGTTATGAATGAAAAGTGTAATCTCGTATGACAATTGGACTTGAAAATACACATTGCATCTCAATGTGGCAAATACGTGAAACTTGTTTCTTGTTCACGTTTGACACGTGTAAAAATTGTCTCAGATTATCATCCACAAATCAAATGTTAAATCACATATTCATCATCTGTATCATAAATCATTTTACATATAGAAAGTAAATTAAGAAAATCACATTTTGGGGGTTACTGGTCACATGTTGTTACTAAAAATAGATTGCGACATGTCATAGTTGTGGTGTTAGATGTGAACACTTTTCCACACAGCAAGTGATTTCAGTTCGATAACCAATGCATCTAAATTTCAATAAAAATCTGAAAATATTGCAGGCACTCTTAATTGTTTAAACATCTAGTATTAACTGAAACTTGCATACTTTTGGAATAAATAGATTTTATATAGATATCTGTAATCTGTTGTTACTATGTTCACATTACGTAACGCTACGCTAAGTTTCAATTCACGTTACGTAACGCTACGCTAAGTTTCAATTCACGTTACGTAACGCTACGCTAAATTTCAATTCATGTTACGTAACGCTACGCTAAATTTCAATTCACGTTACGTAACGCTACGCTAAATTTCAATTCACGTTACGTAACGCTACGCTAAGTTTCAATTCAGTCATAAGTTTAGTTTATTTTACACATTATAGTAATAATTTGTTTAGTATTCTATAACTTCTGAGCCGACAAGAAACATCAATATAAGTTGTAGAACTTTTCTAACCTGTGCATGTTGCACATATTCTTTAGATGTAAACCAAATCTCTCGTTTCACATATATTCACATATAGTTTTACGTCCCATTCAAAGCTTTTTCACTCGTGTTGATACGTCAGTTCATCAGATATTGAAGCTTCTCTTAAGGAGGAATACTACACCAGAGAAATTTGATGTGAATGAAAAATAGAGGATATGTACAACTACATTTTAAATTTAAAAGTTTCAAATTTACTAATTTTAGCCAAATATTGCAGTCTTAGTAGAAAGTAAATTGAAAAAAAAACCCAAAACTTAAAAGTCCTGCTGGACTCGAACCCGTGACCTGCAGTTCACCAGTCGACGTGATAGCCAACTAAACCACTCAGCAAAGCTTTGAAATTTGAAATGAAAAGGCAAATATTGGTGACATCTCTATTTCCATTCATGGTTTTAAAGGAAGTCAATCATTATGACGATGTAGAGTAACTCCTTAATTAACATTAGGTCAAAATCCAAGGTCACAATGTCGAACATCACGGTAATAAATAAAAGGTTTTATCACACCAAATCTATATAAAACATATTATGAAAGCCTTACCTTAAAAAGTGTGGTTGAACTGCTATGTAAAACTGACGTACAGAAAATCACTGCGAAAGTTGATATTGCTGTTTTTGTTAACAGTTTTAATCAGTGGTCAGTGTAACCTGGACGGAGTGCGCAACTGTATGGCGAATGTTAGTATGCCGGACCAAATTACGCAAGATTTAAAAACAGCGTGCGAGTAAGTATCAAGATTGATTGTTTGTTTGTTTGTTTTCCGCCACACTCAACAATTTTTCAGTTATCCGGTGGCGTCCAGTTTTTGTAGGTGGAGGAGAGAACCCAGATACAATGTATCCGGGAAGAGACCACCGACCTTCCGAAAGTAAACTGGCAAACTTTCTCACAGCGGGATTCGAATTCGCGCCGACTAGAGGTGAGAGGCCTTGTGATTTTGAGCGCAATGCTTTAACCACTCGGCCACGGAGGGCCCAGTAAGTATCAAGATATCACAATTAATATTGTAATGTTTTACATTAAGTCATGTAGCATTTGATGGTGTACGAACAATTTCCGAACACTCCTTATATTTTTTCCCATTTTTGACAGCGCTTACAAGACAGTAGAATCTTGCCTGGCTCCATATCAGGGCTCATGTGAATCGGACCCACTGTACCAGGAGATGGTGTCCGGGTTCTCTGCTATCGATGGTTTCTGTGTTGGTAAACATTCCTTTGTTTTTTCATATTTTAATTTCACGTCATTTGCAGGATTTAATCACGTGAAATTAGTTATCTTGAATATTTATGCTAGTTTTGATAATAAATTAATGACACAATGCTGTATATATTTAGACAGGCTTCCTTTCTTCCAAAGGAATTGGTGAACATTCACTGTTTACTTCATATACTGACTCGTCCCGGGAATATAATTATTCCTAATAAATGTAATTTCTATATTTCATCACAGAATAATAAATTATGAACATAATCATTGACAAAATAATATAAAACCTTAATCGTTTTCTTTCTTAATAATGCAACTAACTTGCCACCATCCATCGTCGGATACCCAGGGTTGATCTCATGTAGGATTTTACACCCTCTAAAGGTCATATAAAACCATGGTACCCACGGCTTATTTCGCAGGTGGTGAGTAGATGACGAGATCAGTCGTGATATGTAGATGACGAGATCAGTCGTGAGGAGTAGATGAGATCAGCCGTGACGAGTAGATGAGATAAGTCGAGATGAGTGGATGAGATCTGTCGTGATGAGTAGATGGCGAGATCAGTCGTGATGAGTAGATGAGATAAGTCGAGATGAGTAGATGACGAGATCAGTCGTGATATGCAGATGAGATCAGCCGTGACGAGTAGATGAGATCAGTCGTGATGAGTAGATGGCGAGATCAGTCGTGATGAGTAGATGGCGAGATCAGTCGTGATGAGTAGATGATTGTGTCCACTTTTGATTTATTTAAAACGTGATCCTTTATTTGTTGTTTTGACAATATTAGGTGATGCTAGCTGTGATCCAACGAGGTGCTACGCTATTATCGGTATAGACATCACTGGCAGTAACCAACCTCCACAAGATAACTGGTAAAAAACTAGTCCGTTTTAAACTTGCAAAACTTGATTTGGACAATAACTTATGCAGGTAATATAAAGAAAGTCTCATAGGAACACAGGTTAGAATAGGTCCTCAACACTCCTTGCCTGTCGTAAGAGACGTCCCGCGGGGATCCGGATTGTTGAAATAAATCCGCAGTACCCCTTGCTTGTTGTAAGAGTCAACTAAATGGGGGGTCCTTCGGATGACACTGTAAAAACCGAAGCCCCGGTGTCACATCAGGCGTGACATGATAAAGAGCCTTCTCTGCTCAAAAACCGTAGACGCTGAGCATAGACCTAAATGCAGCCCTTCACCGGCAATGGTGGCGTCTCTATATGAATGAAAAATTCTCTTGCGGGACTTTAAACAATATATATTCTTATGAAGCAGAATTAATTCAAAAGCTTCTACGTGAGAAGAAAAATTATCTTGCTGTGGCCTTCATTTTGACTTTTGACATTTACACACACACACACACACACACACACACACACACACACACACACACACACACACACACACACACACACACATATATATATATAATATATATATATATATATATATATATATATATATATATATATATATATATGACTTTTTATCTATTCACAATGATCATTTCATTCATATCTTATCATTGTTTTCGCCACACTCCACAATTTTTCAGTTATCTGGTGGCGTCCAGCTTTTTGTTGGAGAAAGAGAGAACCCAGTTATAATATAATCTACCGGGAAAGAGATCATCGACCTTCCGAAAATAAACTGGTAAACTTTCTTACATATATCGGCGCGAGCGAGAATCGAACCCGCGCCGACTAGAGGTGAGAGGCTGTGATTTTGATCGCGATGCTCTAACCATCATATGTCGATTCGATATATCCCAGTAAACTTGAAATAAAGACAGCAAAGAGTCTTCCGCATATGCTTCGTACTTTCATTGAAAATAGATGCTGACGACAAACAATCAACCCAACTTTAAGACAAGCGGGATGATTTTCAATTTCTCCATCGTCAACTTCCTTTATCTCGTAACAATATTCCATTATCACCTGCATATGGTGTTTATATATCTGATGTGATTCGATACGCAAGACCTTGTTCTGGATATGTTCATTTTTTAATTCGAGGCAAGCTACTGACAAACAAGTTACAGGAGTTTGTTCAATGTCGTCTAATGTCAGCGTTTCACAAATGCTATGGTCGTTATAACGATCGAGTTTGCCGTACAATCTCCCATTAGGTCAAATGCTGTCTGACGTGTTTCCTACCAATTGTTAGACCGTTCTTAGCTCATGATTCTGACTACGGTTTGCTCCGTTTACCTGATCGGGATGTAGGGTTCACGGCAGGTGTGTAGGGGATTCTTACTCCTCCTTGGCACCTGATCCCAAGTTAAAAGTATTGTACTCTGACGTATTTACATGCACTAAGTGAATATATTTGAAATCGCGACATTGTATCTTAAAAAATTCAGTATTTTCGTTTTAATAGGATATTTCAAGGTAAAACAATGTGAAAAACAATGTGAACTGTGAATGCAAAATATTGTGATTCCTCCCTCACTTCAGCATGATGCACCGTTCTGGTTTATTTGAATCATTTTAATCATTAATGAGCAGATAATTGCTTTGGCAAAAAAATATAAATAAATAAATAAAAACAAAATAAATAAATAAAATGAAAAATAAAATAAAAAATAACGAAAATAAAAAAAAAATTTTTGTTGTTGAATTTTTAGGATTTTAAAAAAAAAAGATCTTTATTATTTAAAAAAAAGCAAATGCTACAAAAAAGGAGTTGGACCATTTTTCACAGGTTTGGAATTTTCTGAAACTTAATAGGGATTGAGTACTAGAGATCGACTAAAAGTATTGTTGTTAGTCCAAATCTGCAAAAGATGGCACCACCAGGCTAAGAATGTAGGTCAAAGATGGTACCCTCATTCTGTGCTATTTATAGAAACAGACAATTTACTCGGATACGAGTTCGCGTACATGTCGACTGCTTTAGTATACAGTAATATCATAACTCTATTTGTAGCAAAAATATGTTACTGTAAATTTTTTAAATAGAGATTGCAAATGTAAATTGTTGCTATGGTAACCATCAAAATTTCAACAAATTGTATTTGTATGGAAATATTATTAAATTTGTAAGATATATTGCAAAAATTTCATTAAATACTTCGAATTAATGCGAAAATCTAAAGAATCATAAAAATGATTATCTTTGTATATGCTTTAAATTCATTTCGTCATAAATGTAAATAAAACGACCAAATGAGACTCTTATGAAAAAAAAAATAAAGCACCGCTAATGTATGGTGCATGATGCACACGCATACGTTATACGTAATCAAAGTCTGAGGGCCACAACTCCCAAACATTTTGGGACAGTATTCGCTTTGTATATGCACATCTGCACGGTGTGATCTTTCTTTGTAGCTAGATTCATTAAAATCCCCCAGAGGTTTAGGTGCATTTTATGCAAACATAGTGTGAGAAAATAGGCTACAAACAGACGTTACGTACGTATAATGTTGCACTTTTCATCTTCAAAGTTGCAACCCTCACTTTAAACAAAACACCATTAGGAATTGGCAAAGGGTTTGACAAAGATTTTGAGTGTAAAATCGATACATTTGATTTAATAATAACATAAATGTTTCTGATAAGAAGGTTGGATCAGTTTTCATGTTTTTATGAATTTTGCATTAATCCTGATAATTTGAAAAACTAGATACTGAAATTTAAGTACAAAAGGGTAAAAGGTAATGCCAAAGGCAGCTGGCTTAATGATAAACACTAGAATCCCCACGAGGTGGGATAAGGTGCCTAGGAGGAGTAAGCATCCCCTGTCGACCGGTCACACCGGCCGTGAGCCCTATACCGTGATAACATATACCGAGCAACCCGTAGTCAGAATCAGTGTGCCAAAAACGGTCTATCAATTGCAATGAAACACGTCAGACTGCATTTAACCCACTGAAAGGTTGTAACTGGCAAAATAGATAATTATAACGACCGTATAATTTGCAAAATGCTGACTTTAAACAAGAATGTTGAAACCCCTGTAACACCAACTTGTTTGTCAGTAGCCTGCCTCCATTTAAAAAATGATTATACGCAGAATAAGATCTTGCATATCGAATCACTTGAGAGATATAAACACCAAATGCAGGTGATAATGGAATATTGCTACATAGATATTGGAAGTTCACTATCGGGCCCGGGGAGCTGAAGTCATCTTGTTTGTCATAAATTTGAGTTGTTAGTTTTTCGTTAATATCTATGTTCAATAAAATGACCTAAGTACGAAGCAGATGTGGAGGACTCTGTGGTGATCACTGGGATACATCGAATCAACAGAAAAATGAAAATGATTATTAACGAATATATCGTCCATATATTTAAATGCCGAGATTAAGGCAACAGAAAGAGATGTATTCGTCTCATGTAGAAGATTTTGAATCGATTCTGCCTCATCAGAATTTTAAAAGTGGCCAGCTAAATCATATCATTTAGTTATATTGATGACGTCTTGTCTGTTGAAAATAATCAGTTTTATTTCATATGTTGATTTGATATATTCTACTGAACTCGAAATAAAGGATACCACACGTTCTTCCACATCTGCTTCGTACTTAAATATTTTACTGAACATAGATGTTAACGGCAACGCACTCCCACCCCACAAAAATATGCAATTGTTGGTATGACTTCATAAGCTACGTAAGGGATATAAAGTGAATTATGAACGCATTATAAACATACATGGGCACTTGAAGATATATATATATATATATATATATATATATGTGTGTGTGTGTGTGTGTGTGTGCAATGTTCATAATCGTATATAAAATTTACGTGTATTGGAAATTACGTACCTACACAAACAGTAAGTACCCGATTCTGAAAGGTGATTGTTTTGTAAAGTTAAGAAACTGTGTCATATTATAATATATATGAAATTAAACGCATAATAGATATATCTCTAATTGTGTGCCAGCGTAAAGTATCCAGACTTTAAGGGTTGTGTCGATTCCCAAAGACCTGCTTGTGAAGGAAATATAATGTTCCAGATGTTAGATGAAGCCTATAATCAACTGACAGCGGCTTGTACTGGAGGAGGAAATTCTGGTAAAGAATTCAGCAATACTAGTACTATGATAGCTAAAAAGTTCGGAACAATAATGATTTGTATTTTCTAAGGTGTATAGTCAGTTATGCCACTTTGTACATATCATGTAACTGAAGATCTCACATCATGGTAGTACTGACTGATTGTATGCAATGCCTTATATGTGGTACCCCACAGTATGGCTATTTTAATGTCTTGACATATCTAGTATTTTATTCAGTTGCTTTTTTAAGTATCCCATTTCCATTCTCAAATATTAGGCATTGCTGTTGGAAACTGCGATGTGAGAGGTTTTGAAGGTTGTCTAAAAGAAGCGGGATTTCAACTTCAAAATATAAAAGGGATTGAGTATGGTTGGTAAGTAAGTACGAGAAAGATTTCTATCTGAGCACATTGTGTCATAACATTTCTATCTGAGCACATTGTGTCATAAGATTTCTATCTGAGCACGTTGTAACGTAAAATTTCTATCTGAAGACTTTGTAACGTAAGATTTCTATCTGAAGACGTTGTAACGTAAGATTTCTATCTGAACACGTTGTAACATAAGATTTCTATCTGAAGACTTTGTAACGTAAGATTTCTATCTGAAGACGTTGTAACATATAGGCTAACTCTCTAAGACCAATGTTTTTGTTTCCATATTCATCGTACATGTACAATGTAGCTATTATTTTTCATAAAAGAACCGTACTTTGTTTCCTATTGCATTCCGTCTTCTTAGACTTGCTATATTAATTCATATTACGTAATGGGATTCTTGTACTGCGAACTACAGGTGTCGTGAAACTCTGATATATGCAATTATGCAAAACTATTTTAAAGGACTTTTCTCTTTATATGCCAAGGTCATGAAGGCAATATTTAATGACAGAATCTGATATTACAAAACATAAAGCTTTCCCCGAAAACAAAGGTCATATACTTAATGAAATTGCACAGTTTTATAACAAGACAAGCAAACAGCACTTCAGTGTAAATCAAAATGTCATTAATGAACTGCAGAACTATAAGAAACAAATTATCGTCTCTTCTGAACGAGATATGCACTAGAAAGGAACTAGAAAATTATTTGTTACATTGATCAGAAACTGTTACAGGATAAAAACAGCCATGCATATAGATATATCGATGACGTCTTATCAATCAACAATCATAATTTTCATAATTATGTCCATTTGATCTATCCCGATGAACTCGAAATAAAGGACACAACAGAATCTGACGTGTCCGCTTCATATTTGGATATTTTACTTAAGATTGACTCCAATGGCAGACTGACAACTACATTTTATGACAAGCGTGATGACTTCAACTTTGCAATCATTTAACTTTCCATATCTATGTAGTAATATACCACTTTCGCCTGCTTATGGTGTGTATATCTCCCAGTTGATTCGATACGCGAGAGCATGCCATGCGTATTAGAATTTTTTATAGTGAGGTCAACTACTGACAAAAAAATTGACTTTGCAGGGTTATAACGAATCTCGTTTGAAGTCATCATTTCGCAAATTTTACGGTCTCTGGGACATATGTTGAATGATTTGTTTTATACCCTTTGTTAGACTGTCATTTTTCATACTATAACTTTGACTACGGATAATCCCGTTTACTTAATTTCGATTAAGGGCTCACGGCGGGTGTGACCGGTCAGCAGAGTATGCTTACTCCTCCATGGCACCTGATCCTACCTTCGCTTTGTCGGAGGTCCGTGTTGCCCTACACTCGAACTTGTATATGTCTTGGGGATTTATGATTTACACATTGTTTACTTCGCCATTCGATATTGTACATTATCACTCTGAATAATTTAAAGAAGAACAACAGAAAATTGATATTAATGTGAAATGAATGTGAACGAAGTCTGTCCGAGAGGGGTTCAACGACTTTGCAATACAATTCAATACATTGCAGTACATCATCAGTTCCTTTAATCAGTTTTATTGACAGTTTTCTGTGGTTAACATTATTTACTTTTAACTACTTTCCTCACCTTTCAGCCATCTGGAGTTTATTTTCAAACACGATTTCTATAGCGCAGTATACTAACATTTATTTACACTGATTTAGTATGCAGCTATATACAGCTTGTCATAACTGTCGCACAATCAACTTGAATTTAGAATTTTCTCATCATTGGGAAATGTTCATTTGTCTCATCCTCAGGTGACATTCATCACGATTACTTTTATTTAGAAATAGAAAATTGATCCAGCATTACTATCGGATCACAAGACTACCATTGTCAAATTAAATGACTTTGAATGTTCAGATCTGAAAAAAAAGATCCAGAAAATATCAATAACATATTATCAGATGTTTTGCAATGTTAATCAATCACAAATGCAAAGGGTATATCAATTTTATGATAATTTATAGGGAAGCATTTGTTGTTTTTCAGATTGGATTTAGATAAAAAAAATATGAAAATAGATTTACTTACTATATTGACTGGATTTAATGGGTAAAATTCACTACAGAGTTACACAGTTGCGTACATAATGCAAGTTTTTTTTTTAACAGTTTGAAAGAAAGAAACCTCCCTGAATTTACAATTCGTGTATGAACACTGTAGATTCATATTGGTAGTGAGCGGTATTTTTAGATATACATATATGTGTGAATTCATCATTGGACAACAAAACCAATAAATTACAGTTAGTCACTTTTGAAAAAAGTAATTCATTACAATTCTACCATTATATAATGTCATAAGATTTGGCAAAATCAATCATTTATTTAAATTTATGCATGATAGAAACAAATTTTGTTGCAGCCTAGTTCAGTAGTTTGTGACAAAAATCTTGTTAAACATAAAATGTTTTCAGTATATAAGTTATCTGAATAATGATATGTTTCAAACTATTGAATCCAAGGGCATTAACTCTGTGTTCACTTATTTCTTATTTTGTTACATTATTACACTGCATAATTTATAGAAGAACAGCATAAAATGATATATTAATGTGAAAAGAATGTGAACTAGTAGAAGTATAATAAATTTATCACAAAGCCGATTGAGTATATACTGGACTAGTATACTTTGTTTGTTTGTTTGTTTATAGCCGCCTGAGCAATTTTTCAGCTATCCGGCGGAGTATACTTTGAAGTTTTGAAGAAAATAGTCGAGTATATACTCAATAGACTGTGGTTATGTATATATGTGTGACCCCCATTAACAAGAATATAATGATATGATTTTCTTCTTTCTGAAAGTGATGTAGTCTCCACCACAATGGCATGCTTGACTAAATATGAATCCGGATGTGCGAATCAGTCCTGGTTCAACATGACAGCTTCACCAATAAAAAGGCTACACGAAGCCTGCAAACAGGGTAAGAACATGGTTTAATTATTGTTTATTTCCTCTAATATAGAAAACATATTAGTTATACTAGGGTTAAAATTGAGAAATAAATTATTTTCGTAAGGTAACATTTTCATTGTTTGAAAAAACAAGCATGTTTGTGGGAACATGAAGTTGTGGTTACTGCTGTTAGTTTCTCTTGTTCGTGAAAAATTTAAATGATGAGTCCAAACCATGTTACCTATTCTCTCCTCCGTGACTTCCATCATTTTATTAAAGTTCTAAATATAGCTGCAACAATTTGTTGCAACCAGTCAGATTTAATTTCAACTTCCATTTTCGTGTTTCTGGAGAACTTACTTTGAAAACAAAATACGTCAGCTGTCTCTCGATGAGATATCAGACTGGGAACCAGTTTAGTCTGATGCTTTACGGGGTTAAAGTTGCAACCATTGGCGTTAACCATTTACCTGTCCAATATGATCGACCAGACCCAACCTTACAAAAAGTAAACTTGACGGTGTCAGAAGAATTATATGATTTGTCCTTTTCATTAATTTTGTGGTGGTTTGCACATTTATTACTGAGAGATACCCCATTTACATCTTGCTAATGTTTTCTAAGTACAACCATAGTCATGTCAGTGCCAGGATTCGCAAGCTTAGCGCTGTTCGTTTGATCTATCACTGATATGATACTTAAAGCACCTGTTTGTTTATAGAAAGTTTCGAAATGAAGTGAACGGATGGTGCAGAGTATGATTTTATATTGTTCTGGTATTCAGAATATTTACATTCTAATCCTCTTGAATCTAAATCTGTCCTAATACCAGGGGACTAATACGTCCGAAGGACTCATCTAAACTATGACACATGAAAACATGCAGATAAATTAAGACATTCATTTCAAAATTAAGGATTATCTTCCTCATGCATAGCTTTGATCCGTAACCGGATTTGGTTCCAGTATTTGGTATTTTTTGTTTTTTTCAGTTCTTCCAAGTTTGTTTTTTTTTTCCGGATTTCCAGCATTTTTGACTTGAGCATCACTGTAGGGACATTATTTGTTGAAATGCGTATCTGGTGCATCAAAATTGGTACCGTTTACATTTCACATTCCTTTAAGTTTCCTTTACACCCGCCTAGTAAAATTACAGCATGTTACACAGCAATAAGCCGAATATGTTGAAATAAGGCACAATTTGCAGGCAAACACTTAAAACACACACATGCACACAGACAGACAGACACACACACACATACACAAACAGAGAGAGAGAGAGAGAGAGAGAGAGAGAGAGATAAAGAGAGAGAGAATCCCTATTTATTCCCCAAATTTCTATAGATGGGTATGAAAACATATTAGACTACAATATTAAGACGTTCGTATTTCAAGTAAGAGCTTGTACTGCATATCATCAGGTTTTGAATCGAGGCAGGCTATTGACAAACAAGTTGTTATTATGAGAGTTTGTACAGTCTCGTCTAAAGTCAACATTTCGCAAATTTTATGATCGTTATAACGATCTAGTTTGCCACTACTACCTTCCATTAGGTCAAATGATGTATGACGTGTTTCATACCAATTGCTAGGCCGTTCTCTGCATACTGATTCTGACTACGGATTACTCCGTTTACCTGATCAAGATATTGGGCTAGCGGTGGGTGCGACCGGTCGAAAGGAGATGCTTACTTCTCTTAGGCACCTGATCGTACTTCTGGTATGTCCAGGTGTCCGTGTTTGCCCATCTCTCTGATTTGTATTTTTTGTAGGAATTAAGAGATAGAATACTGTTCGCTATCTTAACCTTTTCATATGTACAGTCATTAAGTCGTCAGCTTGGATACAGAAATGAAAAATCATATCCCGCAATCTAAGTTTACCATGTTCCATTAAGAGATACCTTTCGGATCTTACGTGCTCCATTTCAAAATGTTCTGTAAAAATTATAAAACCTGTGATATATTGATCACTAAAAATTCATTTATTAGTAATCTCACCGGACGTAGTATATGTAACAGAACGAATGAAAATTTGACTTGTATATCTTGTAACGTTGTCCACGCAATGAGGTGTAAACTTTGAGGACACAGATGTCAAATAAATAATGTTGGTAACCAACTTCTCTATAAATATTTCAATTCCCGGGTCATTCTATCTCGTCCGTGGGGGTCAGAAATCAAACGAAACATTTTAACTTTAAGTACCCCTTTACGTAGACAATGAGAAGATCACTAGATCAAAACTTTGAGCACTGCATTTCCATATGGATGCAAAGTCAAGATATACAACGTAGGAAATTTGATTAGTCCACAAGGAAATAATTAGATTGGACTTTTTCAAATCTACAAAGACGTAAAAGCAGGAATAGGCATTGTTCGTTTAAATTATCAAATACACAATATGTCACACTTGGTTCACTTTTACTTATTCGACAGACGTTAGGTCCACATCATATTCGAACAGAACTTTACTCAGTTCCATTGTGAGTTTTGAATACGTTATTTTAAGAAGCCAAAGCTAGTCGACTTTCAACACCAGCTGAATTCTTTGATTGTGGATGTTACCTTCTGACAGTTGATTAAAAGCACACCGGGCGCACTCTGTCGCGTGCTAATCTAAACCTTTTAGAGATAGATTCTGCTGTCTTTCTTTAAAAAATTGTTACTAAGGATGAAACATGCGTCCATCATTTCACCTCAGAGTGGAAGCACCCTCGTTCATCCTCGACAAAGAACGCATTGACTGTTTCATCACCTGGGAAGGTTATGGCCTCGGTTTTCTGGAACTCTGATAATATTTTGATGGTAGGTTATCTCCAAAAAGACAAACAATCAATGACACATACTATGCATCACTTCTGAGTAAATTACTGAAAAATATTAAACTCAAGAGCCGAGGAAAACTCAGTAAATATGTATTGGTTCACCAGAACAACGCCCCCGTTCACAAGTCTGTCATTGTCATGACTGCCGCTAACGGTTGTGGCTTTAAATTGATTGAGTATCCGTCTTATTCGCCTGATCTCGCTCCCTCAGACTTTCATCTATTTCCAAAAAATGAAAACGACCATTTCCAGTACCACTTTTAGTCAGATGATGACGTCATACATTCAGTGAAAGACTTTCTGAACTGTCAAGAGAAGGACCTTTTTAAAAATGGCTTTGAGGCCCCTAAACATCTCTGGCATTAGAGTATAGATACGGAAGGGTATTATATTGAACAATAACGTAATATGGTCGCCAAAAACAGTTACATATGAGGCTAACTCACAACTGATCAATCAGCCCTCGTACCAATTGTTTGCCCGTTCTTTATACATTGATTTTAAAGACGGATTACTCCGTTTATCTGATCAAGATATGTGCTAAAGGCGGGTGTGATCGGTCCACAAAGGATACTTACTCGTCCTAGGCACTTACTCCTACCTCTGGCATATCCAGGGGTCCGTGTTTGCTCTACGTTTAATTTTCACCATAGGATTGTATGATTGATAACTAATCATTTTCTTCCCCTTTTCAGGTATTTATATTTATCGACACTTGCTACAAATAAACTTTTTGCAGAAATGATGAAATCGATACTGAATGTATGTTAATATAAGTAAAAATAATACATTCTTAACTTTTGCCCTTCTTTTCTCTGCTGTTATGTATAATAAAGATGGTGAAAACTTGTAAGGGTTATATATAGAGGGGTAAAATAGTTCATTTTGGACATCACAGAAGTTTTACAAGATGCATAAACATTAGGAATTCGATATTTGTACATACTGTATACAATACGTAAACTCAATAAGTCAAGAAATAAATATCGACCCACATATCGCAATATATACCAACTCACTCATCGATATTTTTGTCCTTAAATTGTTATAATGCTTGCACTTTATTTTGTAGTGTGTAAGATTGGAGGATGTTTGGATGGCATTAATTTACCAATCTATAACTGCACGTGAGTAGTGTTAATCGATCTTAAAGACCATTTTTATACAATGATGTAACAATCTATTCATAAAGATAGCGTTCACATTAATTCACATTTAGAAATCTTATATACGAAAATAGGAAATAAAAACTTTAAGCAACATGTATTAATTATTACACTCCCGCTTATAGGGGTTATCTTAGAATCGCCCTGTAAGTCAGTCCGATGGCCTGGTGTTCTATCTTGTGTACTAAATCTTTTTAACAAGTTATGTTTACAGTATTTTTGTGTGTATGGAATTTATTGTACAATGGAGCTTCCTGGCCCTGATAAAAATACCATAACCTGACTCTTATATAGTATAGTGTAAGAGTTTGAACGCTAAAAAACTTTTAAAAACACGTCTTTTTGGACTTGCTTATTATTAATGCACAAGCTAAGGTTTTAGTATTCATTTATAAAAAAAAAAGTTTTTTGTTATCTACATTTAGTTTCTATTTTTAGTTTAGTATTATTAGGTCATGTTTTACGCATTTATTATACTTTGTTTTATTGTCTTATATTACCCTAAAACGCTTTAAATTTATTGACTTATTTCCGCCACACTCAACAATTTTTCAGTTATCTGGTGGCGTCCAGTTTTTATTTGTGGAGGAGAGAAGCTAGACACAATGTACCCGGGAAGAGACCACCGACCTTCCGAAAGTAAACTGGCAAACTTTCGCACATATATCGGAGTGTTGAATCTCGAATAATATAGAATAATAATGATGATAATAATAATATATAGTGTAATATAAAATACCATATCATAACCCTTATAATACGTGTAATAGTATAGTATAGTATAGTATAGTATAATATACTGTGACCTGACCTTTACACAATACCGTTTGAACAAGGTTAAACATATCAAAAGAAAAGTATTTAATTCATGTGCAGGCCGAGAATAGATGTTTATATTTGACACAACCATTTGTGAAGACCCAAGTTAGTTTACCATAGTAAAGGTTTAAATGGGGAAAATTATGTCATAGTCTTAGTTTGTAACACACATATGAAACGAAGTTTGTTTATTGTTGGAGAAAATTATTTTGGACAGAGATCTCTTCAACAATATCAAGGGGGGAAATGACAAATTAAAAGGTGTCCTTATAACAGATGGAATAATCTTTACTACAAACTCACTCATTAACAAAAACAGTCAAATGTTACGCCGTTTTTGACACACTGATTCTGACTACGGATTGCTCCGATTACCTGATCGGGATGTAGGGCTCAAGGTGGGTGTGACCGGTCGACAGGGATGCTTACTTCTCCTAGGCACCTGATCCCACCTCTGATATGACCAGGGGTCCGTGTTTACCCATCTCTCTGATTTGTATTTCTTATAGGAATTACGAGATTGAATATTGCTAGTTATTTTGACCTTTTCATCAAAGTTCTACAGGTGTGTGTGTGTGTGTGTGTGTGTGTGTGATATTAAAGCAATGTGATTTGCCCGAGGTTGAAGGTCACTGGAAGAAATTCTGCAACATTTATGTTCAGATCATATTACCACACACCCAGACTGTATCCAAAGGTTGTTGTCAACGCTCTATGTCTTGGTCCAGTAACATGGATATTCATTAAATGCAGAGGCCAACGTGAACAAATAGAGGGATCGTATGACGGATTGTAATTTACAGTAATCTGAATGTTTTCCCTGTGTTTGGATGAGGTGTGCAACGTAGTTCTGTTGGTATAAGTCTAAATTCAACTCAAAGGGAATCACACTGATTATTGCAGTGACATAGAAAACTCCATTGCGTGTCTGGATATGACGCTCAAAGAGTGTCCGAATGACCCAACACTACAGACAACTCTAGACAGACTCAAACAACTTTGTTCTGAAATATCCCAGAAAGCAGGTTTGTGCATAAAGACCATAATGTTTCATTTATATAACAATGCGTAAGTTACGCAATGAAGTGCAATATTTCATAGGAGGAAAATATTTTCGAATGAATGATCAGCTGTTTTTAAAACATCTACATCACAAAGGCGTTAAAGATACAAATGCATGTAAAATAGTATTGAAAGCCATTTTCGTTTCTCTGGACCTATTTAAAGGAATGGAGGCGTACAGTATTTGTCTTTCCAACTCAAGAATTAATGAAAAATGCCAGCAGTATTCAATGCCACCTACAGAGAGAGAAACCGAGAGCGCCGAATGCCGGTAAGTGTCACAAATAGGTGAACGATTTGAAATTTCATTTTTGTTTTCAGGGATATGAATTTTAAAATAATTTTTTTGGGTGAATATCATCAATTACACTATGCTGTTGAACAGTTTTAATGTGAGTGGTGTGATACGTTACGTCAGATCCCTGTGATAGCTAAATCACAAAGTTTTTAAAAGGAATAACACACGAAGAAATTTGATATGGGGAAAAATGCGTGGGATATGTATATCATTTTGAAATTGAAAACTTATAAATTTAGTTTATTTAGTCAAGAGATGCAGTTTTAGTAGAAAAAAAATAATCTGAAAAATTTTAAACCCGTACTGGCCTCGACCCGCGAACTAAAGAAAAGCAGTCATATCGACTTTGTTACCTAGCCTAGGCAAGAAAATTTAAAGAATATACAAATATTGCTGATTTTTATATTTCCATTCATGTCAGCCATAATGACGATGTAGTATGCGTTCTTTCAATCTGCTGGGCAAAAATACCATACCTAAGTGTTTCAATAATTTCTGCAAGCCAAAGCTTTTCCTTTCGGTTCGCTCTCCATCGGACCGAAAACTAACGGGGAACGGAGGGGACCTAAAACTATGGCTAACGAAAGTGCCTCGGTATCAGTGAATCCTGGCTTAGATTGATGACATAAGGGACTGTCAAAAGGGAAAGTGTCATTCTTATCATGAACATAAGCATTTGACATACGTTTTTCATTGGCTCCAAGGACGTATTGTAAGTCATGCTTTTTTCCGTGGCCGAGTGGTTAGAGCATTGGGCTCAAAATCACAAAGCCTCTCACCTCTGTCGGCGCGTGTTCGAATCTCGGCCGCGGCGTTATGTGAGCAAGTTTGCCAGTTTACTTGCGGAAGGTCGGTGGTCTCTTCCCAGGTACATTGTATCTGGGTTCTCTCCTCCACCAACAAAAAAAAACTGGACGCCACCAGATAACTGAAAAACTGTTGAGTGTGGCGGAAAGCAATAAATAATCAATCAATCATGCTTTTTTCCCCAATTTTCCATATCTTGATATTTCAAATATCTTTATAGTCTGTTTCATTTGTTACTATAGACGGATAGACGATTTTTCCAAATGTGCGAAGATGGCGCTACCGAACTGCGACAATGAAGAGGTTAAGGAATATGTATCGGAAAGTGCAAGAAAACTTGTAAGTCTGAAAACAAAGCGGAAAGGTGGAATCCAATGTTCAACTAGTGAGTATCCATTAAATGACGTGGATTAATGTCGGAGAAATTTTGTAAAACAAATGCCAAAGTAGGTGTCTAATGGAAGTGTATTTATTGATGAGAAATGAGTGATAGCGTTCAAAATCGTCTGTAAAAACCATTGGATCAGGAATGACAAAATACCAAAGTTTGAATATGTATATCGAGCACGAAACAGTTGAAGGACATCAGCTAAGATCTGAATGGGGTAATTGTGGGGTCCTAATTATTACATAGAAAATTATAGGAAAGTATAGCCAATTTCTTACTCTGAAACAGCATTGTCAATTTTTTACTCTGGAATAGCATAGACAATTTTTTTTACTCTGGAACAGCATAGCCAATTTCTTACTCTGGAATAGCATAGCTATGTTCTTACTCTGGAACAGCAAAGTCATAAGAAACTACCCAGAAGTCTCATGATAGTAAATCAAATTTAGAAACTTATCTTGACCAATTTCTCTCATTTCTACTTTGCCAGCTATTGATGTTGTGCTTACTATAAAAGAGACGCTCTATTTATATGTAATCACGCTTTCATAGTTTCATTGTATAGATTTCTAGCCAATATATATTTGATTGCCTGTGTCCGATGTGATTGATAGAATAATTTATTTTGCCTCCGAACTATTTTTTACCCTAAAAGCAAATAAAGGTAACAGTGTACAGTGTACAGTAAGGTCGATCGTATTCGAATATTTCCAAAGATCGGCAAGGGAGAAAACCCAAGAAAATATTCGTGTTAACATCCATATATTTACATTTCTAACGGTTGTACCTCTGTTTTCGTTACAAATTGTAGTGATAGGCATTTTCGCATGATTGTAGTGATAGACATCTTCTCATGAACGCGTTGCTGTTGTAAATGATACGTGTATGAATACAGAACTGCTTGATACAGTTTTTCCGCTGGATATGTGTACGTACTTTTTTTCAGAATTTAACAGCAGAAAGTAATACACAGTAATGTCTCCTGAGCATGAGTAAAACAATAAAAACACAGTGACTCGATGGCCCTTTTGCAAATTAGATCAAAACTAGTTTCACATGAACCTCATATGTGTGTGGGATAAGTTGCTGAATCTCAGTATTTTATATTACATCCAATAAATTTGACTTATTTTCACAGGTGACGGAGCACTGTTTGTTCCCAAGTTCCCAATGTTCCTGTTCCTAGCGGTCCTAACGTGGGCTATAACTTCAATGTAAAAATAACCGATCTCGGACATTGTCAGACATGTAAAGCATCCTGGAATTAAGGAATTATTGGACGATATTACGGAATCATCGGATGCAAGGAGTATCAACATTACCTGGCTATGAGGAATCAGCAGGTTTCGTGCTCATGCACCCGTTCTAGAGATTGCTGTGCAACTTGCATAATAAACAATGTTTGGGAGAGACGAACATCTGGCTTTGCAAACTTATGCTGAAAAATACTTCTAAACGATTAGAATTAATGGGAGTTTTCCAACGTTAAAATAGTATAGAATATATCAACATTATTAATATTATGCACAAAT
Organism: Ostrea denselamellosa; assembly: GCA_024699665.1. NCBI lineage: Eukaryota > Metazoa > Mollusca > Bivalvia > Ostreida > Ostreidae > Ostrea > Ostrea denselamellosa. Next base: position 5,005,623 of record JAMZEH010000071.1, read on the forward strand.
AAGTAATTAGACTGTACAGAGTACCATAGATAGTCCATATTTTGTCAATATTTGTATTTAGTAAATCCTGTATATAGACCATCATCATTGGATATGAAAACCGATGTCATAAATTCGGTTCAAATTGTCCAGACACAAAACAAACGGCAGGAGTATGTATTTCCTTCAGTCTTAGTGGATGCATTGCATCATTTAGATGTAAATAAAACTGTCAGGAAATTTTATATATATATATATATATATATATATATATATATATATATATATATACACGGATTTTATCCCAGCTGTATTTCATGGCCAGCCTTAAGGGGGAAGGAATGATACACCGTACAAATCCGAGATGGATAGAAAGTGTAGGATATGTACAAATATATTTTGAAATTGATCTTATTTAGCTCAACATGTAGATGAATTCAAACCCCTGTTAGGCTTAGACTACGAACTACAGATCAGCAGTGACACGTAAACCTAATGAGTTACCCGGCTAAGGAATTAAAATTAAAAGGAATATACATGATTATACCGGTCGCGGCAGCTCAGTGGTTTGAGCGTTCACTTCGTACCCGGGAGGTCGTGAGTTCGTGTCCCGCTCGTGCCATGGCCATGAAAAAATTAAGACATAGGTAGTGATTGCTCCTTCGCCAAAAGCTCGGCATTTAGAAGTGAGAATCACGGGTCTTTCGAATATGATCTTAAAACCGGAGGTCCTGTGTCATGGCAGGCGTTGGCACGTTAAAGAAAACCCACTGCTACAGCTCTGAGCGGTAAGCGTAGGTCTAAATTTGTGGTATATCACCTAAAGCAGGTGACGTCTAAATATGAATGAAAAATTCTCGACGAGACGTAAAACAAACAAACAATCAATCAACATGCATTGCTGACATTTATATTTTGAATAAAGTTTTAAAAAGGAAGTCAATCATCATGACGATGGCGATGGCCCAATCGCGAAAGAAGACTTTAAAGGTAACCCTATACATAAAAAAAGTCAACATCTAGATAATTTCTACATAAGTTCACTGAAAGTTTTGCGGGCTGTATGGGCGTCGCCATTTTATTCAACCATTGGTATCCCTGACCGTCTCCGTTTTTATTCGTACTAATCCACACAGTTCCGAGAAATCGATTCATTAGTTGTTTCAGAAGTTATTTGAGTTTTGAATTTGATTGCCAGAGCTAGAAGACCCTGATATGCAGTTTGTAATTTAAGCACTGAGTTCGTTCAAAATGAATGTATAACCATTATTGTGACAGTTTTTAGCGAGTCATTATATATAAAACACTAATGCAATGAAATAGATGAACGACGTCATGAGTTTTTATTAATGAAAATAAAAGAATGGGTACTTCAACGAAAACCCCTTAGATAAATTGAATATATTGTTTGAAAAATACCACAAACATTTTTGATAAGGAGACAGTTTTCTCATACTTTCGTACGTTGTTGATTTGACGTCACAATGCACTGTTTACATCAATTGCATTTTATTTCCATCGTTAAATTAATAGGGGGATCAAATGCCTAAGGCCGTGTTACAATTTTGATCATCCGTATGCAAATGAACCAAATCATTTAAACAAGCGAATTGTAACATCACATGCTTCAGCAACCGAGAGCTTAGTGGACACACGAAAGTAGCAAGCACAAAAATCTCTCATATTTCGATGTTACTGGTCACAGACATTCCCACAGGCACTATTTGTGCTCCTTTGTTAGCTGACTTGTTCTTATATTCTTATGAAGCAGAATTTATTCTAAAGCTTCTACAGGAGAGGAAAAAATCTCTTGCTGTGGCCTTCACTGTGGCCTTCAATTCGACATTTAAATGTATCAACGACGTCCTATCTATTAACAAATGATGATATTCATTCATA